>CM032452.1:3225837-3244557 GCA_019049505.1 Pachyrhynchus sulphureomaculatus | reverse complement strand
AACCCCTTTTTCATAAAATTATGCCTTCTGAGATCGCACCCAGTCTGTCACAGCATCTTGCAACTGTTCATAGTCATCAAACCGCTTAAACTCAAGCCATTTCTTCATGTGCATGAAGAGGTGAAAATGGCTGTGACCCAAATCTGGGCTGCAAGGTGGATGCCTAAAAATGTTCCATTTACATTCATTCCACTTACGTCTTTAACTATAAATAATTCTGCTCAAAAATTGTTTATTATCTCAGCCAAGAATCAAGAAAAAAATTCTCATCATGTTATTAAAAGTTTACAAAGTTGATTTACTACCACACCTTTTACCCTCTCTTGCGACTGTGATATCGCCCTAAAACAATAGGTCCCATTGTTATGTATTATAGGTGCACTAAATTCATTCACGATATCTCATTTCGTTTGAGAGTCATTGTGCCAATAGACAAACAGACCGATAGAAATATCACGTGAAGAAATGCAAAAATCCCGTAGTTTGATTTTTTTCACTAATTTGCCCTTTGAGAATATATATTCTTGCAGACATTAAACAATCATTGTTACATACTTTTTAGTGTTCCGTACGGAACACTTATAAGATCACTTCGGTGTCTGTCTGTCTGTCTGTCTGTCTGTCTGTCTGTCTGTCTGTCTGTCTGTCTGTCTGTCTGTCTGTCTGTCTGTCACACACCCGATTTTCTCGGAAACTATTTGACATAGAAAGGTGAATTTGGTAATAATATAGGAATTGATGGCCTCATCAGAGCCATGTAGTTTTGAGAATTAAATTTTGACTTAAGAGGTTAGTTTTGGGGGGTGGAGTCGGAAGTGAAAAAAAAATTTTTTTACTAGGTCATCGAGTGTGGTGTCAAATGAAAGCTTGTGAAAACACGAGTAAAAAATATATATATAATATTATACTTGCGCGCACTTTTCTTTGTATTATTTTTAAAAATTCGCGAAAAATCGCTGTCCCGGGCCTTATCTCGAAAAGTACTTATCAAAAAATTTCGAAAAAATTCTGGAATATTCTCCACGGGGTGTAGATTGAACGAAAATTATCACGAGTGCATTACCTTTAATAATTTATATGGTATATAAAAAAAAACAAAAATTTCAAGGTCATCAGATTTCAGTAAAGATTGGAAACAAACTTTGTTGAAAACTCATTTGGGGTGTGTTTTGTGAAGTCACTGATCATTTTATGCCACCGTAACATAAATTTTGACTTAAGAGTTTCGTTTTGAGGGGTGAAAATCGGAAGTGAAAAAAAAATTTTTTTACTAGGTCATCGAGTGTGGTGTCAAATGAAAGTTTGTAAAAACACGAGTAATATATATATATATATATATATATATATATATATATATATATATATATATATATATATAATGTAATACTTGCGCACACTTTTCTTCGTATTAGTTTTAAAAAATCGCTGTCCCCTACCTTATCTCGAAAAATATTGATCAAAAAATTTTGAAAAAATCCTGGAATATTCTCCACGGGGTATAGATTGAACGAAAATTATCACGAGTGTATTACCTTTAATAATTTATTTGGTATATAAAAAAAAACAAAATTTCAAGGTCACCAGTTTTCAGTAAAGATTGGAAACAAACTTTGTTGAAAACTCATTTGGGGTGTGTTTTATGAAGTCACTGATCATTTTATACCACCCTAACAAAAATTTTTATTCTAAAAACAATCAACGTACGGAACACTAATTGTGCAAGTTCAACTTGCACTTGACCGGTTTTTTAATTAGTGTGAATGTTTCTGAAGTATTTGCATCAGCTTTAGCTTAAAATTTAATTACGGCTCTTTGTTTTGTGTTATTTCTATAATGAGATTATTTAACTGTTAAATAAAACATCGTATCTCAGTCCTCTCAATATTTCGAACTAAAATTTAAAATAAAAATTTTGAAAGGAGGCAGCTTTAAAATGACATACAGAACGTGTAGATCGAGCCATTAGTTTATGATATACAGCAATAGTCCGGGAAGTAATTGTCGCACTCGTTTAACATTTATCTTAATTTGTAAAATTCTTGCAAATCATTTATCTAATTACGAATGAAACAAACAGTTTATTGATTACAGAATTAAAAGCCAATCCTTTGAAATTACATAACATAAGGTCATTGATAGTATTCTCCTCTTAACAAGATATCATTACAATGCTTAATGTTATTACAACTGTTATTATGAGACCATTACAACACTGCCTTAAAATTTGTTTATTCATTATATTTTATTAATTAAAAAAGTATTCTTGAAAGTGCAAATATTATGCGAATTATTATACGCTGGTGACCAAAAAATCGACTCAAACTATTTTTCTTTATTTAACACCGATCCTTGTATTTAATTTTCAAACAGTGGCTTTATTTTTGCTACTATTAGATTGCTGATTTTCTACTCTTTCCAATAATACCAAAAACATTTGGATTTCCATAAAGTTTTACTTATTAAAACGGTTTTACTCAATAGAACCGTTTTTTTTCCTAGCTCAGCACGGTACTCGTTGCGCGCTATTCATGTCTATAAAAACACATGTAGCTGCGTTTTCGTATCACTCATCTATCGGAACTTGACCCGTCAACATCTCTGATATACCTGCTCACTAGTTACGTCATCGGAAAATGGATACCACCCGGAAGGAATGGCACAAGTCATTACCCTATTCCCAGAAGGGCATAGCCAACGTGTAGTCACTGCGCATCAGCACCTGAACTAGTCAGCTGTCTCTAGAGTCTACAGACGTTACCAAGAGACTGGCGCCGCACGAAAACGAGGATCAGGAAAAAGAAGGTGAACTTCGGAGCGAGACGACCGCTTCTACGAGGATCTACAATTACAACAGGTGACCAAGAAATTGGTCTTATTTTAACATTAAAAAACCGGTCAAGTGCAAGTTGAACTTGCACAATTAGTGTTCCGTAAGTTGATTGTTTTTAAAATAAAAAATTTTGTTAGGGTGGTATAAAATGATCAGTGACTTCACAAAAACACACTTCAAAGGAGTTTTCAACAAAGGTTGTTTCCAATCTTTACTGAAAACTGGTGACCTTGAAATTTTTTTTTTTTTTTTTTATATACCAAATAAATTATTAAAGGTAATGCACTCGTGATAATTTTCGTTCAATCTATACCCCGTGGAGAATATTCCAGAATTTTTTTTCAAAATTTTTGATCAGTACTTTTCGAGATAAGGTAGGGGACAGCGATTTTTTAAAAGTAATACGAAGAAAAGTGTGCGCAAGTATTACATTATATACGAGTATATATATATATATATATATATATATATATATATATATATATATATATATATATTTACTCGTGTTTTCACAAGCTTTCATTGGACATTACACTCGATGACCTAGTAAAAAAAAATTTTTTTCACTTCCGATTTCACCCCTCAAAACGAACCCCTTAAGTCAAAATTATGTTACGGTGGTATAAAATGATCAGTGACTTCACAAAACACACCCCAAATGAGTTTTCAAGAAAGTTTGTTTCCAATCTTTACTGAAATCTGATGACCTTGAAATTTTTGTTTTTTTTATATACCATTTAAATTATTAAAGGTAATGCACTCGTGATAATTTTCGTTCAATCTACACCCCGTGGAGAATATTCCAGAATTTTTTCGAATTTTTTGATAAGTACTTTTCGAGATAAGGCCCGGGACAGCGATTTTTCGCGAATTTTGTAAATAATACAAAGAAAAGTGCGCGCAAGTATAATATTATATATATATTTTTTACTCGTGTTTTCACAAGCTTTCATTTGACACCACACTCGATGACCTAGTAAAAAAATTTTTTTTTTTTCGCTTCCGACTTCACCCCCCAAAACTAACCCCTTAAGTCAAAATTTAATTCTCAAAACTACATGGCTCTGATGAGGCCATCAATTCTTATATTATTACCAAATTTCACCTTTCTATGTCAAATAGTTTCGGAGAAAATCGGGTGTGACAGACAGACAGACAGACACCGAAGTGATCTTATAAGTGTTCCGTACGGAACACTAAAAAGATATCTTTTATGTCCAAATTTTAGGGAATTATATGATTCAAATAAGTACAGAATTTAACTGTAAAAGCACTTCCCCTTTAGCTGGAAACAAAATTAACTTCGTTGTTTCTTATAGAATGCCCTATCGTTTTTGAATTCTAAGGAAAGAATTAATCTTAAAACATGCATCATCGCCTCTACCTTATCCGTAGTTCCAATGGTCAAAACGTTGACCACTTACCTTCCGGTATAAATCAATTCGCTCTTGAAATTCGCAAAGAACATTTGCTAATTGAAGTAATGTAATAGAATTAATGACTTGAGTTGTATTTCTAGGGTCTTAAATATTTTCTGGTGTTCTATTATGTATATATATATATATATATATATATATATATATATATATATATATATATATATATATATATATATATATATATATATATATATATATATATATATTATATATATATATATATATATATATATATATATATATATATATATATATATATATATATATACCAATACCAATACCAGGTGTACAAGTATGAAATGCGGATTTTTTTTTCTAAAAGAACATGTTAAATTCGGAAGAATGATAAAAAGTGCTTTATTCAAAGTATGCTCCTTCGCTTGTTATACATTTTTCGGGCAATTTGTGAATATCATGCCAGTAAAAATCTTCCCCTTTTGCTGCGAATCATTCATCGAGCCATTTTTTCACATCTTCGTACGAACCAAAGCACTGCTCAGCAAGGGTGTGACCCATCGATGCAAACAAACGGTAACCGGAAGGAGCCAAGTCTGGTGAGCTGAGTGTTGCCGTATGTGATGGAGCAATGTCATGAAGAAAAATGATTTTGTGTTGCCTCTTCGGTATTCTGGCCTTTTTTCAAGCAGCAAACGGTTGAAATCGGTCAATTGTTGTTGGTAACGTTTAGTATTAACCGTTTTCCCAGGTTTTAATAGCTCATAATAGACCACGCCCCTCCGAACCCACCAAACACAGAGCTTTATCTTTCTGCCAAAGCGATTCGGTCTTGCGGTCGACGTAGATGTTGCGCCTGGGTCTACCCATCATTTTTTGCGCTTGGAATTCTCAAAATAAATCCACTTTTCATCCCCTGTAACTATACGATGCAAAAACGACTTCCTTTTGTACCGAGCGAGCAAAATGTCACACGTGTTTTTGCGCTTTTTTCCATTTGCCTGTCGTTCAACTCATGTGGTACCAATCTACGGGTCTTCTGAATCTTTCCCATCTCTCGTAGCCGATTGGAAACAGCTTGTTGACTAACGCCCAATTGCTCGGCGAGTTGTTTTTGTGTTTGCGAATCATCTTCGTCCAACAATGCTTGCAATTCCACATCTTCGTATTTTTTTGGCGGTTTTCCACGTTCCTTGTTTGCAACATTGAAGTCATCACTTTTGAAACGCCGAAACCATCGTTCATACATATCTTGCGATGGAGCATGTTCACTATAAGCTTCTTGAAGGAATCTTGAAGGTATGATTCAACAGCAGTTTTCTTCAAATGAATGATCTTTGTTCGGTATAAATTTCGACATATTGAACACAACACTATGCATACACTTTTCCAATTTATCACTCGTGCGCGTCTGACACTTGTTGATGATTCAACAAAATGGCGCAGTTTCAAATCTTTATAGCACAAACTGCATTGGTGCACCATCTGTTGTCTGAAATCCGCATTTCATACTTGTACACCTGGTATTTGTTATCAATCTATGACTCTCCTGCTTCAGATATATTCAGGACTGCCGTGTTATAATGCTTATGATATTCTTGTCATTTGATAAAAGATAATCAGCTGCATTTCTTGTTATACCATCTGGGCTTTTTCATGTCCACTATCTATTTTCTGGCTTTTGGAAACATGTGCTCCTAACGTATAGGTTATTTTCGTTGACAACATTTTATAACATTTCTTCTATGCTGTTCCTCGTACTCAAACCAAACATCGCGACACTCTTATCAGTTGTATTCGTTGGTTTACCTATTTACCATTGAAGTCGCTGATTATTATGATATATCTTGTTTTATGGTGTAGCAATGTTTTGTTTATATCTTCTTCATATATATATATATATATATATATATATATATATATATATATATATATATATATATATATATATATATATATATATATATATATATATATATCATATATATATATATATATATATATATATATATATATATATATATATATATATATATATATATCGCCTAACCGCTGGGCCGATCAGGTAAAATAAGTAACGGGGCTTAGAGCGACCGATGCCCTGAGGCAGGCAGAGAACAGAGACAGAATGCGAAAACTGGTTGCTAAAGCGACTAAAAACGAACTTTCAATATGGACACCACCTTCAGTAATGAAGCACGGCTGAGAAGATATCTGTATATTTTATATATATATATATATATATATATATATATATATATATATATATATATATATATATATATATCTTAGTTTTTATTTAAAATGAAACTATTTTTTGGTAATCACATTTATTAATAATTTACAGTCCGACATCTAACAAAGCTGGCCGTCTTCTAGCCCTTTAAACAAAACTAGTGCGTACAACTCAAAAAGCTTCGAGGCAGCAGCAGTAGTAAGTTACAGTATCGACCTGCAGAAGCAGCAAGAGCACTTGAAAATGCCAAATGAGATTTTGACGAAACGTCGTGCAAATTCATTGTTAGACGAACGGATTAAAACCCGGAATTTTACTGTATTATATATATATATATATATATATATATATATATATATATATATATATATATATACATGTATATTCTTTCATATGGCCCCAAGTAGAAAAAATCAAAAAGAGAAATATGTGATGACCTTAGCTGCCATCTTATTGGACTTATTGGATTGTTGACGCTTATCTTGAAGATACTAGCTTGTAAAGTCCAATAGATAGGTGCCCTCACATAAGAGTTGGTGGACTCCGTATACTACTAACATGTGAGTTTGATGCGCTCGAATAAAACATTCTAATTAAATTTAAAGCGATAAAACAAAATATTGGCAAAAAAATTAATTCAGTCCTAATTTACGTCCCACGACTGTCGAAAGAACAGCTTAAATTATGTAATAATAAAGGCGCCATAAAACAAATAAAATCAATGAAATCCAATAACCAGCCCATCATTATGCGTAGCCACTTTAGATTACAGCATAGCAATAATATGTTGTTTAGATAGATTGTACAACTTCGAAAGTCACTATATTTTATTAAAGTCACTCTATAATCACTTCCTTCTACATATTACTTTTGTTAAAATTGGAAATAATAAAAAAACTTCATTTTCACTTTTTCTAATTTAAAAACTCCGTGAAGGACGTATATCACGATATATTCGAAGCCACTAGTTTAACCCTCTCCTAAAGCCATTTATATATTTAATTATAAATAATTTTACCTAAAGTGTGTTCATCTCAACCAACAACCAAAATCAATTGTCATGGTATTATTGAAACTATTCAAAATTTATTGATCTCCTATCCCTCAAATCTTCTTCCTCTGAAGCGATGCTTCTCTGCTGTTTCTCCTACTCAAGCCAAACTTCCCGACACCCTTCTTATTTGTATTCGCTGGTGTCCCTATTTTGGCACTGAAGTCGCCGATTATTCTCATATATCTTGTTTTATGATGTAGCAATGCTTTGTTTATATCTTGGTAGAATTGGTCAAGTTTTTCTTCCTCGTTCTCGGATACCGGTGCATATACTTAAATGATCTTTTATTTGCATCTTCTGTCCATCTATATGTTTACTGAAATCACTCTTTCCGACTTGGCTTTCAACTGCTCCAATTTTCTTACTTTCATTGCCTCTATAGAAACATTTATCGCCCCTTTTTAGGTTGATACAAGACTCGCCTGTTCTTCTTACTTCCGCTAAGCCCAACACTGTCCATTTTGTTTTTTAGTTCTTCCAATTCGATCATTTTTTCCAGTTTTAATTGAAGTTACAAATCTTAATAATACCAAACTTATGCTATTTACTAGTTAATCTAGATATAGGCAGTTATTTAATTGATGTATACAGAAAGAATTAATAAGGTATGGTAAGAACTAATTTGCATTTCAATTATATCTGAATTTATTTGCTTGATACTAGGATATTAATACAAATTTAAAAAATTTCCCACAAGTGTAATTTAGCGAGTCACGGGTAATTTGCAAAAGTAGTTTAGCACCGTAGTGTAAATTTTTGCCTGTATTTTTCTAGATATTATAGAATTTGCACGTTATAAGTTTTTGGTCAAATACATACACTTATATCTAATTTTTCCATCATAAAAATAGATCGTGATTTAATTTGGTGTAAAAAATTATGGACATTAAAATTCTGATATTTGTCATATGACGAGGAATAGGCAGATGAAAATACTAAAGCTTCTTGAGTTGTTTGTTAATAAGAACATCTTTAATAAAATAATACAACTTTGGCTATTCATAACATGTTAGTGGAGGCAAATGCCATAAAATTTTCGTGATTTTTGGAAATTTTTGGGTGCAGCTTGGAAATCGATTTAAGTACTTTGAAACAGTGCCAATGTAATGTAAATGAGTTTTCTCAGTCTAATTTTGACCGCAATGCCACTTTTCTTATATTTTAGTGTATTTTTTTGACATTTTGACACTTTCGGCTCACTATTTCTTAAATATCTCACCTTCGTTGTTGTCCGACAAAAAAAAATCATTTTACTCGTCATAAAATTTCCTAAAAAACTTCGCGGATTGCATTAAAAAAATATTAAGTACATAACCTAAAAAAAGTATATTTACTACGGCAAATTGAAAAATGTTTTTTTACTGTAACTTCCGTTCAATTCGATATTATGGCTTCAAATTAAAGAAAAATATGGCTTTTATATTAACAAAAAAGTGTGCCAAATTTTATTAAAAAATATTGAGAGGATTGGTCAAAATCCGCATTTTAGTCCAAATCTTATTATGGATTTTTCTTGTGGACAAAAGGTCGTAGTAAGCTTTATTTAAAAAAAAAAAAATATGCAAAATTTTACGCTCCTTAAGACGGTTAGAAGGAAAAATAAAGAATTTACAAAAAATGAATGCTTTTTTAAAATATAAATATTGTACCAGGTGTACAAGTATGAAATGCGGTTTTTCTTTCTAAAAAAACATGTTAAATTCGGAAGAAATAAAAAGTAGCTTGTTATACATTTGTCCCATCTTTCGGGCAATTTGTGAATACCACGCCAGTAAAAAAAAATCTTCCGCTTTTGCTGCGAACCATTCATCGAGCCATTTTTTTACATCTTCGTACGAACCAAAGCGCTGCTCAGCAAGTGCGTGACCCATTGATGCAAACAAGTGATAATCGCAAGGAGCGAAGTCTGGTGAGTAAGCCGCATGGGGTAGAACTTCCCAGCTGAGTGCTTCCAACGTGTGGCGAACTGGTTTTGCCGTATGTGATGTCATGAAGAAAAATGACTTTGTGTTGCCTCTTTCGGTATTCTGGCCTTTTTTCAAGCAGCGAACGGTTCAAATTAGTCAATTGTTGTTGGTAACGTTTAGTATTAGTTTCCCCAGGTTTTAACAGCTCATAAAAGACCCCTCCGGTCCTTGGATTGGAAACAGCTTGTTGACTAACGCCCAACTGCTCGGCAAGTTGTTTTTGTGTTTGCGAATCATCTTCGTCCAACAATGCTTGCAATTCCACATCTTCGTATTTTTTTTGGCGGTTTTCCACGTTCCTTATCTGCAACATCGAAGTCACCACTCTTGAAACGCCGAAACCATCGTTCACACGTATCTTGCGATGGAAAATGTTCACCATAAGCTTCTCGAAGTAATCGGTATGATTCAACAGCAGTTTTCTTCAAATGAAAACGAAAAATTAATGCCGTCCGCGAATGCCCTTTGTTCGGTATAAATTTCGACATATTGAACACAACAACATAACACTATGCACACAACAACATAACACTATGCACACACTTTTCCAATTTATCACTCGTGCTAGTCTGACACTTGTTGATAACACAACAAAATGGCGCAGTGTCAAATCTTTATAACACAAACTGCATTGGTGCACCAGCTGTTGTCTGAAATCCGCATTTCATACTTGTACACCTGGTATCTGTGATAATTTTAGTAAATGTATTAATGGTTTACCAATAAAAGTTTCTGTTAACTTAATCATAATTTTATTTGAAAATAGATAGTATTTGTTTTTTAAAATCATTTTTTCGTGTTATATTTAAGACAAAATATTAAATAAAAATAAAAAAAATGAATCAGGCCTTTTCTAGTGCGAAAAAAAATTGAAAAATAAGTTAGTTTTTTGTATATTCTTTATTTTTCCTTCTAACCATCTTGAAGAGCATAAAATTTTGCATATTTAAAAAAAAGCTTTTATCCACAAGAAAAATCTATAAGATTTGGGCTAAAATGCGAATTTTGACCAATCCTTTTAACATAGTCTGAACTAATCTGAATGGAAGTTACCCGTAAAAAAACATTTTTCAATTTGCCGTAGTAAATACTTTTTTATGTACTTAATATTTTTGAATGCACTCTACACAGTTTTCTACGAAATTTTATTTTTTATTTAATTTACAAACATGATTTTTTTTAACATAACAACGCATAACAACAACAAAAGCTGAGATATTTAAAAAATAGTGAGCGGAAGCGTTAAAATGTGAAAAAAATGCACTAAAATATAAGAAAAGTGTCCTTGCGGTCAATATTAGGTTGAGAAAACTCGTTTATCTTATGTTGGCTCTGTTTCAAAGTAGTTAAATCGATTTCCAAGCAGTACCCAAAAATTTCCAAAAATCATGAAAATTTTACAGCATCTGCCTCCACTATGTCATAAAACCAAATTAATGTTTGTCACATGGAAATTTTTTTTTTATAATTTTTAATGGTCATTTAAAATAAATATTGTTTCTCTAGAAACTCTTTTCTTCGTGTGCTAACAGAATGCTAGGGAAGAAATTGATAAATTTCGACAGCATAAGATCTGTATAAAAATATTTTTAATATTAATCTACTGCAGGGGTCGGCAACCTTTTAATTAAAGGGTGCCAGTTTTCATCCATACAACGTTTTGCGTGCCGACATAGGTACTTACTACAACTAAAATTAACAAAAATTAACTTAAATTAACTTAAAATATTGCTTTTAGAAGGTTTAATTACAAAAAAATTTTAACATTTAACAAATAATTTTATTATATTAGTCCTAGGACCTAGTGTGAACCCTGTGCTTGAAGTTCTTTAGAGAGTTTTCTTATATCCGGTTCATGTCTGGTTATTTTCAGTGTCACACATGCTTCCGAGTTGTCTGTTGTCAGCCTGCTTCGGTACGGGTTTAAAATCACTCTCATATGGGAAAAAAGTTGTTCACAGATATAGGATGATCCAAAAGCTGTAAGCATGGCAAACGCTACTTTCTTAAGACAAATAAATTTCTCTGATAAACTCATCCAACAACTGAGTATCTCGTTTGAATGGTTCTGGCCGTCACCTTCTAATACCCTTCTTAATTCTACAAATTTCGTGTTCCATAACTCGTAGCTTTTAAATTCAATGTATTGAAGATCAAAATTATTATTGTCCATCCATGAGAAAAGAGATATGACAAAGCAACTGCTGGAAAAATCCATTAAATATGGTTTGATTAAAAAAGCGAACATAGGACCATGTTTATCAAAATCCTGACCCCTCTCGATAAACTCCTCTTTTAAATTAGTCATATATTTAAGAATTTCGTCTATTAGTGCACCATCATCGACACTGGATATATAAGTTTTTAAATTTGGAAAATATTTATATGTGTTTGTAATAATATCGCTGATAAATAAATCGATTTTTAATTTAAATGATTTCCAGGATTCGTATAAATCCAGAACTGTTTTGCCTGAACCTTGTAACTTTAAATCGAGTTCACTGAGATGGTTTGTAATATCAGTAAGAAACATTAACATACAGATCCAGTTCTTATCTTCTAGTTCAGGATAAGCATCCACTTGATTTTTTTCCAACAAGAACGATTTAATTTCGCCCAGACATTGCACAAATCTAGAGAGCACTTTACCACTGCTGAGCCAGCGCACATTATTGTGCAATGGTTTATTTGAATATGCACTTTCTAATTCCTGCAGAAACGACTTAAATTGTATATGGATCAGTGAAAAACGACCGACAATGTAGTTAACTATTTTAACCACCCTGTCCATCACGGATTTTAAACTTCCAACAAAGATTTTAGCGCACAAACTCTCTTGGTGAATTATGCAATGAAAATTCAAAACTGATCGACCCATGCGTTCAATAAGAAGGGAAACAAATCCTTTGTGTCTCCCAATCATAGCAGGAGCGCCATCTGTCGTTACGCAAAAATTTTTATTTAAATCAATGTTCCGCTTTTCAAAATGTTTAACAAATTCTGAAAATATATCCTCTCCTCTTGTAGTTCCCTGCAATGGGAGCAGACAAATCAGCTCTTCATACACACTGCCATCATCGAAGTATCGCGCAACGATTGCCAGACCGGCAATGTCATTAATATCGACACTTTCATCCAATGCTACACTAAATACAAAACTCCGTTTGATAGCGTCTCTCTGCTGTTTTTGGACATTTTGTGTCATTTCGGTAATTCGTCTCTCGATGGTCCGCACTGATGCCGGTATATCCCTAATCCTGGCCAATATTGTATCCTTATTGGGCAAGTCGTCGAATAAAATCTCGCCAGTACTCAAAAACATTTGCTTCATAAATTCTCCGTCAGTGAACGGCCTACCCTTTGGTGCCAAAGATTGTGCAATTTTAAAACTGCATTCAGTTACCTGATTTTTTCCTTGGAAAACTTTGCTAAAGAATGTTGACTGTTTCTCGTATTGTTTACTTGCTCTTTGTATTGCCTCCCTTTTATCAGCGTTATCTTTAAATGACGATTCATGTTTTATCTGAAAATGTCGTTGTACACTAGATGTCCGGAAAACTACGCTTTCCCGACATAGGACACAAATGGCCCGATCGTTTTGCTGTACAAAACCGTAATCTGTTGTCCATGAAGTTTGAAATGATCGAACGTCTACCTTTTGTTTCTTCGCGGCCATAACGCAACGTAATTTTAATTTTTAAAACTTTTCGACGACTATTGACTGGAACGGATGTTACTTCTATACTAAATGATCCAAACGTGTAGCCGCTTGCTATTTATAGAAAAATAATGTTTCCAGAAAATTCCAATAATTACGTTTATTAAATTTCTTAGAACAAAAATTATTATCTACAACGCGCCCATTGCAGTCAAAGGACCGCGTAGAAGTTAAATCTAACAAAAACTAAAGTTCGGCAATATAAAAAGAGTTGCGGCGCGCGTCGGAACGATTGAAGTCAAATCAAACAAAAACCGCCTTATAGCAGCTTTTTTGATCTGAATTGAGGACGTTTATTTGTGTTTTTTTGCCTAAGCTTATATTTTGAGGCTTGCCGTCTTTAATACTTGCCGAAATTAAAGCCAAACCAATGCATTCAGTAAAATTATAAATTACAAAATATATATTTTGTAGTTTTTGGTAATAATACCTAGTGACCTATATAATATATCGTTTTTGTTTGTATCGCTAAAGTAATACTGTCTTCGATTATTTACTTAATTTCGAAACATGTCACAGATTACAGAATTAATGTGTAAACTTTGAATAGGTACGCGTGCCATTCAAAATTGCTTGGCGTGCCAGAGATGGCACGCGTGTCAGAGATGGCACGCGTGCCATAGGTTGCCGACCCCTGATCTACTGTATACAGTCGATCAAATAAGATCATATCGCCTATAACTTGTTGTCGGTAAAAGAAATTCCTTTTTTTTGAGGTTATTGTTAGATTAATTTCTAACCTTACTTGTCGTTAAATGAGTAATGCATACAGTTCGAGATTCGAGGCTATGTTCGTATGTAATCATCCAAAAATTCCGAAAAAGACACCTACTGGTAAGTACATGGGCAAGTTGAGGGCATTCGTTAGCAAGACAGTGAAACAATACTCTCAGTTAAACAATGTTGATGATCTACCAGAGCGTGGTTCGAGAAGAAAAGTGTCGGACAAGGACGAGAAAGTGATTATCACATTTTCCTAAAATTCTCAATTATTTTTGCATCAAGAAGCGCAAAAACTAAGGTAGAAAGATTTGGATATATCGTATGAAACGATTTGCACTCATCTCCGGATTAACGATTTTGAAGTGGAGGAATACAGTCCCAGAAACCATTGCTGAGAGAAAAACACGGAGAGAAACGACTCGAGTGGGCAGAGGAAAACATAGAGCCAGACTAGAGCAATGTATTTTTTTTTTTCCGATGAAGCTTCATTTTAGGGTTATATTGTCACCTCACGCGCCTGGTCAATATCCACTAAGTGATTGGTTCAGCGCATCGTGACACCCTGTGAAAATCCATGTTGGAGAATGTCTTTCGGAAAAAGGTTTTGAGAGACTCTTCATCTTCACCTACCATGTGAACGTTGAAAAATGCACTAGATTTAGAAGAAGACATTAGTACTGACTGCCAAACGTTGGTTTGTTGATAAAAATAAGGATTGAATTCTTCAAGAGGATAACGATCTCCAACATCGGAATAAAATGTATTGCCAGTGGAAAGGGGAATCTGGTATCATCAAACTAGATTGGCATCCTAGTCGCTCGATGCAAACCCAATTAAGAACATGTGGTCATACATGAAGCAGAAGCTTTATAATAAAAAGGTGTACATAGTGAAGCAGCAGTCACGGCAAATTCGAGCAATTTCGAAATCCTTGCCCCAAGAATACGCGGAAAATCTCGTCAAAAGTAGGTCTCGAAGATGTCAGGCGATCATCGAAGCTGATGGGGACTGGACGAACCGCTGAATTATTAGCATTTTAATGGCAGTCCTTTACGCATTCCTCCGCACCCTAATACATCAATACTACCTTTTTTCGATTGGCTGAACATTCTTTGGAAGATCGATGCTGTCATTGCCTCCAGTGTTGCGTGCGATTCACTTAATATCTCCTCTATCATCTCGAAGATGGCTCGATATTACAGGGTGCCAAATCTGGCAAAAAAGAAGGTGTGAGGGATGATAGTCATGTGAGTCGAAGCATCGGAGGAGACTCTTTTCGGTGCAAAGTTTCTGTTGTTTTCTTCGAAGTTGGCGAGGCATCTAAGAAGTTGCAACAGAATGCCGAATTCACTATGTGTTGCTGCGGGACAAACTTTAAATGACCGATTCCTTTCGACATTCCTTGAAAAAACCAGTCTCTTCCCCTGTGATGACAGTTGATTTTATCGTCCGAAGAAAATTCTTTCAGTTCAATGCAAACTACTCAGTATATATCATCACTACACCAAACACTTTATTTTTGCGCTCGATGCGCATTTCGCTAACCATGTTAGCTTCATCAGGGGCGATGAGCGACACAATTTAATTCATAGAACGTAGTTCAATGCAAGCATCAATGCGTCAGTGCTCTTAATCACTTATCAACAAGCTCAGAACAAACTTCGCCGCTATTTGATACATGTCTAATTCTTTCATTAAAATAACCACTATAAGTTCGTACGAAATGAAAATTGTCCGAGGATGGTCTTTACGAATGATTTGTTGAACTTTAGCGATGATTATAGACGTGGTTGTAGTTTAATATCTTCCGGAACTCTCGTCGTCTTCCACGGAAGTTTGGCCAGCCATACTTCATCCCCAAATACTCATACGTTTTCAGTAGTACTTTTCCCCAATTTAAAATAAAATTTTGCACACACACGCTGCTCTTTTATCGTATCCATTGTAAACATCGCAGATAGATACAATTTTATACGCAAATTTGTTACACCGCGTTATTAGGGATTAATCTACCGCCCACGCTTAGTTTATTATTATCCTTAAGAGTGAACACCACTGTAGAGGTCAAAAAAAGGTGAACTTTTAATTTTTTTTACGAAAAACTATACAAGATATCAACTTGCGATTAAAAATTTGTAGTGTTCCGTACGGCACACTTATAAGATCACTTCGGTATCTATCTGTCTATCCGTCTGTCTATTACACCCAATTTTGTCCGAAACTATTTCCACCACCTTCTAGGCAACATAAAGAATCATCTACGCCATCCTTGGCGTTCGGAAAAATAGACATGAGATAAAAATTTTTTTTGACGCAACTATTGTATATATAATATAATTTTTATTTTTCACAAATACATTATGGTTTTAACAACGAATTAAAAAAATATTTATTAAAAAAAAAAAATGGCGGAGATATGAACCATCTTGTAGGATCCCCTCTTAAAAATCCTTGCTACCGGTGGAATTTTTTTTCTCAGTCAAGAATCGTCCAAAAACTAAACAAATCATTTTTTATTGTTAAAAAAAGGTCATAACTGAGTCACCACATATGGGAAAAATTTTAAAATGTTTTTTTGTAAAAGTGACAGCCGTTTGAAAATAAACTCAGATTTTTCACAAAAAATTTTGTGCTTTAAAAATTAATAAAATATGAACGGTGCATCCAATCGAAAAAAACCGTGTGTCAAGTTCAGGATAATATTATAAAGAACATGTGGTATAAATTTTATCAAAATCGGTTCAGTAGATCTCGAGATATTTTGTCCATCAGTTTAAAAAAAAGTGCCGCGTCCGCGCCTTAAAAATCTATAATTTTTTTTATATTACCTTCAATCTGCGATTCCATTTTGTAAAGCTTGAAATATTCTTAAAAGTAAAAATCATAAATCTTACCAAAAAAAAATTGATTTTTTGAAAATTTTACAGTTGTGCTCACCCTTATCATGACCCCAATGGTGAAATGGAATTGTTTTAGAAAGGGGATCTACAACGTTAAGTTCATAAATGTAATACAACTTATAAATTAATTGGGTTAATTATAAGGATTAAAAGAAATAACACCATAAATATTAGTAATTCACTTGTTTTCTGTGTAATTCCAGATAATTTACTATTAGCCTTGTCTTATTGAAACTATTATTGTTTTTCAAGAGGATTAACTCAGGATTTTTTAATATTAATTTAGGGTTTTTATTAGATTATGATAATTAATACAATCCGGAAAAAATCTTGGTGTTAATTTTTATTATTATTTAAATAATTATTATAAATTATATTAAAAAAACACGTAAAAAAATAGAGTAAAATGATTTCTTTCGTAAAAATGCAGTTCTGAAATAGATGCTAACTTTAACTTTCTGACACTAAAGAACAACTTACCCCAAACATTACAATTTGATATTTTTAAATGATTCTGTGGAATAGGTGCAAAGAACTTGACATTTTTCTCTACATACTGAGTATTATATACATTTGAAAATAATGAAAACATGCTTCTTTGACGCCTAGAGTCCTAAAGACTATATATATATATATATATATATATATATATATATATATATATATATATATAGATATATATATATATATATATATATATATATATATATATATATATATATATACATATATATATATACATATATATATACATATATATATATATATATATATATATATATATATATATATATATATATGTATATATATATATACATATATATATATATATATATACATATATATACACATATATATACACATATATACACATATATATACAAAATGTATATATATATATATATATATATATATATATATATAGTCTTTGGGACTGTATATACCGTATCATAAATACGTTCGTACCGACTTCTCTACCCACTTCTCCAGCCATTTAATCTCTCATATGTGTGACTATAAATAATTATGCATTAAAAACTAGGATAAATTTTCATAATACTACTAAAACTCTGAGCAATTTATTAACTCCCCACTCCTTCAACACAATTTTCCCGAAGTGAAATCGTTCGATAAACTGCATTTTTTTACTTCAACTGTTATAAACTTGAAATTAGCATCTCATTTCGTTCGAGTATTATCGTACCAATAGATAGCAGACCGACAAAAAAGGACACTTTATTTTTCGTGATCTCTCTCTCTCTCTCTCAATCCTTTCACCCCAGTAGGAATATCAGTGACACTATGCAGTTGCTGCCTCAACAGACAATATCCAGGCATCTCAATCCTGCGCAACCTGACTTGACTCGTGTATGCCCATAGCAAGGAGAGATCTTACGTGGTCGGACCATCTTGTCGGAGATCGTCCCCTTGGTCTTCTACCTTCTATCCTCCCCGTTACTACAAGCTTTTCCACGGTATCTACTTTCCTTATAATGTGACCTAAATATTTCAGGTACTGCCTACTAATTCTATTTGAAAGTCGGTTATTTATACTAAACTCTTCAAGAATAGATACATTACTACTTACGGTGTTCGGTCTATGATGATAAGGATTCTTTGATATGCCCATATCTCAAACGCATCGAATCGTTTTTTGTCAGCTTGTTTAATGGTCTAAGTTTTCGATTTGTAAGTTGCTATGGGAAATATAAGGCTGGATAGCAATCTTAACTTTGTACTTTTTATGACAGCTAGATCTTTCTAGAGCTTAGACGTCTTCTTACTTCCGCTTCACAACCACCCTTGCTAATTATGAAGAATTTCAAATAGTTGAAATGGTCTACAACAATGAAACCAGCAATTTCATTTATGTGTGATAGATCTTCATTACGACTAAC
>CM032452.1:3215837-3220837 GCA_019049505.1 Pachyrhynchus sulphureomaculatus | reverse complement strand
GAAGTTAACTCTACACCATTAAGGGTGTTCTGCAGAGACTAAAACAGATATTAATCTAACAGTACAAGGTAGAACTTTGTAACCAAGGACTCTTAATCTTTACTAGATCGTCAAAGATATGTGTGATCTGGCGTTGTCATGATAGAAGACAACTTCTTTTCTGTTGATAAATTTGAGCTGCTCTAGTTCATTTGGTCACTACAATATGATTAGTTCTTCACAGTAGAGATCACAATCGATCATTGCAGTACCAGATGATACATGTGTCCCTTCCAATCCCACCAGACACTCAGCATCACCATCCTTGGAGTTAAGCCTGGCTTTGCCATCGTTTGCGTAGTTTCATCACGCTTCGAGCACGATCTTTTTCTTATATTATTGTCATACATGATCCATTTATCATTCTTCTTAACGCGATGTTTCAAAAATAGATCGATTTCATTCCATTTTCACAATGATTCGCAGATGAAAATTCGATCAATTAAATTTGACACCGTGAATCATCAACTTCTTCAAATGGTTTTAAAGTACTAGGTAATACATGTGCAGGGAGGTACACTTCTGATATCGAAACTTCCAGAAAAATCATCTCTTCCCTATTATTTTGGTTAAATAAATTTTTCTATATTTCTCTGAAATGTTGCCCTTCAAACGAGCGTCTGTATGACTAGATCCTGTTAGTGTTACCAGAGATAGGGGACTTTAAAGCCTAGCTGGCTTTTTTTAATAAAACCAAATATACCTTTTTTTGATGATTTATTATATTTATACATGTATATTCAGTTGATAGCGTTGTCCAATTTCAGCTTCCGTTTGGACATAGCTATTTAGATTTCCCCGGACCATCTCGTTGTTGATCTGGCTTAGTTCCCTTTTGTTGAAGTTTAGCTAATTATTTGCTTGTTATTCGTTAATCACACATTTATGACCATACTAGCTGAATGTTCTTGATTGTGGGTGCTACATTGAATATGTTTCCAATTCTTTTGTTTTTAACTTGCTGTAGGTTAGTTGTTTGTGCTGATCTCCATCTCCAGTGCATTTAATTTTTTTGGCACACATTTATTTAGAATACAGGTTTTGCATTCATACAGTACTGCACTTACAGAGTACAGTACAGTTTTACAGGCGTTTTTTCTTTCATTTTGTAATAATTTTTGACAAAAGTAATAAATTTAAAAAGTCAATTCTTTTCTTACCGGTCTGTATTCTTTCTTATAGTTTTCTCCCTGTGTCTTTTGCGTTTTTTGCTTCTGTTTAACTATATCCTGTGTATGTGAATATTTTTTCCCTTCACTCCGTTTTAGTTCTTCCCCTTGGCCTACTATAACCATATACAGTCGACACTGTTTATAGTGAAACTCTATATAGTGAAAAACTCTTTATAGTGCAATTTTTTCAAGACCTAGAATATTTTAATGAAATTTCATGTAAAAAGCCCTGCATATAGTGAATTTGTAAAGTAGTAACACTCTATATAATAAAATTTTTACCGGAATTTTATGTATAAATTTTTATGCATTTATTGAGATCTTGGCAATTTCGGGTTTCCCATTTTTATCTAACATTAACATTTTGAAAAGGTTCTTAACGCGTTTATAACGCCTAATGGTTGGCAATAAATCAGGTAGATTTCTGTGAGAAACCCAGTTTCTTTTTGTTTAAGAATCAAGTAAGATGTCCAAGCGAGTGTGTTTAAGTTTAGCTGAGAAAATTAAAGTTTTGGAGGAAGTTGATAAAGGCTGCAAAAAAAATTGATGTTGCTGCAAAATTTGGTGTTTCTCCAAGTTGCGTCTCTCTGATAATAAAAAGTCGCGACAGTATCATCAAGAAACCTAGTGTTCCAAGCAGTCGAAAACGAGTACGGGTGAGTACTTACAAGGATGTAAATGAAGCAGTTTTACGATGGTTTCAAGTGGCCCGTACGCATCAAAACGTACCAATATCGGGAAATTTAATAAAGCAAAGGCTCTACAGTTTGCTAAAGAATTTAACTGCGTTAATTTTCAAGCTAGTGAAGGGTGGTTGAGTGCCTGGAAGACTCGCAATTTAATTGTTTTCAAGACGGTGTCTGGCGAGAGTGCAAGCGTTAGTCAGGAGGACTGTGACATTTGGACTGAAATTGTTTTAAAAAGTGCATTGAAAAAGTACGAGCCAAAAAATGTTTTCAATTGTGATGAAACCGGTTTGTTTTTTTAAATGTTTGCCAAATAAAACTTTTGCTTTTAAAAGTGATAAATGTTTTGGTGTTAAAACAAGTAAAGAAAGGGTGACACTTATGGTTGGAGCAAACATGGATGGCTCAGCAAAAAAAACTGAAATTACTGCTCATAGGTAAAAGCAAAAATTCTCGTTGTTTAAAAGGAGTTAAATCTCTGGAGTTAGATTACGCCAAATAATAAAAAGGCATGGATGACTTCTGAGATTTTCGAAAGATGGATCAAAGAACTGGACACGAAAATGAAAAGCCAAAAGCGAAAGATTGTGATTTTTATAAACAATTGTCCTGCACATCCAGTTACGGTAAGTAAAAAATTAAGGAATATTGAATTGATCTTTTTTCCACCAAACATGACCTCCAAATTGCAACCTATGGACCAGGGTATTATAAAAAACATAAAACATCATTACTGAAACAGAATTGTTCACAAAATTGTTAATGCGATTGATAACAACCTTCCAGTCCAAAAATTGATTACCCTTAAAGAGTGTATAACCGAAGTCGCTAAAGTATGGAGTGAAAATGTTTCTCATAAAACTATCAAAAACTGCTTTTCTAAAGCAGGTTTTACTGAAAAAATTGACGAATGGGAAGAAGAAGACGAAATGGATCTCGCTACCTTAAAAGGCAATGGGGTATTCTACACTACTGCTACCGTCGACGCAGATATTTTACTTGAAGATTTCTTAGAAATCGACAATGATGTTGGCACGACAGATCTCCCAACTGACCAAGACATAATTAACGATATAAAAGTATAGAAGATCATGAAGAAGAAACTGAAACCGGGGAATGTCCTGTTAAATTTAGTGAAAATGAAATAAGAAATGCATTTGACATTGTGCGAACTACCCTCAGGGGCCAGGAAAGTGTACCTGATCAAATCTTTATGCATTTGAATAAATGCGAGAATTTTGTTGAGCAACAATTATTTTTCAAAAGTAATGTTCAAAAGAAAATAACTGATTATTTTTCCTAGTACGTATGTACGTAGTATGTACATATGTATTAACAGATTTTGTATTATTCTTTTTATTTCATATGTAGTACATACATACATAAAGTCCGTACGTTATATCTTTACACGTGCGTCATAGTTTTCAGGCAATATCCCAGACGACTATTATATTTTTTGTCTCTTTTTACGAATACCTACGATTTATTGGTGAAAAGAGACAAATAATATAATAGTCGTCTGTTATATGGCCTGAAAACGATGACGCACGGGTAAATATATAACGTACGGACTTTATGTATGTATTTAATCCTGTACATGCTATGTACTATTTAAACTTTCAAATGTTTAATAAAATCTTTTCTAATAATTCAATTTTGCAATTTTTTTTGTTGCTTGTACCTAATAAATACAAGTAAATGATTACCAATATAAAATACATACATAGCAATATATACGGATTTTTTCTTTATATAGTGAAAAACTTTCTATAGTGAAATTTCGGTCAACATTTTGGTCTTTCACTATATAGAGTGTCGACTATATTTCGTTCTATTTTTTTATGATTCGATTTGTTATAAATTCGAAATCGTCGTGGTCTTGGATAAGTACTATTTTTTTGTCCGATAACTAGATAATAAAGACAATAGACAATTGATTCATCAGTTATAGGTGTATATAAGAATTCTTCATTATTAAATAGTGTGTATAGTTTTAAAATCTTTTTTTATATGCTCTACATGAATTCTTTGGAGTTTACTAGCGCTTTTTTTTTTTCCGTAATGACTTTATGGTCTTTATAACAGTTCATTCCTTATTGTTGCGCGTGGGTATGGTTCTGCCTATCTTCTCTAGCTTCTCTTTCATGGTATACTTTCCACTTATCCATTTCTATAAGTTGTTTATATTTAATTTATTTATATTTTGGTTTATCCAGTTTTCTCATAAATCCCCATGCGTTTGATTGTTTACTTTCGCCCATATACATCTGTACATTTCTGTTCCCATGGTTGATTGCTGCTATCTGTTATCGTCTTTCTAAATTTAGTTTGTTTATCTCGGTACATTATTCTATTTAATTACTCTCCTGTATTGAACCATTTTTCATGTGTCTTCTTTTTTTATTGCTGTTCCAGTTAACTATTTCATATGTAGTAATTTTTTTAGTTTTTCGATTCCTAATATCTCAGCCGCTGCCATCTTAACTCTTAAATGACCTGTCATAGATTTTATGTTTGGTTCACTTAAAACACTTGTGCTAGGAGAGGAACCTACAATTTTTAAGCGAGATCACTTTACAGGAAGAAGATGAAATTAATGGGAGTCGATAAATTTTGCACAGTGTATTATATATAGTATTATCGGAGTTTTTCTTGGTTTTTGGTTGCATAATCAACGAAATTTAAGCATGATTATTTATAGTCAAGAGGGTTAGGGGATTTGCTTCGATTATGTCGTGTTATATATTTTTTTTAACGTTCTTAAAATCAAGGGATCTAAAAGAAGTGTTATTTTTTATTATGTTCAATTATTCAAACACGTAAGATTTGTTAATGAGGTAGAGGAGGGAGTTAGAGGGGCGGCTTTGTATGTACCGTAGTTTAAATACTCTTTCATTATTTTTTATTTTATTTTTTTTATTTAATTAACGGCAATGCCCAATTTTAAAACAATACAATAGAATATCTTAAGACGAGAATAAAGTAAAAAATAAAATTTTAGAATAAGAATGAGGGAAAGAGAAAAAAGAAAATTATAATAATAATAAAAATAGAAAAGGAAATAATGACTGTAACAATAAGTAACAAAATAAACATCATACCC
>CM032452.1:3112309-3215737 GCA_019049505.1 Pachyrhynchus sulphureomaculatus | reverse complement strand
GTCTATCAAGTAAGAACGTGACGACTCGTATTCTTGAAAAAATGTTTTTCGAAAACACTTTTTGCTATCAATGTATTCTTTGGTGTGCTAACAACGGCGCAATTACCTTAGTAAGTTGTCCAATTGCCTCTTACATCAATAATTGCCTGGCATCTTCGAGACGTGCTGTCGACGTGATTTTCTGCATACTCTGCAAACTTTCGAATGTCTCGAGATAACGGAGTCAAAGTCTTTCTTCTGAGCTTTCTCTTTACAAGGGACCAAACTTTTTCAATAGGGTTGGCATCCGGCGATTGTGAGGGCCACTCTAGTATCTTATCATGGACCCAAGCGAGCCTCTTCGCGACGTGATTTTCGCCCAGCAAAGGTTCCTTCGGAATTTGACATTATGACTACAAAGATGTTGCCGAATGGTCTCATGATACACATTCAAACCCGATTTTCCTAATTTTGCCGCTGCTTGACGCAGCGTCAATTTCAGGCCCCTGAAAACAGACACAATTCGTTTTTCGACTTTCGGAGTGACTTTGCCTACCGAGCCACGTTTTGATACGTCGTTGACATTTTTCGTCACGATAAAACGATACCGACTTTTTAATATATTTACCGACTGCAAAATGTGTTATTTTGAAGCCCCTTTGGATAGGAACAAAGAAAGACTGCCTCGAACCGATGCGCAAACAACTGACTCATTTTGGATTTTATTTGATTTCGACGAAAGTTCGGAATCGACTGATACTTTTACTAAAATACGTCGTAGATCAGGGTTTCCTCTACCGATTTTTTGTCGAATCATTAGAATCGCATCTAACAAAAATGAATTATCGTGGACACGTTCTTACTTGACATACTGTATATGCTAATTTTCGCACAAAATTTAATAGTAAAACGTTAGTTGAACTATGAAGTACCATCATTACGCCAAAGAGTACACGCTGATATTTATTACATACCCAATAGCAAACCGATAACTAGTGTGCACTGTATGAGTTCAAACACGAACATTAACGTTATTTTAATATAGTCGCGTGACAGGCGATACTACGCGGCCATTGCTGAATTTAATTTTCATATCGCGTATGTATTGTTTTTTTTTCACCTGTAGATACATCATTTGGCCAAGTTCTCAACCTTATTTAATTAAAATTGATTAAGGAACATTGAAAATATCGGACATATAAAGCACAGTGGTCTTAACCCATAGCCGTAATAATAACACTTATTTAACGATGTTATATTCCTATTATTACACAACACTTACTATAATTCCGTATACACTAGTGCGCCTGAAGGTTAGCTTTACACTAGTAATAGGTAACGGAATTCTTGCTATTTTTTTTCCCTTATTATTTAATGACGCAAATCATCTACAACACGATATGAGACACCTATATTCTTCAAAGAATGGTATCTGTCAATATCAACTATTACAATTGAACAAAGTCAGTAGTTATTTAGTGTTCTTTCATCTGTCATTGGGACGCGTTTCATCGTATTACAACTCATCAGCTGAGTTAAGATCGATAAGGAGAGAACAAAATTCACAAAAGTTATCACGCAACTAGCGCAACGAATCAGTAAGATATAACAATTTGTAGGTCAGGCTGCTGTAAGCCAGTTTTTTGGAGGGGACTGTTAAAGTCGCACTCTAATAGAGGAATTGCCTAATCAACATCAACTAGTTAAACTGAACAAAATCTATATTTGAATAGTTACTTACTGTTGTATTTGTAAGGCCATCTTGAGATAAGATTCAGAGATACAAATTGTTGTGTGTTATTGATTTTTTGCTGCAGTACTGTGATAAGTACTCTAAGTTTTGTTCTCTTTTCTGTCGATACTAACTCGATTAATAAGTCGTCATACGATAAAACGAAACCCGAGATGGATTGGCAGATGAGAGAACAGTAAGCAGCTGCTGATATATGGACTTTGTTCACTTTAGTAGTTTGTATATATATATATTCTATGTAATTAGATCTGCTTGTAAAACATTAAAAATATTTTTAGTTTGAATCATCTTCATGTAAATTAAAATTCAGTTGCTGTGTTCTCTACTTCTCTAATCTCACAAGTTCCGAAATAGACAAATACATTACTGAAACACGCTAAAAGAGGGGTATTTGTAGGTTAAAAACCCCGAAAAGCGCCGGACATTCCGAGCCTCAGGTACGGTGACCTCGAAAACTGTAACGTCTCCGTCGTGTTCCCAGTCCCCGGGTTCGAAAAACCCATGTTTAGATTGCGGTGTTGTCAAACTTCGGCCAAGTAAAGATTATATCTTTGAATTGTCCAAGGAGGAGGTCGTACATACATATAATTCAATTCGTATGAACATTTTGGTACTGATTGTTCTGACATTAACATCGGTAAAGTAACTATTCAGTACTCCCCTCAAAAACAAGCAGTTTAATATAAGTACTGAATTTACCTTTTTCACGCTTAAGAATAATTTAATGATATATGTTTTGAATGATAGGTATTTTAAGGTGAGTTTTTCATCACAAAATAAAGAGAGGAAGACAGAGAAGCAGACTTCACGCCTCTAAAAACACTAAAAGGGCATTCCAACTCTATCTCCCTCTCCTTCAATCCCTTATGTCTTTGACTGTAAATATTTATGCATATTATTTAACCGAACACTAAGATAAACTCTCCTAATATTATTATTTATCAACTCCGACGCCTTTCATTTCCCTATCCTCAAGCGTTTATCGCTCAAAAACGCCTCCAAAAGTTTTCAAGTAATATATATATATATATATATATATATATATATATATATATATATATATATATATAGGGATAGGGATATATAAAGGGAAAGTGTAGCTCTTCGCTAAGTAGGGGCTGTACGCCGGGTGTTCAAAAACTTCTCATCGAAATTGTTCAAAGAGCTATTAGGTTACAGCACCACTGGGAGGACGGGCGTTGTCATGAATGAAAAGAACTCCAGAAGTTTTCATTATATACTCGGCTCATTCTTCGATGAATTTCCGCTGCACTACTCCCTTCTGTTTGGAGAGACCGAATCAATCGTAGCAGCCATGTTTACGTGCCTGCAATTCGGCTCAAAATGATGTAATAACGTTGAAAGTGGCAGAGTTTATAGTGGGGGAAATGCACAGTCGTCCTTTGAGCATCACTATCTTCTAATACTCGATTGATTGTTGCGCGATCGGAGGTAAAAAAATTATCCTCGTATACATATATATATATATATATATATATATAATATATATATATATATATATATATATATATATAGCGTATCATAAAACGTATTTTGATGAAGCTAGACACCAAAAAGGCTTCAGGCGCTGATGGAATACCTGCCGTAGTTCTCAAGAACTGTGCGAGGGAACTAACACCAGTTTTCTGTAGACTTTTCAACCTATCCTACAGAAAGGGAATATTTCCATCCTGCTGGAAATGTGCCACAGTTCAGCCGATACCTAAAAAAGACAAGAAGACCTTGCCAATAACTACCGACCAATCGCACTACTCTCAATAATATCGAAAGTCATGGAAAAGGCTATCAATCAGCATCTTCTAAAATATCTTGAAGGATTCAACATTATTAGTGACCACCAATATGGCTTTCGTAAAAATAGATCAACAGGAGATCTTCTGACTTATGTAACACATGTTTGGAACAACGCAATTGAACACTTTGGGAGAATCTCGAGCGGTTGCTCTTGACATATCCCAGGCATTTGACCGTGTTTGGCACGATGGGCTATTGGCTAAGCTACGTTCTTATGGTATGTCTGAAAAGTTCTGTTTGTGGCTCTCATGTTTCCTCAGAGAGCGTTCTTTACGAGTGGCAGTCGACGGATTTCTTTCTAACACCTTCACTATCAACGCCGGTGTACCCCAAGGTTCCATACTGTCTCCTACTCTCTTCCTCATTTATATTAACGATCTGCTGGAAAAGACCGAGAATCCAATCTACAGCTTTGCAGATGACAGTACACTTATCTCTTCATTCACTTTGAACGCTCGGACATCGACTACTCAGACGAATATCCGCAGACAGCAGGAAGTCATTCAACTTAACAAAGACCTGGAAGAAATTCTATCTTGGGGTGACAGTAACCAAGTGGAATTTAACGCTACAAAAACCCAGGAGGCAGTTTTTTCTAAAAAAGTTAACGTTGCAGAACCCGACATAGTTATGTCAGGGCACTCCATCCCTCTAACATCGTCACTCAATCTGTTAGGCGTTAATTTGGGAGCAAATATGTCCTGGCATGAACATGTTGCAGGCATAGCAAGAAGAGCTTCTCAAAAGTTGGGAATATTGTTTCGAACCAGAAAGCTTTACACTCCACAACAACTGTTAATTCTTTACAAAGCTCAAATTCGACCAACTATGGAATACTGTTTCCATGTTTGGAGCTCCGCTCCCAAACATACACTGCATTTGTTGGATTCTATCCAGAGAAGAGCTGTTCGTCTGATTGGACACTCGGAACTGACCGACGGCCTTGATTCGCTGGCACATCGAAGAACGGTTGACGACTTGAGCCTATTCTACAAGTACTTTCATGGAAAGTGTTCGAAGGATGTGGCCCGTTTAATTCCTCCCAGAGCGGTGCATATTAGAAGTTCACGTCGCGCTAATGCTTCACATCCGTATGAGGTTCAGCTTGTTACTCCTCGTACAACGCTTTTCAAGCAGTCTTTTATATGGAGAACATCATGCCTTTGGAATGGTTTGCCCAGGACTGTGTTTCCCATCGAGTACAATCTACAGCGATTCAAGAACAACGTGAATCGCTTTCTCCGCACACGTGTCGCTCCTGTAGCGCTTTAGGGACTTCCCTGTAGCACGTGTGCTAGACCCATAAAAAAAAAATATATATATATTTATAGCTTAAAATTGGTATCCTATTTCTTTAAAGAGAGTCTTTGCTAACAGACCGAATTGACGGAAACGAAAAAGTATGTTTTTCGTGGTGTAAACAACTGCAAAAATCGCAGAGGGTAAATTAAATACACTACTTCTCTTTAGCAAGAAGAATAAACATTATCTAGTTTAAAGAAATAGTAAATAGATATTACTAACAGGTAGCTCTTAGGTCTCTTACCGGCTGGTTGTGTTGCTATAACCTCTAGAAGTTTCCTATCAAAATCCGGAAGTATTATATTCATGAAAAAAATCACCCTATAGGTTTTTGTATTTCGTCACATCAGAATCCGTAGATCACATTCCATTTCCGTCATTCTCTCTATTTTTTTTCGGTGGTCCCGTAGCTCCGTGGCGTGTACTTGCTTGCGGTGCAGAAAGTCTCGGGTTCCAATCCCGGCACGTCGGTATACTTATTTATTTAAATATATGGGTCATTCTTTTACAAACCGTACGGATTTGAGAAAAAAAAGTCTCAAAATTTTCGATTTGCCCGAAAACTTTTTAATCAAAATCCGGAAGTATTATATTCGTGAAAAAAATCACCTTGTAGGTTTTTGTATCTTGTCACATCAAGATCCATAGATCACAAGAAAAACATAGTTTTCCATTTCCGTTATTCTCTCTATTTGTTTGTCGGTCTACTGTCACAATAACTTTCGAACTAAGTAGTATGTGATGATTTCGAATTTGGTTCACAGGTAATACTTGAAGTGGACAAAGAACCTATAGTTTTTGAGCGATTCAATCAGTTTCGTAGAAATACCCTCAGGACCTCTAGCCAGTCCATATTTTTTGTTTCGACGTTAAATTTTTTAATAAATTTATATATATATATATATATATATATATATATATATATATATATATATATATATATATATATATACGAGGACTTAATTTCCACCTAGCTTCCACACCTTCTTCCACCTGCTTTCCAAAGCTTCCACACCTGTTTTCAAAAAAAGATTCCTCAAGGTCTTCAAAATACTGGTTAACTGCAGCTTCGACTTCTTCATTTGTTGAAAATTTCTGGCCACTGAGGTGTTTTTTAGATTTGGGAACAGACAAAAGTCCGAGGGTGCCAAATTAGGAGAATTAGCCGGTGAGGCAGCAATTCGAAACCACAATTACAAATTTGAGCCATATATTCAACAGACATGTGAACGCGAGCGTTGTCCTGATGGAACAAAACTTTCTTTCTCAGTAATCCTGAGCGTTTCTCTTTAATTTCTTGACGTAAACAACGTAAAAGGGTGCAATAGTAAGTCGAGTTTCGCCTTTCGGAAGGTAGTCCACCATAATAATACCTTTAGCATCCCAAAAAACTGACACCATCACTTTTCCAGCCGACAGAATTGCCTCCGCTTTCTTTGGGGTCGGTTTACCAGATTTTTTCGACTGCTTGGATTGTTGTTTTGACTCTGGTGGTGAATCACGTTTCGTCCATTGTTACAAACCTGTTAAGAAAATGTTGCGGATCAGCCTCAAACATCTCCAAACAGTCGCAAGAAATCGTAAGTCGAATTCGTTTTTGTTCAACTGAAAGCAATCTGGCGACCCACCTAGCGGAAACCTTAGAAACTCCGAGTTCGTTGGCAATGATGTTTTTTGTTCGTTCATACGAGATCCCTATAGTGTCTGCAATCTCCCTGATAGTTAATCTACGGTCTTTCAATATGAAATCATACACTTTGCCTATGTTTTCTTCAGTCGTAGACATCGTGGGCCTGCCGGAGCGAGGGTCATCTTCGATGCTCTCTCGTCCACGTGTAAATTCTGCAACCCATTTTTTCACAGTAGTATATAACGAAGCAGATTCCCTAGTGTTGTTTTCACGTCATCGTGGATCTCCTTTGGTGTTAATCTTTTTTTAAACAGGTACTTGATGACCGCACCGTGTTCAATTTTTTCACACGCTGCACTTGGTTTCACTAAACTCGTTCTAACCTAAAAACCACAAATTCTACAGCAACAAAATTTTACACTCTGACAACCAAAGAAAGTGTGAACTTATTGAGGGTACTATAATAAAAATATTATAATTATTTTTTGCCGCGAACTTTTCAATCCATCCTCGTATATATATATATATATATATATATATATATATATATATATATATATATATATATATATATATATATATATATATATATATATATATATATATAAAATCCTAAGTTTAACTGCTGGGAAACGCCCTTATAAGGAGAAGAGATGAGCAATCAAAGATCTAAAGGCTCTAGTATCTGCTTTTTATTTTTATTATCGAGCTTTCGCTGCCTAATGGTAGCTTCTTCTGGATTCTAAAAATGCAAACCAGGTACAGAAAACAAACTAAAACGTTCGTTTTTTAAAACGTGATTAAATGAATTGTATGACTGAATGTGAAATTACTTACAAAAATTTAGCAGTTAGTTCATCTCTGGTGAAGACAATGAAATTTGCATTTTTGTTGGCCAGGTGGTATGCATGATTACACAAAACATGATTAAAAGACACTTAGAGAGTTACACAAATATTAAAAATAAAAATTTTGTCAATAAACATTAGTTAAAACACTTTTTTAAAGACAGAAACACAACTGCAAGAAACCATGATGTTGAAATGGTACTCCATTTTAAAATTTTTGTGACGTCGAGTTTAGTAACTATTTAGTGATCTTTGAGTCCGAACCGGACAAAGTTGGTAGTCTATGTCGTCATCAGGTCGACAAAAAAAAGCATTAAAGTTAGGGATGTGGTAAATTTTTTAGGTAGATGCTAATTTTAGATAAATTATTTATTATTAATGATATCTATTTTTTAGTTATAATTTTATAAAAAAAGGGGAACTTAAATTTGATGAATGTTACTCTTCGACGAGTTATCAAATTTAAGTTCCCCTTTTTTTATAAAATTATAACTAAAAAATAGATATCATTAATAATAAATAATTTATCTAAAATTAGCATCTACCTAAAAAATTTACCACATCCCTAACTTTAATGCTTTTTTTTTGTCGACCTGATGACGACATAGACTACCAACTTTGTCCGGTTCGGACTCAAAGATCACTAAATAGTTACTAAACTCGGCGTCACAAAAATTTTAAAATGGAGTACCATTTCAACATCATGGTTTCTTGCAGTTGTGTTTCTGTCTTTAAAAAGTGTTTTAACTAATGTTTATTGACAAAATTTTTATTTTTAATATTTGTGTAACTCTCTAAGTGTCTTTTAATCATGTTTTGTGTAATCATGCATACCACCTGGCCAACAAAAATGCAAATTTCATTGTCTTCACCAGAGATGAACTAACTGCTAAATTTTTGTAAGTAATTTCACATTCAGTCGTACAATTCATTTAATCACGTTTTAAAAAACGAACGTTTTAGTTTGTTTTCTGTACCTGGTTTGCATTTTTAGAATCCAGAAGAAGCTACCATTAGGCAGCGAAAGCTCGATAATAAAAATAAAAAGCAGATACTAGAGCCTTTAGATCTTTGATTGCTCATCTCTTCTCCTTATAAGGGCGTTTCCCAGCAGTTAAACTTAGGATTGTTTGATGCCAGTGCCCTGTTACTGTCCTTCCTCTTTCGTATTATATATATATATATATATATATATATATATATATATATATATATATATATATATACCAACTATTTTTCGCTGTTTTTTTATTTCAAATATTATTTAAATAACATTTTTGATAACGAAAGCGGCTTAGGATAATATTCTGCCGTATAGTAACCATAATCTTGTTTGTAAGAATTTTTGAAAATATCACTTTCGTAAACATTACACAAGATTAGTGTTGAATGGGACTTTTAAATCAATCCATTTTTTTCGGGTTTTGACGTCAAGCTTTAATATCTGCAAGTTATCGACCTGTCAACAGCATGAAGTTAGGTTATTTATAATGTGAAATGTAATTGACCCAAAAATAATCAAAGTGATATCTATATTTCATCATTTTGATTTAAAAAATAATATTTGGAATAATTCTTAGGCAAATATTTTTATTTGAGGTGAAGAAGACTGACTATCTCCTCAAAATGCTTAGGGTTCTGTACCTTACACGGTTATAAGCAAATTCTTATGGAAACAATCGTACAATCATCAGGGCGTTCTTTTAATTGTCTGCCTGTGTATCAGAGTCCATTTTCTCATCTTCTTTTTATAAGTACAGGCAAACGCACTGCCAAAAAATCTTTTAATCGCTGTACTATAAGGCTGTACTCAATGGGAAACTCAGTCTTAGGCAATTCATTTAAGAGGGATGAGGTGCGAAAAAAAAAGCTATTTACGTTGGTGTTGAACCGCTGTAAGTTGGACACGGTGGGAATCATTCCAAAGGGATGATGTTCTCCGTATAAAAGACTGCTTAAAAAGTATTGTACGATGAGTAACAAGCTCAACTTCATACGGATGTGAAGTGTTTAGCGTTTATTCCTAGCATGCACCGCTTTGGGAGGAATTAAGCGGGCTACATCCATCGAACACTTTCCATGAAAATACTTGTAGAGTAGACTCAAGTCGCTAACCGTTCTTCGATGTTTCAACATATCGAGGTTTCTTTCTGGTGAGTTCTGGGTCTTCAATCAGACGAACAGCTCTCTTCTGAATAGAATCTAATAAGTGCAATGTATGTTTGGGAGCAGAGCCCCATACATGGAAGCAGCAGAGTTGATCGGATTTGAGCTTTGCCCAGAATTAACAGTTGTTGTGGAGTGTAAAGGATTCTAGTTCAAAATAGTATTCCCAGCTTTTGAGAAGCTCTGTTTGCTATGCGTGCGATATGTTCTTGCCAAAAAATATTTGCTCCCAAGTTAACGCCCAGTAACCTTAGTGACGATGCTAGAAAAATCAAGTATTCCAACATAACTATGTCGAGTTTCTCAATGTTAACTTTTTTAGAAGAAACTGCCGCATTGGTTTTTGTAGCGTTAAATTCTACTTGGTTACTATCACCCCAAGATAGAATTTGTTCCAGGTCTTTGTTAAGTTGAACGACTTTTGCGAACATTTGCATGAGTAGCCGATGTTTGAGCGTTGAACGTGAATGAAGAGATAAGCGCACTGTCACCTGCAAAGCTGTAGATTGGATTTCTGGCCGTTTCCAGCAGATCGTTAACAGGTTGACTGCCGACCACTCCGATCGGAGTGCGTCGGGTCTCTTCGCCAACGCCGTCTACTCCGATCGGAGTTCGACATGCGTTCTTACGAAACGTTTTAGTATTCCATCGGCGTTGTATATGAAACGTGTTTCTAGTGGTGGCGTTGCTTAAAAACGCAAGTTCTAACAGGTGCTTAAGTGGTTCCGCGGATTTGCTTTTGGTTTGGTTGTAATCTGCCGTACAATATGGACAATCAACCTGGGCCTTCTGGTATTAAAAAAAGACATTGTAGTGATGAAAAAAGGTATATGATAAGAAAAAGAAGCTAACTGACACTGAATTATTGCAGCTATTGGAAGAAAGCGGAGGTAGTAGTGACGAACATTACGTACCAGACACAGACGATAGTGATGTAAATTCAAGCTCCGAGTCCGAAGAAGAGAATTTTATAGACTCTATTCGGCCACATCAAACACTTCCTAGCCTTGATGAGATAAAATGAAACGACAGAGGTGGGTTAAAACAAATTTTGTTCCAGAAAACCCAGGAATTATTGGTGCAAATTCCAGGACAGGGTGCACCTATCGATTTTTTCGAAATGATCATTGATGATGATTTTTTACAAACTATTGTAGAACGAACGAACTCTTACGCAGTCGAGGTTTTGCTTCGCCCAGAAACAAGTACAAAATCACGTATTACTAATTTTAAAGATCTTACTCTTGACGAACTAAAATTTTTTTTGGCCCTGTTACTTCACACTGGCACAATATCCTTGAGCCGTCTTAACGATTATTGGAAAACTGATCCGCTATTTAATCTACCTGTTTTTAGAAAATATATGTCAAGGAATAGATTTTTGCTTATCTTGAGGTGTTTGCATTTTACATCTCCAGATATGGATCCGGCAGATCGGCTAGGAAAGATTAGATTTGTGGCAGATTTTTTTAACAACAAGATGGGAGAAATTTACTATCCTGGAAGAGAGTTGTCTTTGGATGAAGCTATGGTACTTTATCGGGGTCGTCTCCAGTTTAAACAGTATATCAAGAATAAGCGTCATAAGTATGGTATGAAGTTATACATGCTGACAGAGCCTAATGGACTTATTTTGAAATTTCGTGTCTACGAAGGTGCGACAGATGTTTATGGTGGAAGCGGACATACTGAAAAGATTGTTTTACATTTATTGGAGGAAAAATTGGGTGTGGGACATGCTGTTTATCTAGACAATTTTTACAATAGTGTTAATTTAGCTAGGAAATTACTTCAACAAAATACATACTGCACTGGTACGCTGAGAGCTGAGAGGAAAGATAATCCGAAAGAGGTAATGAGTGCAAACTTAAAACGTGGTGAGAATAAGTCTATGTTTTGCAATGGAGTGCATGTCGGAAAATGGCGCGATAAACGCAATGTTCAATACATTTCAACAGAATTTGGAAGCGAAATGGGCATTTTTAAAAACAAAAGAAATCAAGAATCTGAAAAACCTTCCGCAATCATTGGATATAATGCTTTTATGTCCGGTATAGATAGACAGGATCAAATGATGGCATATTATCCTTGCAGCCGTAAAACCATTCGGTGGTACAAAAAGTTATTCATGCATGTGCTGCAAATGAGCATGATAAACGCCTATTTTTTGTACAATAAATATTCGCGGTCTGACCAGTTACGATTATATGACTTCTGATTGGATGTTATAAGAAATTTACTAGCCAGACGACCAATTACTAATTTGCCGCAAATTCCTCCAGGCCAAATAAATGTCCACAGCATTAGCAAACTAGAAAAAATTGTTAGTGAAAAAAAAGGAACTAAAGAAACAAAACGGGTAAGCAGAAAGGAATGCAAAGAATGCAGGAAAAATAAAATAAGAAAGCAAACAGTGTATGAATGCAAAATGTGCCCTGGACAACCAGGTTTTTGCCTTAATTGCTTTGAGGATTACCATAAAAATGTACAAAAATGATTTAGAAATAAATGTTTTGAGTTCATGAGTTCGATTTATTATTTCTTTACTTATTTAATTGGACACTGCGATCGGAGTGTTCGGCATCTAGTAAAAATTTTCACTTGCAATGCCGATTACTCCGATCGGAGTGAAATTTTTTTTTTTCTAATATTTTGAATGGCACATAAAAAAACACATCCAAGACTCATTTTAATTCATATTTACCACAATAAAATAAAAATATTTGGAAAAAAATCTTACCGGCGTCAACCACAAACTCAAAAATATAGATCGGCAGTCAACCTGTTAATGTCATTGAGAAAGAGAGTTGGAGACAGTATGGAGTCTTGGGTCATACCAGCGTTGATAATAAAGGTATGAAAAAGAAATCCGTCGGCTGCCACTCGTAAAGAACGCTCTCTGAGGAAACATGAGAGCCACAAACGGAACTTCTCAGATATACCATAAGAGCGTAGCTTAGCCAATAGTCCATCGTGCCAAATACGGTCGAATACCTTGGATAAATCAAGAGCAACCGCTCCCGATTCAATTACGTTGTTCCAAACATGTGTTACGTAAGTCAGAAGATCTCCTGTTGATCTGTGAATCTTGAATTCTTCAAGATATTTTAGAAGATGCCGATTGATAGACTTTTCCATAACTTTCGATATTATTAAAAGCAGCGCGACTGGTCGGTAGTTATATGGAAAGGTCTTCTTGCCGTTTTTAGGTATCGGCTGAACTCTGGCACATTTTCAGCAGGAAGGAAATATTCCCTTTCTGTAGGATAGGTTGAAAGGTCTATAGAAAACTGGTGTTAATTCTCTCGCACAGTTTTTGAGAACTATTGCAGGTATTCCGTCAGCACTAAAAGCTTTTTTGGTGTCTAGCTTCATTAAAGTACTTTTTATGATACGCTGTCTAAAGACAATATCGGACATCCTTGACAGCCCTATGGGAATAGTAGGTGGTGTTTTTCCTTGAAAATCGACAGTAAAATATGAAGCAAAGAGTTCAGCCAACAAGTTCGCTTTCTCAACAGGTATCGTTGCAATAGAATTATCTGGCCGTGAGAGTGGTGGCATGGTGGATTTGGTGAAATTTTGACTACCTGCCTTAGCGACTGACCAAAAGGACCTGGAATTGTTGAGACAAGCGAGAAGTTTGTTTCTAATTCGTTAATTGTGTGCCTCCTTGGTTTCGTTGATAATTTCTTTGCATCTGTTCCGGGCACGAACAAAGGTGATACGATTTATGGTGTTAGGATTTTCACGCCATTGTCGGTAGGCAAGATGTTTAGAAGCAACCTCTTCTTTGCATTTTCGGTCAAACCAAGGCTTGCCGTTGGAGGGGCATTTCTTCGAAAAAGGGATGTTAACTTCCATACCAGCCAGAATTACATCGGAAATCTCCCTGGCGCAGTCAGATGGGTCGTCAGATCGAAAACAAACGTCTAACCAAGGGAAAGTTCGAAAATATTCCATGAGATCTTCCCATTTAGCAGATTTGTACTGCCAAATCTTACGCGGTTTAGGCGCCTTGCCGTCACTGATTGATAGGATACTCTATGTCGAAAGCAGTCGGAAGAACCTAACGGCGGATTTACGGTGACCGTGTAAATCTCCGGATTGGTGGTTAAAAACAGATCAAGAAGACAGGCGAACTCCCTATCTCGATCAGAGATCCGTGTTGGTTCGGTAATAAGCTGAGTTAAGCCACCACTGATTGAGAATGATTCAGCTTCACGATCTTGTTCGTCGGTAGTATTTGAATATTTAAGCCAGTTGATGTTGTGGACATTAAAGTCGCCCAGGATGGCAATTTCGACATTTGGATAGTTAATTTGTAAATGATCGCTGGTGTCTGCAAGAGAAGCGAAAAGTGTTCTAAAGTTAGTATCACTTGGTGGTTGATTTGTTGAGTCGTTATTTTTAACCACATAACATCCAAGTTTGGGGGCTCCAGAGCCCCTTCTCGTTGGCAAGAGAGGTCGCTTCTGACAAAAAGACAAATTCCAAAATTACGCCTAAATCGGGAATAGAAGTCGTACCCAGGATAAAGACTTGGTTTCACAGACAGCGAGTACATGAGGTTTATTTGATTGCAGGTGTTGGTGCATATTCGAGTTTAAACCTCGTATGTTGCAAAAATCTATTTTAAAATTATGATCTCTGCACGTCGACGGCCCTGAACCAGCCCCCACCCGGAGATCCGAACGGGGAGCTATTTTACCTCCGGAATTTTTTTGTATCCGGGTGCCTCATCGTGCTATCTGGTCCCACAGTCCAAGACATCGGCATAGCCACGAAACGTTAAGCAACTTCATGCAGGCTAAGCCGATGCGATGCTATCATACCGGGCGATGCTGATGGGATCTGGGCATCTACCATCTAGGTTGTTCTTTAAGTCGCCTTCTACGACAGGCAGAACGTGCCGTGGGAGTTATTCTATCCTGCTCCCCACGGGGATGGATATGGATATTTATAAACAATACAAACAATAAACCCCTCTACAGCTGTACGTAAACCTAAAATGAAGCAATTCAGTTAAGGTGACTGTATCTATTGAAGTGGAATTCAATACTGCAAAATTTTAGACCTTAATTTTTTTTCTGAACTACCAATATTTACACGAATATTTTAAAAAACTCACATATACTCCTAAAATAATTTCTAAACATTTTTTTAGGCCTCTGACGCAAATCGTCTTTTTTCGATTTATTAAAATGTCCATATTACAAATTTGACTGGATTAATAATCATTTTATTTTATCGACCAAAAATAATCAAAGATGTTTATATCCTATCGATCTTGTGGCAAATATGATGGAATAATTTTCATGTAAATATTTTTAGGTTTACACAATGAAACATAAATTATTATTGATATGTCAAAACTTTTACCTTTGTATGACGTGCAAACAAAATTTTTCTTTTACATTTTTAATTTTATCCAGATTCTGTCACCTTTCATTGAGTTTGTTTTTTTAGTAAAGATTATGACAAAGATACGCAAATAAATCATCTAACAGTTGGCAGTATTGGTATAACTAAAAACGAAAAAAAATCGTATTTTTAGAAGTACCAAAGTGTCCCCCCCAAGACGCGTTTCGTCGTATCACGGCTCATCAGCTGGGCTAGGTTCAGCAAATACGAGAACACATCTTTAGTCCTTTATCCAAGTAACTAACGGAAAACTATAACAAATAGATGCTTATACTGCGATCTGTCGGTGACTTACTAAGTCTATTCAAGCAGAGCGGCACAGCACGGCTGGCAACTTATTGCAACAAGAAAGGTGCGTTTCTGCAATAAGTTGCCAGCCGTGCTGTGCCGCTCTGCTTGAATAGACTGAATAAGTCACCGACACAGTGCAGTATAAGCATCTATTTGTTATAGTTTTCCATCTAACAGTTGTTAAATAAAATAAACTGTCGTATTACCCATTTTTGACAACAGTAATTATTCAACACCACTGTGAATCGTTATAGCAGGAAACACACAGGCCCTGTAAGTATTTAAAGATTTTCCTGCAACACATTATTACTATATCACTATAAGCCTAGTTCCATCCAATGATGGATGTAGGCCTTTCCCCTGAATTTCCATCTCAATCTGTTTGCAGCTGTTGTCATCCATCTAATGCTCGCAACCTTCTGTATATCACCCCGCCATCTTGTTTTGAGACATACTACACGCCTTTTCTGTTCCCGTGGTCTCTATTCTAATGTTCGCTTAATCCATCGATCACGTATCCACTTGTTTCTTTAAGTTTTATCCCGATCTTCTGTCTTTCGTGTCCTCTCTGGGTCCGAGCTAGTTTTTGTATATCGGCTTTATTCAGTGTCCAAGTTTCAGCGCCATTTGTAATTACGAGGAGGATGCACTGATCGTAAACTTGGGCCTTTAACTTATTTGGGATGGCTTTATCTTTGAATATAAACTCCTGGACAAAATTAACGCAACAATCTGAAAATTAATTTATCTTTTTCTTATGTCAGTTTTAAAGTTTATCGAGTATTTGAATAGTAGGCTATGCATATTTTGTTTCGTTGTTCTTGACAGAAATTAAAACAATTCGTTTAGATTTACAGTTTTAAAGAATTTTTTAAAAGATAAACAATTTTCTGTAATAATGTGATAGATTTTCTTTAAAAGTAAGCTTATAAATCGTTCCTTTTTTCAAAGTAATACGTTTTTGTGGTAGACTGTTTTATTTTTGACCCCGAAGAATTAGAAAAATGAATCGAACAAGGAATTTAACTGAACACGAGGTAGTGCGAGCCTCAGTTTTATTGGACGAGGGATATTGTCAGAGTTATGTTGCCAATTTGTTAGGCAAACATCGTTCCACAATAAGTCGTATGGTAAGACGCTTGTGACCTAGATGAACGTTTTATAAGACAATATGCTTTAAGAAACAGGACTGTCACTAATTCTATAATAAGAAACGAACTCGAAGCTGTTCGCAATGTCACAATTTCTTCTAAAACAGTTAGAAGACGGTAAAATGAAGCTGGATTAAACAGTAGGAGACCAGCCACTGCGCCCTTGCTTACTAGAGAGAACAGAGTTGCCAGGTTACGTTTTGCTTGAAATCACGAAAACTGGTTTGTGGATGATTGGAAACAAGTTTTCTTCACAGATGAAACTATGGTTAGTCTAAAACATCTAGATGGTCGTGAGCGAGTATGGCGAAGACCAGGAGAGAGGTTTGCTCCTTGCAATATCTCTGCAAGGATTCCATTCGGCGGTGGCTCTGTTATGTTCTGTGGTGGCATCTGCTTTGATGCTCGCACAGAGTTATTTCCTGTCCGTACGAGATCCATGAATGCTGACTACTATCTTGAGAATATTGTAATAGAACATGTGACGCCTTTCGATCATTTTGTGGGACCCAATTTCCTGTATATGCAAGACAACGCTCGACCTCACGTGGCTAGGGAGGTACTCGGTTATCTTAATCAAGTTGATATACCGATTATGCAATGGCCACCAAAAAGCCCGGATCTGAATCCGATAGAACATGTATGGGATCACCTTAAGAAAAATGTGAAACGTCAGATACCTGCACCTAGAAACCTGAGGGAACTTGAAAATGCAGTTATCACAGAATGGGAGCAAATTCCTCAAGATTTTATCCAAAATTTAATTAGAAGCATGCCTAGGCGCATAAACGCTGTCATCCGAAGTAGAGGAGGCAACACACGGTACTGGTGTCCCAGTTACACCATTAATTTTGCTACTAGTGTCCCAGTTTATTTTTTTCATTATTACATAATTTCAACGATTCATTCCTCTTCTCTAGGATATTTCTCATTGTCTGTAAGTGGTCGCATGTGCTATAGCCGGATCTAGAACCAGCCTGTTCGCATGGTTGGTAGGAATCCAATTTATTTTTTAATCTATTGGAGATGATTTTAGTCAAAAATTTAAAAATGTGAGATAGTAAGCGAATCGGGCGCTAATTGTTTAACTTTCTGATATCTCCCTTTTTGTGTAGAAGTATTATTTCTAATATATGCCATAATGTTGGTATTTTGACAGTTTCTAGATACAAGCAACATATGTGATATTTTAATAAAAAATTTCAAACAGAAAATTCACTTATTTAGATATCCTTTTGCTTAATATCTTAACTAAAATTGATTGCCAATTTTAATATTTATCTTTATTATCAGATATTTTATATTTAGTTCATTATTATTATGATAATAATTCAATGCTAATATCCAGTTTTTACCTGATTTCTAAATGTCCAAAGATAACATTCATTATTTACTATACTCTTAGGCACCCTATACTTATAGAAAATATAGAGTAAGTTTTTATAAAAAAATGGTAAACAACGTTTTCAAATTGATTTATTTTAGTCCTAAAATCGAACAACAGTTCTTATTTAGGCGATATTTATTACCTTCCTAATTGTCGAACTATTTCTGGACACGCGTTTCTTCACATTACGACTCGCCAGTCGACCTAGAATCGACAGAGAAGAGAGTAATATTATTGTGCACTGCCTTTCTATAAGTGTCACCGTAGAGTAATTTTGATCTCTTCTTATCGTTATATCAATGACAATTAGACAATTCAAAGTTCTTTTCATCTTTCTTTTATATATATATATATATATATATATATATATATATATATATATATATATATATATATAAATACATATATATATATATATATATATATATATATATATATATATATATATATATATATATATATATAAATACATATATATATATATATATATATATATATATATATATATATATATATATATAAATACATATATATATATATATATATATATATATATATATATATATATATATATATATATAATACATATATATATATATATATATATATATATATATATATATATATATATATATATATATATATATATATATATATATAAATACATATATATATATATATATATATATATATATATATATATATATATATATATATATATATATATATATATAGCTGTAGTAGTGATTTTTCGGGTATCCCGTGTTAGCTTAAAGTCCCTTGATGGACGGTTTCGTTGACGTTTCGATGGAATCTCATCCATCTTTTTCAAAGCATTGATCACTAGATAATGTATTGGCGATGAATGTCAATTCATCAACACGGGATACCCGAAAAACCACTGCTACATTTCACACCCGGGAGAATATTCGTCAAAACTTATATATATATATATATATATATATATATATATATATATATATATATATATATATATATATATATATACGAGTATATATATATATATATATATATATATATATATATATATATATAGTTATATATATATATATATATATATATATATATATATATATATATATATATATATAAAGATTTTAAGTAATATAAAAATTTTTACCTAAAAAATAACACAACAGATCTTGTATAATACTTGAATAAGGTTTTAGTTAACACCACAATATAGGCAGTACTTGCTAAAGAGGTCAGACACCTAAAACATTATGACATTCTCTTCTGTAGTTACTAGGAACTGGAGGATATGCCTTTATTTTATAAATTTTTTAAGGCATGGCTTGAACTTTGTAGAATTTATGCTAATTTTAAAAAATTAATCAATTATTTACCCGAAATTTCTTTCTAAAATCTAAGTGGAACAATTAGTATTAATTTTAAATAATAAAAAAATATTTTATAGAGAGACAAAAATCGCTAAAATATGTATATATATATATATATATATATATATATATATATATATATATATACATATATATATATATATATATATATATATATATATATATATATATATATACATATATATATATATATATATATATATATATATATATATATATATATATATATATATATATAAATATATATATATATATATATATATACATATATATATATATATATATATATATATACATATATATATATATATATATATATATATATATATATATATATATATATATATAAACTCCTGGACAAAATTAACGCAACAATCTGAAAATTAATTTATCTTTTTCTTATGTCAGTTTTAAAGTTTATCGAGCATTTGAATAGTAGGCTATGCATATTTTGTTTCATTGATCATGACAGAAATCAAAACAATTCGTTTAGATTTACAGTTTTAAAGAATTTTTTAGAAGATAAACAATTTTCTGTAATAATGCGATAGATTTTCTTTAAAAGTAATCTTATAAATTGTTCCCTTTTTCAAAGTAATACGTTTTTGTGGTAGACTGTTTTATTTTTGACCACGAAGAATAGAAAAATGAATCGAACAAGGAATTTAACTGAACACGAGGAAGCGCGAGCCTCAGTTTTATTGGACGAGGGATATTGTCAGAGTTATGATGCCAATTTGTTAGACAAACATCGTTCCACAATAAGTCGTATGGTAAGATGCTTGAATGAAGTAGGAACTTATTCTAGAAGGCTAGGGCAAGGGCGAAAACGATGCACTAGCGACCTAGATGAACGTTTTATAAGACAATATGCTTTAAGAAACAGGACTGTCACTAGTTCTATAATAAGAAACGAACTCGAAGCTGTTCGCAATGTCACAATTTCTTCTAAAACAGTTAGAAGACGGTTAAATGAAGCTGGATTAAACAGTAGGAGACCAGCCACTGCGCCCTTGCTTACTAAAGAGAACAGAGTTGCCAGGTTACGTTTTGCTCGAAATCACGAAAACTGGTCCGTGGATGATTGGAAACAAGTTTTCTTCACAGATGAAACTAGGGTTAGTCTAAAACATCCACATGGTCGTGAGCGAGTATGGCGAAGACCAGAAAAGAGGTTTGCTCCTTGCAACAGCTCTGCAAGGATTCCATTCGGCGGTGGCTCTGTTATGTTCTGGGGTGGCATCTGCTTTGATGCTCGCACAGAGTTAGTTCCTGTCCTTACGAGATCCATGAATGCTGACTACTATCTTGAGAATATTGTAATAGAACATGTGATGCCTTTCGGTCATTTTGTGGGGCCCAATTTCCTCTTTATGCAAGACAACGCTCGACCTCACGTGGCTAGGAAGGTACTCGATTATCTTAATCAAGTTGATATACCGATTATGCAATGGCCACCAAAAAGCCCGGATCTGAATCCTATAGAACATGTATGGGATCACCTTAAGAAAAATGTGAAACGTCATATACCTGCACCTAGAAACCTGAGGGAACTTGAAAATGCAGTTATCACAGAATGGGAGCAAATTTTTTAAGATTTTATCGAAAATTTAATTAGAAGCATGCCTAGGCGCATAAACGCTGTCATCCGAAGTAGAGGAGGCAACACACGCTACTAGTGTCCCAGTTACACCATTAATTTTGCTACTAGTGTCCCAGTTTATTTTTTTCATTATTACATAATTTCAACGATTTTGTTATTAGGTCTTAAGAATAATTTTAATTCGAATCTTATAGAGAAATTTGGTAGCTAATTCACTTTTAAAGTATCCGAATAAGTTTTTTCTAACTTTTAGTGTAACCAATGTTCATAAAAAATTATTAAAATTAATTCATTATAGAGATTTGTATGATTTAATATATTGTTGCGTTAATTTTGTCCAGGAGTATATATATATATATATATATATATATATATATATATATATATATATATATATATATATATATATATATATATATATATATATATAAATAGTTCTTCCTTCGCAAACGCGTAATTCTAAAATGCAGGATTGGATTCTTTTTACGCTACAGAAAAACCTAATCCAAGCGTTACGATATCTTAAATATAAGATACTAAAAAAAAATTCACCAGTTGAAAGGTTTCTGTTAAAATTGAAAATATTAAAAAATTACGTAATTTTCAAATTCTTAAAATTCATCCTTCCCCAAACGTGTTAATCTATTATATGTCTCTCTAAATAATTGTGTGTGTGTTTAAAATTTTCTCTCGGTAAACCTATTCCCTTAAGCGATGTAGCAAATTTAAGCTTTCGTTTTTGAATTTTTTTCATGTTGGGCCAACAGACCGATAGACGGACCTACGAATCTAGGAAACTACATTTTTCTTGATTTAGAAATCCTGAAATGTGAGAAAATGCAAAAGTTTCGAAGTATAATTTGTTTGCAAGTAGAATACTTGTTCTATAGAAGAAAGTAAAAATGTTTTTAATTTATGTTACCACAGAATTTCCATTTTTTATTATCCTGTACGGACCAGCTATAGGGTCACTTCGATGTCCGTCTGTTTGTCTATCCGTCACATCCGATTTTCTCCGAAACTATTTGACATAAAAAGTTGTTTCAAATATAGGAATTGATGGTCCAATCAGAGCCGTGTAGCTTTGAAGATTCTTCAGTTAAGGGGTTAGTTTTGAGGGGTGAAATCGGAAGTGAAAAAATTTTTGTTGCAAGGTCATCAAGTGAGGTGTCAAATAAAAGCTTGTAAAGACATTAGTTCAAAAATATATATGATGTAATACTCGCGCAAACTCTTCTCTATATTATTTTTAACTAATTGCCAAAAATCGCTGTCCCCTCACCCTATCTCTGAGAATACTAATTAGAAAATTTCGAAAACATTCTAAAACATTCTCCATAAGGTGCAGATTGAATGAAAATTATCACGAATGCATTACCTTTGATAATACATCTGGAATATAAAAAAAAAATTCAGGTCATCGAGTATGGTGTCAAATGAAAGCTAAAAATTGCCAAAAATTGCGTCCCCTAACCTTATCTCTAAACGTACTATTTAAAAAATTTCGAAAAAAATTCTGGAATAATCTCCATAAGGTGTAGATTGAATGAAAATGTAGGCAAACGAAGTAATACAAATTTCACAACTTTAAATAATAGTTTCTAGAAGTTTGTAAAATGTTATTATTTGTTTTAGAATTTAAGCTTATTCACTTTTGTTTGAATTACCATATCTATTGTGTACTACCTAATAAATTAAATAACCAGGCCAAATCCTAGAGATTTTGTTACTCCTAAATCAATTTTGAGTAACTTCTATTATAACGTAGTATTTTGAAAAATAATTGTATTAAAAAAAATGTCACTTAAAAAGGAGCTAAAGCTGTACTAAATTTATGCTTTTTTTTTAAATTTTCTTACACTAACAACATTATCTAATAGGACCTAATGTTTACTTTGGTAACCACTATACAGTCAATAAATCTGTTTAGTTACCAATATTTTACCTTTTCTAGTTCTGCTCAATTTTCAATTGTAACTGTGTTTGATTGGAACCAGCACGATAGGCTGTTGTCAGGTCGGCAACAGCGACTAGTTTTCAGTAAAGAACGTCGAGTGATAGGTGTTTTACCTAAAGTTCGTTCGCATGTTTATTTCAAGACGCTGCAACCCAAAATCGCGGTTACCATTGACCACATGTTCCAGAGCCGATTAGGTTTTTTTTTAACAATTTTTACCACTGGTTTCTCTCAGAGCTCAAAAACAAGGTCTACAAGATGCTAAAGCCCGTCAACGAATACATAGAAACCAAATCTGTGACTATAGCTGAATGGGAGAGATACTTTAAAACCTTGTATTATACGAAAAACGAAGCGGAAGTACCGCTGTATGAAACAGAAGAAGAAGAAGCAGCATTTAACGAGGAGGAAGTAGGTAAAAAGATAAAAAAGGTTAAGAACAGGAAAGCACCTGGAACAGATAAAATTTCCAGTGAACTTCTAAAGTACGGAGAAATTAAATATAGGAATTGAGGGTCTAATTAGAGCCTTGTAGCTTTGAAGGTTAAATTTTGACTTAAGAGGTTAATTTTGAGGGGTGGAATTGGAAGTAGAAAATTCCTTTTGCAAAGTTATCAAGTGGGTTCGAACTCAAAAAATATATATGATGTAATACTCGCGCAGACTTTTCTTTACACTATTTTTAAAAAAATTGAAAAAAATCGCTGTTCTCTCACTCTCTTTCTAAGAACACTAATCAGAAAATTTCGAAAATATTCTGAAAGATTCTCCATAAGGTGTAGATTGAATGAAAACTATCAGGAGTGCATTACCTTTGATAATACATCTGGTATATAAAAAAAATTAAGGTCACCTAGTGTAGTGTCAAATGAAAGCTAAAAATTGGCAAAAATTGCATCCCTCAACCTTATTTTTAAGCACATCAATCAAATAATTTTAAAAATTTCTGGAATATTCTCCATAATGTGTAGATTGAATGAAAATTAGTACGAGTGCATTACCTTTGATAACGTATCTGGTATATAAGAAACAAAGATCGGAAAAAAAAACCTTGTTTAACTCATTTGGGTGTGTTTTGTGAAGTCCCTGATCATTTGATACCTTCGTAACAAAAAAATTTATTTTAAGAGCAATCACGGTATGGAACACTAATTGCGCAAGTCCAATTTGCACTTGGCCTGTTTTTTTTTCTATAAATAGGAGATATTGTTTAACATTCAATTACTTGCATAATAATGTAAATATTTTTGCTACCACCAGCAGAGCAAGGTTAAAAGTCATCAAAATATTTTCAAAATAATATATGATAAACATCTGTTATAGTTGCTATGTGAAAAAGATCTATAAATCTGTCAATTTATAAATATGAGTTACAAAGTATTTGATTTAATAGTTTTAAGTCTACTTATAATAATATTCGATTAATTACTTTATAAGTGAAGTTACTTTCGTTCCCTTTTTTAGAGATCAACTTATGCAGCAACATGCATACATACATACATATGCATATCAGCTTTTATTTAAAAAATTAAACAATTGCAATCAGACATCTAACAAAGCTGGCCGATTTCTTTGGCTCTCTATACAATAATTAGTGCGTACCAAAATATTTGTGATACATAAACCTCATTCCGAGTACATAGACATTTTAGGAAGATTTGGCCATATTTGTCACCTAAAGTATAGCCAGTGGTTTGGTGTTTTTGAGACATGTCAATCACATAATATATATATATATATATATATATATATATATATATATATATATATATATATATATATATATATATATATATATATATCGTCGACACTCTATATAGTGAAAGACCAAAATGTTGACCGAAATTTCACTATAGAAAGTTTTTCACTATATAAAGAAAAAATGGTGTTTTGAGACATGTCAATCACATAATATATATATATATATATATATATATATATATATATATATATATATATATATATATATAAATATACAGTCGACACTCTATATAGTGAAAGTTTTTCACTATATAAAGAAAAAAATCCGTATATATTGCTATGTATGTATTTTATATTGGTAATTGAAAAAATTGCACTATAAAGAGTTTTTCACTATATAGAGTTTCACTATAAACAGTGTCGACTGTATATATATATTTATATATATATATAATATATATATATATATATATATATATATATATATATATATATATATATACCGGGTGTTATGGAATTGACTGCATATATTGTAACTGGCGCTTCCTTGTCGCAAAAACATTTGCAGAAAATTCGGAAAATAGTGGATCTCAATAATAAAGGAAAAAATCGACCCTAAAGAAATAATGATATGAATATTTTTTCACGCTGCCACTGGTGAATCATACACGTCCAAAATATCGCCGATATTGTTCGTTGGTGGCATATATTTTTAACACCCCAGTAATTTACTCCTTAAAATGCAATATTAGCCTCTCAGACAATACCCGTTTAAAACATTTATTTTCATAAGTTTCGAATTTCTGTATGGTACGTATTCTCGAAAAAGCCGTAAGGCGAAACATATGTCATGTTACACTCGAATAAGAAAAAATAATTACACATTAAAGGAATTAATCAACAATATGGGTAATTTTGGGTTTTTAGGGTCTCAAGTAATATAATTAAATATTATGTCATTGGAATATTATAAATCGGGTGTATTGCATGAAATGTAGTCTTAGTATCTTATGATTCGTATCTAAATCTTCAATTGTTTTGCAATTTAATTGAAAATTTAGGTTCTTTTATAATACACAAACCCATAATTATTTTTTTTTATGTAGAACATCTGTGAGGATTAAAATAATTACTTCGTTACAAAAACAAATTAATTACACAAGATTTCTATTTTAATATTTTATTATAATACGTAAAAACTTTAACACAGGTAATTCTCTAAAATTTTATTTGCCAAGGCGCAACAAGGAACTTTTGAGGTAGATCATATAACCGTTGACCTTTTTCGGCTTCACTTTACTCTTTTAAAAAAATTCCGACAAAGACAAAAAATTTAATTGCATCGCCATCGGAAATTATTGTAGGCTGTTTTTGACTTTTTTTTATGGCTCTCTCTTTTAAGTTAATTCCTATAATAGCGGTCTTTCTTGGGCGGGTTGGTTTTGATTTGGTAAAATGCAGTTGTGTCCCTTTTTTTCAATTTTTCAAAAATTTTCGAGTTTGAAAAAAGTATTAAACCTGCTTCTACATGGCCCCACGAGTCACCCATTTCAATATATGCAGTGAATTTCATAACACCCTATATATATATATATATATATATATATATATATATATATTAAATGAAGAGAGCTGTGAAAGAAACCTTATTGAGAGAGAATGGAACAATAGCAAGGCTTGGAGCTTGGACACCGGAAGGCGACCTTATCCATCGTGAAATCAGGTATAACATATATATATATATATATATATATATATATATATATATATATATATATATACATATATACATATATACATATATACATATATACATATATACATATATACATATATACATATATATATATATATACATATATATATATATATATATATATATATATATATATATATATACATATGTACATATATACATATATACATATATATATATATATATATATATATATATATATATATATATATATATATATATATATATATACATATATATCTATATATATATATATATATATATATATATATATATATATATATATATATATATATATACATATATATATATATATATATATATATATATATATATATATATATATATATATATACATATATATATATATATATATATATATATATATATATATATATATATATATATATATATATATATATATATATATATATATATATATATATATATATATATATATATATATATATATATATATATGTTATATCTGATTCCACTCACGATGGGTGAGGTCGCCTTCCGGTGCCCAAGCTCCCAGCCTTTCTATTGTTCCATTCTCTCTCAATAAGGTTTCTTTTACAGCTCTCTTCATTTTCATCATATCCCAGTGTTTCGGAACCCACCTCTACGTTTTCTTTCTGCCGGGTTCTCTGCATGACTTTCTTTGGTATTCTACTCTCATCCGTTCTATTTATGTGTCCGTATCATATTACTTGTTTTTGTTGTATGTGTTCTAGAATGATTTTTTCTCTATTCATACCGTCGCCTTATTTTCTAATTTTGTCTTCTTTTCCGTCTGAAAACTCTAGTTGCTCTTCGAAGGTAGTCCATTTCTGTAGATAAACGTTTTCTAGCCGAGAATGCACCGATCTGCGGTTTGTACTGTACGCAACAGTTTTTGGCGAAGAATCATGACTGATTTTAAACTTTTACTACTTTTTACTTAATTTAACTAAGATAACAATGTCACCAAAAATAATCTATATTTATCTGACTTCTCCTGTTTTGACCCTTATTGATTATATCGCATCTGACCGTGTGAACCGCTTTTTTATAAATTCTTTTGCTAATTTCGAATGAAGGGTCTCAACGTTTTTCCATTATGAACGAGCTCTTTTATTATATTTCGTCTAGACAGTATACAAGGTTAGGTATATAAAAAATGTAACGACTTATAGCCGTTATTATTCTTTTTAAATAAAATTATTTAATACAGTCGGTTAAGTAAGAACACGTCGCGCATTGTTCATTAAAAATGTATTTATTTAAAAGTATTTTACAACATTCGATAGTTAAAGGTTGCCATTAAAATGATAATGATTCAGTAGTTTGGCCACTCCTCATCAGCCTCGATGACCGTCTGGCATCTTCGAGGCATACTTCCAACGATATTTTCCACATATTCTTGGGGCAAAGATTTCATTCTTCTTCTTACCACGTCCTCTCCTCATAAAGGTTGGCCATCCATATCGCTAAGTTGGGAATGTGGAATCTTTGGCACAGACTACTCAGTATATATCACCACTACATCAAACACTTTATTTTTGCACTCGACGCGCGTTTCGCTAACCATGTTAGCTTCATTAAGAGCGATGATTGACTAAAGCTAAAGTACAAATCTACCCTATTTATACTTAGCCTAACCCTTGAATTACTCAGGCGGAACTAATGGCATAGGCAAGGCCATCAGTTCTGGTCAAGTAACCAGTAGAGGGGACTATAAGGAATAGGACCTCTTTCTTTATTTAAAATACCGGCTATTTAATTATGATTCCATTAAATTCACTTACGAAGTTGAGAACAAAGGACAATTGCCTTTTCTAGATATTTTAATTATTAAAAATAATAAAAGATTAGAATTTGATATCTATTGGAAGGATACAGTAACAGATAGTTATATTCCTAATGATTCATTTCATTGCAAACAACACAAATTAGCCTCATTACATTTTTTAGTTCATCGTTTGGCCACTTTCCCTCTGAATAGAGTAAACTTTAATAAAGAAAGGAATCGTATTAGAAATATAACTAGAGTTAATGGTTATGACGATGTAAATATGTAAATAAGCTAATAAATAGATATAAGTTTAGGTTTAATATTCAGAATTCCACCTTTTTTACACGCCAAGTATGTCTCCATACCATATAATCCGAAATATAGCAAGGGACTCAATAAGGTATTTAATAAGGTAGACCTCACCTTAGTCTATAAGTCATCAGACAATCTGAGGAATATCTTAGGAAATCCGAAAGAGAAGATTCCTAATTGTGAGAAAAGTAGAATTTAAGAAATTAATTGTAATGATTGTGACAAAAAGTATGTTGGGCAAACTAAAAGGTCAATTAAAACACGAAAACACGATCTAAAGAACATTTAGCACACTTAAAATACAGTAGAACAGAAAAGTCTAGCATTGCCGAATATGCCCTTGAAGCTGATCATATTGTAACATTAGATAATCTTAGATTAATAAAAAATGTATCTGATAGGAGATTGTTAAACGCGTATGGAAATTATAAAATGTAAAAGTAGTTTAAATAAAGACAGAGGGCCTATTCATTATAGTACCCTCTACCGGTTACTTGACCGGAACTGATGGCCTTGCCTATGCCATTAGTTCCGCCTGAGTAATTCAAGGGTTAGGCTAAGTATAAATAGGGTGGATTTGTAGTTTAGCTTTAGTCAATCATCGCTCCTGATTAAGCTAACATGGTTAGCGAAACGCGCATCGAGTGCAAAAATAAAGTGTTTGGTGTAGTTTTGTGAGTAGTATCCATATCGCTAAACGAACTTTAGAACCTGCTGCTTGAAAAATACCACTCGAAGCACATCCAAACCACCTTGTCATGTCCTTCAGCCAAGAATTCTATCGTCTTCCGATCTATCGTTTGCCCTTTATTTTACCTTCAACTTTGGGCCCCTTATTATATGCCCGAAGTATTGAATTTTTCTTATTTTAGTGGTTGTTAGTAGTTCCTTCATTTTGTTCATTCTTTCCAGTACTTCTGTGTTTTTTATTTTCTGTACCCAGGAGATACGAAGAAGGCGCCTATAAATGTACATTTCAAAAGATGTCAATCGTTTCTGTAAGCCAGGGTTAAGGGTCCAGCAATCACATCGATACAATAGCACGGGAAATATATACGCTCTCACCATTCTCATTCGGAGTTCGAGACTGAGACTCGTGCGATGGAAAAATTTATTCATATTCATGTATGTTACTCAGGTTTGTTCAATTCGGGAATACATTTCCTTTCTTGGGTGCCACTTGTCATTTATATTGCTTTTTAAATATTTAAATGTGGAGACCTGTTCTACGATGTCATCATCATTCTGTCATCTCAGGGAGCTTTCCAACAAAAGAACCACATACCCAACTTAGTAAAGAACTATGAACTAAGTTTTACTCTTTTATTATGTCTGAGACTTTAGAATGAATTTTTTCCAACACCTATACCATCAACGTCAATATACCTAAGGCGTCTATGCTGTCTCCTACCCTCTTTTTAGTGTTCCGTACGGAACACTTATAAGATCACTTCTGTCTGTCTGTCTGTCACACCCGATTTTCTCCGAAACTATTTGACATAGAAAGTTGAAATTTGGTAATAATATAGGAATTGATGGCCTTATCAGAGCCATGTAGTTTTGAGAGTTAAATTTTGACCTAAGGGGTTAGTTTTGGGGGGTGAAATCGGAAGTGAAAAAAAAAAATTTACTCGGTCATCGAGTGTGGTGTCAAATGAAAGCTTGTGAAAACACGAGTGAAAAATATATATATAATGTAATACTTGCGTGCACTTTTCTTTGTATTATTTTTAAAATATCGCGAAAAATCGCTGTTATCTCGAAAGTACTTATCAAAAAATTTTGAAAAAATTCTGGAATATTCTCCACGGGGTGTAGATTGAACGAAAATTATCACAATAAAATTTAATAATCTATCTGGTATTAAAAAAAAAAACAAAAATTTCAAGGTCATCAGATTTCAGTAAAGATTGGAAACAAACTTTGTTGAAAACTGATTTGGGGTGTGTTTTGTGAAGTCACTGATCATTTTATACCCTGTAACAAAATTTTTTATTTTAAAAGCAATCAACGTACGGAACACTAATTGCGAAGTTCAACTTGCACTTGACCGGTTTTTTTTATCTTTACAATTACGATCTGGTGCTGTCAATATCCGCCGGCGGTAGAAATTTAACAAAGAAATGGAGGAAACTCTGTCTCGGGTCAACGATAAACAAGTAGGAACTAAAACCAAGAGGAATCCAGACATTTTGTGCAATAAGGTTAACGCCCCAGAACCCGATATAGTTATGTCGGAATACTCTTCACCTCTGGCATCATCACTCAGCTTGTTGGGCGTTAATATGTAAGGAAATATGTCGTAAGGAATTCTCTAAAATTTTTTAATTAAAAATCATTGGTAAAACCTGAAGTAATTTTAAAATTTGTATATCTAATTCATTATTTTTCAAACCTCAGTATTGTTACATGATAGATGTATATCAATCATCACTCACTGTTACTAGCAAAACTTTAAAAAACAAAAAAGTTACTCAAAATTTTGCAAATACATCATAACATATCATTATTATTATTTTTAATGTAATGATAATACCTTGTAGACTTTATTTAATCTTTGAACTACTATCATAACGCTTTGGTAAATATTGATAATTTTCACCTCGTTTGTTTACCATATATTTGTGAAAAATTAATAATGCCAAAAACTAAAGGTTGTACAAGTGATAGATAGACATATCTGGTTAATATCTGAAAAATATTAAAGTTTACATTCAATAGAGAAATATTTTCGAAAAAAATTATTGTATATTTTATTGAGTCAAAAACTGATGATTAATAATGACTTAAAAAGTTGAATAAAGAATTATAACTAAAGCTTTGCGTAAATAAATTGATAAATTTAGTTTTACAAGATTAAAAATTATTTGCGTCACACTCTCAAAATATGCGGCAAACGAAGCAATGCAAATTTCACAACTTTAAATAATTGTTTCTAGAAGTGTGCAAAATGTTATTATTTATTTTAGAATTTAAGCTTACTCATCCTAACACTTTTTCTTGGAATTGCCATATCTATTGTGTATTACCTGATAAGTTAAATAACCACGCCACATCCTAAGGATAGAACTTGCTGATACGGCGCACAGTGTGGCGAAACGATCAAAAATCGCTGAGAGTCAATTTTTGAACTGTCAACGTTTTTTTTTTAAAAAAAAACTTGTAAAGGAGTCTGGAATAGTGAGTCACTGCCGCTTTGACGAATTTTTTTGTTTGCGTGTAGTATATCTCCTAAAAACTAATTTGGGTAAAAACACTTTTATTGAGAATTACAATTGACATCTAACAAAACTGCCCATCTACTTCGGCTTTTAAAGATACCATAATAATGTGAAATGCATACCCTCAAACATTTGTTACACAAAAAACATAATCTTAATATAATATATAGCCAAATCTGTCACATAAAACATAATTAAGGGTTCACTAATTTGAGACATGTCAACCACACTAACTTAAATATAATTTAATCTAGGTAATGTAAACAACCCAGTCTGTCCGAGAAGAATCCGGCGGTGGTAATATGGGCACAAAATTATCTTCATTACCTGTTTCTCGAAAAGGGTTCTTTAATCCTATAGGTAAATTGGGCCCACGAGGAGATTTTATAACTAAATCGTTGGTAACAATAATTACAGGTATAAAATTGTAAAATGTAATAATAAAATACAATTTCCTCCCACTACAAATTCTCATAGGATAGGTAGGGCCAGTTTTGCAATCATTTATATTTTTGCGCTGAGAGCCAGAAGTACTTCTTAATAAAAATAATATCGGTATCTTTTATAACAAGGAATCGTGGAGATGCGTTGCTCGTCTTGGACAATTTTACATTTTCCAAGGGCAGAGTGTTGAAAGGCGGTGAAGTATGTTGGAGGTGTAGCCGAAAAAAAATTAAACTGTAAAGCCAACGTTTAGGTTAGTTCAGGTTAGTTAAACAATAAACAATTATCAAAGATTTTGTGTTTTTATTTGTAAGATAGATATCTTTCGCTTTCAAACCTACGTTATGTGATAAATTAAAAATTATAGTAATTAAGGTATTCTGCGTTGTAATATGGTTTGGGCCCAAAATACCTATAGGATTATGGTGCCTCCTAAATCTTTGGGCCCATTTTACCTATAAAATTAATCATCTTAGTGTCTTTGTGCCCATTTTACCTCCATCCGAAGAATCACCCATAATTTATATTTTACTTCTCAAGTTACATCGTTCAGTTATCCTGTTAATTCTAAACTTCTTTTTCAATAAGACCCGGGCAGGGATTTTTCTAAACGAAGGTGGAGACGATGTCGTTTTCACTCCTATAAACTGATATAGGCTGAAACTCCAAAAACCAGTAAATACTTTTCTTTTAAATCCCTTTAGTTACACATTTTTTAAGCATATTTTAATAACAGTAATATCTGTTTCATGTTACTGAATATAAATTTGATATCAAATTGACGCTATTAACATTTGGCAGCTGTTAAATAGCTGTAAAACTACCACTGACTATTAAAGAACATGAAATAATCTTATAGCTTTGGTTTTGAAATCGCGAATCTTAGGTCAGATTGGCGATTTTGACGCTTGGCAGCTTTTACCAGCCGTCAAATCACCACTGAGTATGACGCATATTTTGCATAAAATGTTTATTCTAAAACCAAGAAAAATACAATAAGGTACATAAAAAAAACTTTGGTAAAACGTGGGCTTTTCAAAAAAAGATTTTTTTTTTGGAATAGGCTTAAAATGGTCTAATTTTGAAAGACTTACGAGAAAATATCGGTGGGAGGCCGTTTTTGCTCTTTTTTTTTGCGTATAAATATTGATAGGTAAGCGTACAAAAGTCTATTATGCTATTGACAACCACTGATCGAAACTGCTCCGGGGAACTCAGTTCGTTTATGCGCATGCGCCGCGTTCATTATGCTACATTTACAGTCATAGTAAAACTCCAATCAATAAGGAACTTTGATGTGAAATTTTCTTTGCGGAAAACAACAAATCACAATTTTTTTTTTTTTGGAATAGGCCTGATGCTAACCTGAACTAACTTTGGTCTCCAGTCACTAATATAACACGTATGTCAGTTTTCACTTTAAGGTAGGACATTTTTTTTTTCATTATTTAATGTATTTTGTAAGAGTTTCAATTAGTTTATGTTAACAAAAATATTTACATCCCGATTTTTTCTTATAAATTTTTCAAATTTAGGCCATTTTAAGCCTATTAGAAAAAAATCTTCCTTTTTCAGAACAGACCGCTTACCGAAATTTTACCAAAAAAATGACAATAAACAATTTTGTGATAAGATTAGATTATAACTGAAAAAAATTTAATAATTTTTTGAAAAAATTAGGCTGACCTCTACATTTCACCCTTTAGTGTGAACGGAGCCTATTCTTTCGAAAATAACTGACAGTTTCAATCAGTGGTTATCAACAGTTGTCAGTAATATAGGTTAATTTTTATTTACCAAAAAAAATTACAAATCGGCTTCCCCCCAATATTTTCTCGCAAGTCTTTCAAAATTAGACCATTTTAAGCCTATCCCAAAAAAAACCCTTTTTCTGAAAAGCCCGCGTCACGAAGTTTTACCAAAACTTTTTTTCATCACAAATAAAATCTGTTTTCTTAATTTCATCAAAGCTGCTAATGATTTTGGCGGATGTCAAGTACTTAAAACATTTTTTTCTACCTTCAGCTGTAAAAAAATCTTCTCAAAATCTTCGAAACTATTTACTCACAGGACTATTAGTTCCAGTATTTTTTTCAGTACTGTCAACACGTGAAATAAGATTGGTTTTTATTATATATATTTAATAACGGTATTTCAGCGACCTCAAAAACCTAAAATTATTAGATTATTTCAAGTTTTTCGATAGTAAGTGCTGATTTTACAGCTATTTGACAGCTGCCAACTTTTAAAATCGTCAACCTGATATCAGATTCAAATTTAGCGACCTCAAAGACATAAAGTTACAGGATTATTTCTAATTTTTCAATAGTAGATGGTGATTTGCCAGCTGACAACTGTCAAAATTGTCAATTTGATATCAGATTTAAATTCAACGACCTGAAAAGCATATATACGGATGTTATTGTTATTAAAATATGCTTACAAAAATGTGTGCCTCAAGGGATTAAAAAGAACGGTATTTACTGGTTTTAGGGTTTCAGCCTATCTATATCAGAGATATACTACACGCAAACAAAAAAATTCGTCAAAGCGGCAGTGACTTACTATCCCAGACTCCTTTACAAGTATTTAAAAAAAAATGTTGATAGCTCAAAAATTACCTCTCAGAGCGATTTTTGATTGTTTCGCCACACTGTGCGGCGAACGTACTTTAAGTCCTTTGGAAAAAAATGTATTTGAAAACATGACACAAAACAAGGAGCTAAGGCTAGGTGAAAAGGACTGACTTATGCTTTTTTTAGATTTTTCTTACATTAACAATATTATGTTATAAGACGTAATATTTACTCGGTAGTCCGCTATAAAGTCAGTACATTACAGTTTTCTATTTCTGCTCAATTTTTAATTGTACCTGTGTTTGATTGAAACCAGCACGATAGGCTATTGTCAGGTCGGCAGCAGTGATCAGTTTTCAGTAAAGAACGTAGAGTGATAGGTGTTTTACCTAAAGTTTGTTCCCCTGTTTGTTTTGAGACCCAACCCAAAATCGATTTTTTTGTTGTTTTGGGTTAAAAAAATTATTTATGGACCACATGTTAGAGTCGACTAGACCTTTTTTAAACAATTTTTACCACCAGTTTCTCTCAAAGCTCAAAAAAGAAAGGCCTGGAAGATACTAAAAAATAGAAAAAAGCTAGTCAACGAATACATACAAACCAAATTTGTGACTACAGCTAAATAGGAGAGATACTTCAAAACCCTATGTGATACGAGAGATGAAGCGGAAGCACCGTTGTATGAAACAGAAGAAGAAGAAGAAGTAGCATTTAATGATGAGGAAGTAAATAAAACGATAGAAAAAGCTACGAACAGGAGAACACCTGGAGCAGACGACATTCCCAATGAACGTCTAAAGTTCGGAGGTGTTAAACCTTGTGAGCGACTAACAATACTATTTAACAAAATTATAGCATCGACGATTCCTAATGAATGGCACGGTATAGAAACCCAGCAACAAATCAAAAAACATGCTGAGATCGGCGGAAATGAAAACGCTTTCCGCACACATGCCGCTCCCGGAGCGCTTTAGGGACTTCCCTGTAGCACGTGTGCTATACCCATAAAAAAAAAACTAAGGGCAATATCAGAAAAAAGACTACGAGAGCTGATAAAAAGCGAAGATATACGACAGTCATGTACGGTCTATGTATGACTATGAGAAGACAGAGGCGATGATTCTGGCGTGAACATGTCAAGAAAAAATGATCTCTGTCAAAATAGTAAGACTAGCTCTGGAAGGAATGGATGGATAGCTGGTATTCTGGATCCCAAGGGACCCCAAAAGGCCTTAGAAGTTACACTAACCAACGGTCTATATTAAGGATGAAGAAGAAGAGTTTCTCTTCCGGCTATATTTATTTTTTGTCAAGAGTTTTCTCCATCAAATGTACCCTCGGGTAGTCATCTGCTATTTCTGTTATTTATTGTTTATATACGGAATATTAAGGTATGTTGCCGATATTTTAGATTCCTCTGGATAATCTCAATATCTGCAAAAGACAATCTCAAAAGACTTCATTTCTACTGTCATAATCAATTAATCAATATACAAAAAAAATATGTCAAACTCGTTCACAATCTTTTAACCCCGTTTTGCTGTATCGTTTTGCTATAAAAACGCAGTTTTTCTTCATGTGGTTAAATATGACGTTAATATTATACAGCTTTAAATAATAACTTAAAATAAATAAATGTTTCAAAGTACCAGGATTTTCAAGGCTTAGTTGTGCCTGGTATTTTGTTGTTTCAGTGGAGGTAAGTTATAATAGTAAGCAACTATCGCACATTTTTTTAAGTAAAAGGAGTTAATAATGCTTTTTTTATTATTTTACAATGAATATGAATAATTTCGTAAACTATACGAAAATAAATAAAAAAATAAGTCGGTTAGGCTAGTGTTTTGTTATGTAGAAGGTCTAAATATGGGTTTAACCAAAAACATTTATACGCAATGGGGAGACAAACCTTGTAATGCTAGACAACTAGAAAACCGTGAAGCAAATTACAACCTTGTCTTATGCAAAAAGTTACCTTACTTGGCTATCGTGCAACACCCCTAAAAAACTGAATGGTCACCTGTTACCTTGTAGTAAAACGTTCTTTGGATACGTACTGGTGTTGCCACATTTATTAATTTTAATGGCTAGTTATGTATAACTTAATAAACGATAAATTTAGAAAATATTGAGTTGTTGCTGTTAAATATAATATTATTTACCTTTTTCTCTATTAACTAACACTACGCATTTTATTCCGGTAGCCTTTTAATGATATTGAGACAGTAAACATGAAACACAGTAGCGACAGTCCGACTCGGCACCTTTGATCTCAAGAGGTTCAATCACATGACCTGTCGCCATATGATACCTGCGAATCTTTGAAATTTTTGAAAAATTCAAATTCCTTCTTTTAAAAAAATCCTATTCTCTAGAATAAAAATGAATTTTACTGACTGAAAGGAAGCTCAGAGCACGATATAAAAAGATTTTCCTTGAAATCCAGATGTAAACACAACCCGTGACTGTGTTGGCAGACATGTTGTTGGTATGATAGGGGACGCACGAGTGATAAAAAACAGGACGTAAAAATTTTCTTGAGCGTCGCTACTGTGTCTTATGTTTACTGTGATATTGATTTGAAAGTTCAATACCACTATATATTCAACCGGTTCGTTAGTTGTCGATCCAATCAACCAATTTTTAGAATAGATTAAGAAAAGTAAATATGCACAGACTTATGTTTAACTTTCAACCATCGGACTAAAATACATAATACTAAAATATTTGTGAACTTGAATACAACAAAGAACTCGTTATTTAAACACAAAATTTCCACATTACAATATTTTTATTTTTTAGTACAAGGCGGTTTCGCTAATAATGTAGCTTTGTCAAATAAGAAACGCGTTATGCTGAAAAATAAAAATATTGTGGAAATTTTGTGTTTAAATAACCAGTTTTTTGTTGTATTTAATACTAGTCGGGCCCGCGGCTCCGCTCGCATGGACTTGATTCACTATTATTGTCACTGCTCATTCTTATATTACCTAACGTAACAAAATCTATCCTATAACCTCGCCAGAGAACATATGTATGAATTTAAAAAAAAAACAAAATACCTCAATGAGATAAGTGGTTCTCGAGTCATAAGTAATAATAATATATCCTATAACCTGGCCAGAAAACATATGTATGTTTTTTTTTTTTTTTTAAAAAAAAAGCACGCAAATCAAATAAGTGGTTCTCGAGTGATAAATGCACTAACGGACAGACAGACAGAGAGACGTTGCATTTCATATATATTATAGATAACCTGGCCAGAGACAGACAGAGAGACGCTGCATTTTATATATTATATTCTTTGTTAAATGATATTGTTCCATATTTAATGGTTTAGGCAGTGTATTGCAAGAGAACGCGTTAGAGGCATAGTTTTTTCCGACTTGATTCACTATTATCGTTACTGCTTATTCCTTATGTTACCTAACATAATAAAATATATCCTATAACCTGGCCAGAGAACATATTTATGTTTTAAAAAAAAAGCACGTATATCGGACAAGTGGTTCTCCAGTGATAAGCGCACTAACGGACAGACTGACAGATAGAGAGACGTTGTATTTTATATACATATATTATAGATGAGTTACCATCAAGTAAAAGCCATAACAATTCAAAGTTTGTGAACTTGGCCTACAAAGAGTTTAAAAAAGATCTAAATTTAAAGGTTTTAGATTGAGGCTGGTTTATATTGAAGAAAATCCTAAGCAAGCATTAAACCATACATGAAAAAAGAAACATGAGATACTGATATTTTTTTCATTAGAGTTCTATTATAGCTCTTCGAAATATATGTTTTATTAATATATTGGCAATAATATATCATTTTCATTATGATTACTTCCAGAAATACTTGAAATTGCTATTTCCTGTATGTTATTAAAAACGATTGATGAAGTAGGGAACATATCTATTCCATTAATAAATTTCTTTGCTACAGGTCTCATTACTTTTATCAAAACGTGTAATAGATAGCTATCGCCATAAATATTTGATTGAGTTTTTGCTAGACGAAAAATGATTCAAATTACTGACTAACATAGGGCTTTGTAATTTATGTATTTCAAGAACTTGGTTCGAGCTAACCCGTGGTAGCTCCACCATACTAGAGATTATATGCCCCAGAATTCAGCACAAATCCTGCATTAGGTCCATAAAGATAAAGTGGACCATTGTTACTTCTACATATTTTACCTCTTCGTTTTACCTTTTAAGGAAGAAGGTTCTAGTTTCTCCAACGTCCTTCTCTTGATGAATGGTACTATCACCTTCTTGTGATAATTAACTGACTTTTATTCTCCCACATACCATGGATATTTGGAGTCAAATATATATATATATATATATATATATATATATATATATATATATATATATATATATATATATATATATATATATATATATATATATATATATATATATATATATATATATATATATATATATATATATATATATACACTCCTGGACAAAATTAACACAACAGTATATTAAATCATACAAATCTCTATAATGAATTAATTTTAATAATTTTTTATGAACATTGGTTACACTAAAAGTTAGAAAAAACTTATTCGGATACTTTAAAAGTGAATTAGCTACCAAATTTCTCTGTAAGATTCGAATTAAAATTATTCTTAAGACCTAATAACAAAATCGTTGAAATTATGTAATAATGAAAAAAATAAACTGGGTCACTAGTAGGCAAAATTAATGCTGTAACTGGGACACTAGTAGCGTGTGTTGCCTCCTCTACTTTGGATGACAGCGTTTATGCGCCTAGGCATTGTTCTAATTAAATTTTGGATAAAATCTTGAGGAATTTGCTCCCATTCTGTGATAACTGCATTTTCAAGTTCCCTCAGGTTTCTAGGTGCAGGTATATGACGTTTCACATTTTTCTTAAGGCGATCCCATACATGTTATATCGGATTCAGATCCGGCTTTTTGGTGGCCATTGCATAATCGGTATATCAACTTGATTAAGATAATCGAGTACCTCCCTAGCCACGTGAGGTCGAGCGTTGTCTTGCATAAACAGGAAATTGGGCCCCACAAAATGACCGAAAGGCATCACATGTTCTATTACAATATTCTCAAGATAGTAGTCAGCATTCATGGATCTCGTAGGGACAGGAACTAACTCTATGCGAGCATCAAAGCAGATGCCACCCCAGAACATAACAGAGCCACCGCCGAATGGAATCCTTGCAGAGATATTGCAAGGAGCAAACCTCTCTCCTGGTCTTCGCCATACTCGCTCTCGACCATCTGGATGTTTTAGACTAACCCTAGTTTTATCTGTGAAGAAAACTTGTTTCCAATCATCCACGGACCAGTTTTCGTGATTTCGAGCAAAACGTAACCTGGTAACTCTATTCCCTCTAGTAAGCAAGGGCGCAGTGGCTGGTCTCCTACTGTTTAATCCAGGTTCATTTAACCGTATTCTAACTGTTTTAGAAGAAAAATTGTGACATTGCGAACAGCTTCGAGTTCGTTTCTTATTATAGAACTAGTGACAGTCCTGTTTCTTAAAGCATATTGTCTTATAAAACGTTCATCTAGGTCGCTAGTGTATCGTTTTCGCCCTTGCCCTAGCCTTCTAGAATAAGTTCCTACTTCATTCAAGCGTCTTACCATACGACTTATTGTGGAACGATGTTTGCCTAACAAATTGGCAACATAACTCTGACAATATCCCTCGTCCAATAAAACTGAGGCTCGCACTACCTCGTGTTCAGTTAAATTCCTTGTTCGATTCATTTTTCTAATTCTTCGAGGTCAAAAATAAAACAGTCTACCACAAAAACGTATTACTTTGGAAAAGGGAACAACTTATAAGCTTACTTTTAAAGAAAATCTATCGCATTATTACAAAAAATTCTTTATCTTTTAAAAAAATTCTTTAAAACTGTAAATCTAAAACGAATTGTTTTGATTTCTGTCATGAACAACGAAACAAAATATGCATAGCCTACTATTCAAATACTCGATAAACTTTAAAACTGACATAAGAAAAAAGATAAATTAATTTTCAGATTGTTGCGTTAATTTTGTCCAGAAGTTATATATATATATATATATATATATATATATATATATATATATATTATATATATATATATATATATATGTTACAGTAGAGGTTTTCACGGATGGTGGAATGTAATTCATCAATCCGTTGCTGCTGCTGCTGCTCTATACTGTGATCTTGCCGCTCGAAGCTTCGAAGATCACAGTATCGAACAGCAGCAGCAGCAGCAAGAGCACTTGAAAATGCCAAATGCGATTTTGGCGAAACGTCATGCAAATTCTTTGTTAGACGAACGGTTTGACACCCGTCGATTTACAACGTTCTCCGACGATTTCCGATTTCCAATCTCCATTTTTTTTTTTCGTTCCTCAATCTATCTACCCCGCTCTCTGGTTGCCACTTTAGTATTTTTTTGAGGAATTCGATGTTTGGATGTGCCCAAACCTGATAAGTTGTTCGGCTAGAATGTCACTGTGTTTAATTCCCATGATTTCTTTAATACGGTCGTTGGTGACTATTTATCTTCTCGATCTAACCCCTATTTCCTTTTCCTATTAAGGATACACTAACGGTAATAATGACGTGTAAATCCAGTGCGATAGATGATTAACAAAAATATGTCTAATTTGATCCAGTTAAGAGGATTTTATTGGGAAAATTTGTATCAAAAATCAGGTGCGAAGCAAATAAACGTAAGTCGTGGCAATAAATTTTTATTGATAACAAATGACTACATAAGATTTTTTTTAGTCTGATGCGCAGTTTTTGAATGGCGTCTGCTTGTTGTAAATTAACATTTGTTTGTATAAGACTTGAATGTAAATTTATATAATATGTATATAGTAATAATAACAATACCGAAGGAGTATTTTTTTCGGGACACAGCATACATTAATCTTGAATCGCTACAGTTACCTATCTATGGCAAACAATTCATTTAAAAGCAAAGGAGTGCTCCGGGTTCTTGAAGGGGGTTGTATGAATAATTCCCCCGCCTGGATAGGGATTACCCCTTTTGGAAGAATATCGACGAAGATGTCATAATTTCCATCAACTTTCTCCAAGTGCCACATATATTTTTATATTTCACGGCACCTTTTAGACAAAGTGATGGTGATGCCACGGGCGTTTTAACATTTGTGCAACAACTACTACCTATGTACGTGGCCAAATCAAACGTCTTTAAATAAATTAAGCAAACACAGAAGAGCGGAAAAGCTACTGGATTAGATAACATTCACATTGAACTAATCAAGATCATAGCAGAACCAAGAGGGAGCAAGTTCTGATATTTTAACATCGTTGTTTAATGCCACTTATAATTCGGGCCAGATACCATCTGGCTAAAATCCACGGTTATTACCATTCCAAAAAGTCTCATTCTTCTCATTGTGAGGACTCCCGTATGATCAGTCGTATCTCACATGTATGAAAGATCTTCCGTCGAATAATTCATACACGTATATATAGAAAATATAATTCTCAAGTGGACGATACTCAGATTAGATTCAGAAATGGTTTTGGCCCGCGAGAAACGCTTTTCGCTCTTAATGTTCTAACATGATGTTGCAGGAATGATTATCTTAAAGCCTTTAATTGTATCAAATACGCTAAAATAATTGACATCCTATGTGCATCGGATATGGACAGCCAAGAGATCAACATCATATCCGATCTGAATTGGCATAAGAAATCGAAAGTGAAAATCCAACAAAGCCTATCTGAGGACGGTTTTATTAAAAAAGGAGTGCGACAAGGTTGTATTTTGTCTCCTCGTCTCTCCAACCTCTATTCGGAGGCTATTTTTAAAGAAGCTCTAGGCCAGATTACAACGGGAATTAAAGTGAACAGCATCATCATTAACAACCTAAGAGATGTAGACGACGCGGTTATTAGGGTTGATAATTTACCTGATCTGCATAGTTCGTCATAATGAGTAATTTGGACCATATATAACTATAACAAAGATGCTTGTGTTTTCAAAATTACACGTTGATGCGAATCTTATTATCCGTGTGGATGTGAAGGCTGGACTCTTAACCCCAGCACAGAGAAACGAGTCGTAGCTTTCCAAATATATGTTTACTCTACGGCTTTCATGAATGGATAGAGTAACAAATACTGATGTCCTTAGGCGAATGAATAAATCCACAGAGCTGCTGCTGACTATAAAGAAAAGAAAAACTAGGAATATCGCTCATATAATCAGGAGATCATAATATGATTTGCTGAGACTGGCCACTGAAGGCAAAATACAAGGTAGGTCAGTTCGAAGACGTCAAAAATTCTTGTCAGCCATTAGTTCGCCAATCTTCACCGGGAAATGACGAATTAAGAAGAAAAGTAAACTGATCTGCCGAAATTGAAATCTGGGAACTATATAATTTGGTACATCTAGAGTGTATAGATATTGCTTTAGGGCATACCATTATGAGATTTTTCTTTGTTTTTGGTTGGGATAATGACTTAAGTTATTTCGTAGTATGAGGAAGAGAAAATCAGTATTTATTTTTAAACTAAGCTTTTTGTAAGGAAAAAATTACTTTACCGATTTTGTTAAGCCATACATATTAGTTCTTTTTAGTGTTCCGTACGGAACACTTATGGGATCACTTCAGTGTTCCCCCGTCTCTCTGTCTGTCACACCCGATTTTCTCCGAAACTATTTGACATACAAAGTTGAAATTTGTAACAAATATTGGAATTGATGGCCCAATCGGAGCCGTGTAATTTTGGAAGTTAAATTTTAACTTACGGGGTTAATTTTGAGGGGTAAAATCGGGATTGAAAATATTTTTTTTAAGTCATCGATTATGGTGTCAAATGAAAGCTTATGAAAATACTATTCAAAAAAATATATGATATAATAATCGCACAAACTTTTCGATACAATATTTATTTGAAAAAATCGCTATTCTCCTATCTAATCTTTAAGAGTACTAAAATTTTGAAAAAATTCTGGAATATTCTCCATAAGGTTAGATTGAATTAAAATTATTACGCGTGTATTCTTCTTTCTCTTCCTCTAGCCATTCTCTATCCTTTGGATATAGGCCACTCTCATATGCTTCCGTATGTTCCTGTATTGAGCAATTTGATACCAGTTGCGCACCGCTGAATTTTTAATATCGACGTACCAACGTTGTTGAGGTCTGCCAGTACTTCTTTCCCCCCACATTGTCTCTATCTGGTCACTTTTTCGCTCCTGTTATCAGTATTTCTGGCCACGTCGCCAGCCTAGTTTCACTTGAGGGAAGATATTCAATTATGTCGTGGACCCCTGATTTTTTTTCCTGATCCAGTTCTTTGGTTTGCAGTCCCTAAATGATATACCTAGAATTTTCCTTTCAATTGCTTTCTGGTGCAATTTTCTAACAACTTTCCATGTCAGAACCCAAATTTTGCTACCATATGTTGGTACTGGTAGAATGCATTCGTTATATACTTTACTTTTAAGTTTTAAACGCAGTTTAGACTGAAAGACTTGCTTCATATTACCGTAAGCCGCCCATCTCAGGCGTATCCTTCGATTGACTTCCAGTTCTTGATTCACTTTTTCGATTGTAACTTCCTGTCCCAAATATACATAAGAATCCACCCTTTCCACTTGTTGCTAGTGTATGGATATTTTGCCATTAATGGTTATTTGTTCGTTCGTCACGAATTTGGTTCTTGTGATGTTTATCTCTAAACCGACCGTTTTTGCTTCAGTTTGTAATTCTTGGAGCATTTCTTTCAATTCGATTTCGTTTTCAGCAAAAAGTGCGCAGCAAATCTTAAGTTGTTGAGTCTCTCTCCGGATATGTTAAGTCCCCTGTTTTCCCAGTGAAGGCTCTTGAAGATATCTTCTAGTACCAGGGTGAATATTTTGGATGATATGATATTACCCTGTCTAACAACTCTCTTTATTTTTACTTCCTTGGTATCCTCGTGTAATCTCACTTTCAGTTTTGATTGTTCCTTGATTTTTGTCAGTATGTTAATATATCTTTAATCGACGCTTTGTCATCGCTTTTTCAATCGCCCAGTATTCCACTGTATGAAAAGCTTTTCGGAAGTTGACAAATGCCATCCAGGCTGTGATATTGTATTTAGTTACCTTTTCTTAAGTTGTATGACCGTGTGTACATGTTCGATGGTGCTAAACCTTTTTCGGAAGCCTGCTTGTTCTTTTGGTTGGGAATTTTCAAATTTCTCGTCTAATCGATTTGTGATTATTCTCATGAATACTTTGTGAAGTTAGGACAGTTTTCCAAATTGCCACTATCTCCTTTTTTGTATATCAATATAACTATGTAAGTTTCCCAATCTTTTGGTATCACTCCTTCGATTAGATATTTATTAAAAAGTTTTTAAGCTCTTTAATTATTGGCGTTGCTTTTCCATTTTTAATTTGGTTAATGGCTTTTTCAATTTCTTCAACTTCGAAGTCTAGTAAATCTTTGGAACCGATGTTAAGTATCCTTCGGTTATCCTCTCTTGATCTTCTCAGAGTTTCTATATGGCTTTCGACCCGTAATGATCTGCATGAAATGTTTCTCTCACTTTAAGTATTTGTGGTTTTTCTTCTATAGGGTTTCCATCTTTGTCTATTTTGTTGATCTCCCTTCTATGTGAGTTTTCCGTTCTGAATGTGTTCAAACCCCTATTCAATTCCATCAGTCCTTCTATCCATTTCTTCTGGTATTCTCTAATATCTTGTTTTACCATGGAGAAACGGAGAGAACTAATAATGTCGAATAAAAGAAATACTGTGGAATACGCTGAAATCAACAGAACTGCAAGAAGAATGGCAAAACGCGTGTATTTCGTTTGACAATTTATCTGGTAACAACAAAATTTGTTGAAAACTCATCTGGAGTGTATTTTGTGACGTCATTGGTCATTTTATACCTCCGTAACAAAAAACGTTATTTTAAAAGCAATAACCGTACGGAACACTAATTGCGCCAGTCTGACTTTTTTGTAATTTATTGGGTATTGTATTGTCTCGTATTATTGCATCTTCTATTTTGCTTTACACAGTAAATGTGTTCCCCGTACACACCTTGAAAAGCCCCCGTCTATTATAACGTGTTTTTGAATGTTTGTATTTTTTATAGGTAAGCTTACACCTAGGATGCAAAATATCAACGTAGAAAAAATTTTTATTGTGGGGATATTGACTCTATAGCAACAATATAGTAAAATTATCAGTATTTTCAGGCCATAAAATGGTCTTTTAATTGCCAGAGATAACGTGTAATGGTTACAATATAAACACGGTGATAAAATATTGATAAAGCTATTTTGATCGATACTCTGCATCTAAAAAAAGAAGCAAGTTTCCATATTACTATTAATCCTAATAGGTGTGTTACTTTGTTAAGGATATGCGTACTATTTTTAAAACTTCTAATGTACACAACGTAACAGAAATAAACTGAAATTTTCGCCGATATGAAGAAAACAAACCGCACTGTATGATAGTTTAGTAGTCGTTTTTACTTCCTTTGGAGGGGAGATATTATATTTGTAAATTTTTTTTTCCAAGTTTCAATTCAAATACTACCGACGAACAAGGTCGTGAAGCCGAATCATTTTCAATCAGTTGTGGCTTGACTCAGCTTATTGATGAACCAACACGGAACCCTGATCGAGACGGAGAGTTCGCCGGTCTTCTTGATCTGTTTTTTAACCACTAATCCGGAGATTTACACGGTCAGCGTAAATCCACCGTTAGGTTCTTCCGACCATAAACTACTTTCGACATCGAGTATTCTACCAATCAGTGACAGAGAGGCGCCCAAACCGCGCAAGATTTGGCACTACAAATCTGCTAAATGGGAAGATCTCATGGAATATTTTCGAACTTTCCCTTGGTTGGACGTTTGTTTTCGATCCGACGACCCATCTGACTGCGCCAGGGAGGTTTCCGATGTTATTTTGGCCGGTATGGATGCTTACATCCCTTTTTCGAAGAAATGCCCTTCCAACGGCAAGCCTTGGTTTGACCTAAAATGCAAAGAAGCTGTTGCTTCTAAACATCTTGCATGCCGACAGTGGCGTGAAGATCCTAACACCATAAATCGTAACATCTTTGTTCGTGCCAGGAACAGATGCAAAGAAATTATCGACGAAACCAAGGAGGTACACAATCAACGGATTAGAAACAAACTTCTCGCTTGTCCCGGCAATTCCAGGTCCTTTTGGTCAGTCGCTAAGGCAGTTAGTCAAAATTTCACCAAATCCACCATACCACCACTCACACGGCCAGATAATTCTATTGCAACGACACCTGTTGAGAAAGCGAACTTGTTGGCTGAACTCTTTGCTTCACATTCTACTGTCGATTTCCAAGGAAAAACACCACCTACTATTCCCATAGTGCAGTCAAGGATGCCCGATATTGTCTTCAGACAGCGTATCATAAAACGTATTTTGATGAAGCTAGACACCAAAAAGGCTTCAGGCGCTGACGGAATACCTGCCATAGTTCTCAAGACCTGTGCGAGGGAACTAACACCAGTTTTCTGTAGACTTTTCAACCTATCCTACAGAAAGGGAATATTTCCTTCCTGCTGGAAATGTGCCACAGTTCAGCCGATACCTAAAAAAGGCAAGAAGACCTTGCCAAATAACTACCGACCAGTCGCACTACTCTCAATAATATCGAAAGTCATGGAAAAGGCTATCAATCAGCATCTTCTAAAATATCTTGAAGGATTCAACATTATTAGTGATCACCAATATGGCTTTCGTAAAAATAGATCAACAGGAGATCTTCTGACTTATGTAACACATGTTTGGAACAACGCAATTGAACACTTTGGAGAATCTCGAGCGGTTGCTCTTGACATATCCAAGACATTCGACCGTGTTTGGCACGATGGGCTGTTGGCTAAGCTACGCTCTTATGATATGTCTGAAAAGTTCTGTTTGTGGCTCGCATGTTTCCTCAGAGAGCGTTCTTTACGAGTGGCAGTTGACGGATTTCTTTTTAATACCTTCACTATCAACGCCGGTGTGCCCCAAGGTTCCATACTGTCTCCTACTCTCTTCCTCATTTATATTAACGATCTGCTGGAAAAGACCGAGAATCCAATCTACAGCTTTGCAGATGATAGTACACTTATCTCTTCATTCACTTTGAACGCTCGGACATCGACTACTCAGACGAATATCCGCAGACAGCAGGAAGTCATTCAACTCAACAAAGACCTGGAAGAAATTCTATCTTGGGGTGACAGTAACCAAGTGGAATTTAACGCTACAAAAACCCAGGCGGCAGTTTTTTCTAAAAAAGTTAACGTTGCAGAACCCGACATAGTTATGTCGGGGCACTCCATCCCTCTAACATCGTCACTCAATCTGTTAGGCGTTAATTTGGGAGCAAATATGTCCTGGCATGAACATGTTGCAGGCATAGCAAGAAGAGCTTCTCAAAAGTTGGGAATATTGTTTCGAACCAGAAAGCTTTACACTCCACAACAACTGTTAATTCTTTACAAAGCTCAAATTCGACCAACTATGGAATACTGCTCCCATGTTTGGAGCTCCGCTCCCAAACATACACTGCATTTGTTGGATTCTATCCAGAGAAGAGCTGTTCGTCTGATTGGACACCCGGAATTGACCGACGGCCTTGATTCGCTGGAACATCGAAGAACGGTTGGCGACTTGAGCCTATTCTACAAGTACTTTCATGGAAAGTGTTCGAAAGATGTGGCCCGTTTGATTCCTCCCAGAGCGGTGCATATTAGAAGTACACGTCGCGCTGATGCTTCACATCCGTATGAGGTTCAGCTTGTTACTCCTCGTACAACGCTTTTCAAGCAGTCTTTTATATGGAGAACATCATACCTTTGGAATGGTTTACCCAGGACTGTGTTTCCCATCGAGTACAATCTACAGCGATTCAAGAACAACGTGAATCGTTTTCTCCGCACACGTGTCGCTCCTGTAGCGCTTTAGGGACTTCCCTGTAGCACGTGTGCTAGACCCATAAAAAAAAAAAAAAAAAAAAATTATCGAAAAAAATTTTTCGAAAAAAAGTGTATTTTTGCTAGAGAAACATGATGCCGTCATTAAAAATATGCGTTCCCATTTAAAAAATCGCAGTTAAATTTGAAATTACCTTTGAAATGAGGATATAATCTATGTATATCATTTTCTTGTCCCTTCAAAACTCTTCAACTTTTATTTGAAACTTTTTTACTAAAAGTTGACATAAAAATATTAAGAAGCCTGTATGATAACAAATATACAATGTTGCTACTAGATAGATGATTTCTCCGAGAAGAAAAAGATAGCTGAAAAATTCTAAATGCATTTTGATGAGTAGAAGCAATACTTTCATATTCCGCAACGAGTTCTGTGGAGAAAAAATAATTCGGGGTGTAATATAATCCCGAATATAGCGAAAAACCGTGTTTTTTGCATTTTTAGGTTAGGATATCTCTAAAACTTGATGCGATGGAGCAATTCTGAGGTTGGATTCGGATTGAGCGCACCAAAAGCCTTTGGTTCGCGTATACTCTGGTCTCAGGATCTGGAGTTTCGTTCAATTTTGTCGACCTGTGTTATCGATATCTCATAAACTATTAAGTTTTAAGTATACATAAAAGTTATTTAAAATTTTCTATAAAATATAAATATTATTGGTTATTTCACTTTAAAAATTGATTTTCGGTACACTTTCGGTTAGAAGTAATAATTTTGTGACATCAGTCATTAATACCTCTAATATAAGAAAAAATAACGGTATTAATTTGTTTATATCTTCATTTCTGTCAGAAATATATTGATGCATTTTTTTAAAAAACTGACGAAGATAATTATAGGACATGATACATGTTTTGGGATTATTTTTTTCTTAGAATTAGAAAATGAAAATATACAGGATGTTTTTTTCTAAGAAAGGACCAAATTGATTTCGTTTCCGACTAAACTCAAAGTAATATATTTTTTATGGTCAAATCATGCACTTATTTGTACTGTGTAAGTTCCTGAATATCTTTTGTTGTGTTTAAATAAGAGCTAGGTTGGTAATTGCATGGTCACCTGGTACGTACTATTTCTGTTAAAATTAGAAAAACTGAAAAATAACATTATTTTCAGGTTCCTTGACTTCAAGAACTTTTAAGTTGACCTAAAACGATATATATGGCGCGTCTCAAAGTAAGCAGGACTTTTTTAAAATAGCAAATATTGGTGTCGCGCCCTTTTGGATATAATGTACGTTGGAAAGGTTTCACCAACATTGTGTCTAATTTTCATGGCAATCGAATAAATAGAAGCTGAGATATTGCGGTTAACTAACAGTGTGTTTTAGCTATCAGTCGAAAAATGAACATTGAACGAAGAGCGAATATTGAGTTTTATGTAAAACGGTAAAATATTTACCGAAACATATCAGTTGATGAAACATGCTGATGGTGTAACGTTTAAAAGAAGGTCGTGAAGACCTAAAAGATGAGGAATATGTTGGTGAACCAAAATTAGTGTTAATCGAAGGCAAAACCGAAATTGTCGATGAATTCGTCAAAAAAAGAGCCAAAATCTTCGTTACGATAGATTGAAATAGAAATAAATATGTCCAAAACCACAATCAATCGTATTTTGACTGAGCGTTTATGGCTTAGGAAGATTTGCACACGGTTTGTACCATACAAATTGACTCATGATCAAAAATTGCTTCGAATTCAATATTGTAAAGACTGGATTAGAGTTAAAAAAGGACAAAAACTTCAAGGATTTCATTGTCACTGGCAATGAGATTTAATGTTTTCAATATGATCCAGAAACCAAGCGCCAAAGCTCGGAATGGAAGCACCCAAGCGAAAAATATTCGAAAATAAGTCGTTTGGAGAAGTTAAAAGTGAAAACAATATTGATTTGTTTCTACAATTCGGAAGGGTACAGTGTACAAGAAATTTATTCCATTTGACCAAAGAGTTTTTGCTGTGTATTACTGATGTCTTATTAAACGTATATTGTGGTGTATTCGCGACTGTTACAGAATAATGCTCCATCTCATCGTTTTACTGATTTTTGACTAAACGTTGCACTTTAACCATCAACTATTCACCGTATTCTCTAGACTGTAAGTTTTTTTTACTACTTCAAATAATAGACGTGTACGAAATTTAAGATAGCCAGGCAGGCAGACAGATAGATAGATTAACAGACAGACTGACCGACAGACCACCGGTGAAAAAAATGCAAAAGGAAACTCGGAGGGAGATCTTTTCACGTTTCTTAAGCAGAGAAGTAAAAAAGACCCTAATGCGAGAGAGAAATACGTCATAAATTTCATTATGAAGCACACAAAGATTACATCTACCTGGGTAAACCAATCCCTAAAGGGGATGTAACGTTGCCATAGGTAGACTAAAAGATAATATTAATTTTGATACGTGATAATATGTATATTTAATTAGAAAATGAAATAACGAGTAGTTTTTCATTTAAAAAATAACCATGTAGACCAGTGATCGATTTTATAGGGCCTGTAATTTGTTTACCAATTATACTAATTAGAGTAATTAGTGAAAAGGTCATTAGCAGGTGAATGTTAATATTAAGATAACATCAGCCATTAAGGATATTAATTAATCAAGTAATTGCTTTAGCGATCTCTTTGATTTTTAAAGTTAGACCATTAAAAATGTTCGAAAATATAAATTCAAAATAAATGGACCAAGTTTTACGAGGGCTATTTGGAAAGTAACCTCCGTTTGCTCGTAGTTAGGGGATTAGTGGATGTGTGCCGCCATCACTATGCCGACAGGGGCAGTAGTTCAGTAAGCATACAATAGTGCTAAAGGGAATATCTTCTGCTGTTTATTCGACCATTATAGTCGTTAAAAATGCGCGCTGCAATAAAAAAGCACAAGGTATATCAGTAAAGGTGTTTTTCCAGTCCAAAATTTACCAGCAGCACCCCTCCAAAATTTACCAGCAGCAGACATTCATCATGAACTGTGTACTGTATAGAACCAAAACGTTATCAGTAAAGGTCGTTTTCGTCAGTGGGGTTCGGTTATTTAGAAGTGGACGAACAAACATTCATGATGAAAAAAGGAGTATCAGGCCATCGGTAATCAGTGATGAAGTCATTCCGCAAATTGATAAAAACCAGCCCGCGAAAACCGGCGGTTTATTATCTCGAAACTTTATGAGCAATTTTTGGCAAATTTCTCGGACTATTTTTTACGAGTTTGTCACAAAAATGTTAGGCTACTGAAAGTTCTGTGCTCGGTGGATACCAAAACTTCTTTCCGAGTACCACAAAACACAACAAAAGGGTTCGTAGGTGAGTTGACTAGGAGGAAATTGGTTGAATTGTTGTGGTCCTTGAATATTAGGGGTACAGGGTGACGATGTGGCCCACGAACTCGCCAGGCTCGGAGCTATGACTCCCTTCCGGGGACCTGAAACTGCTTTAGGTGTATCTAAGCTACAGGTGAAAACTGCCCTCTAGGAATAGACCAACAGGCACTCGAGAGAGCGATGGTACCGGAGCCCAAGGTACAAACAGGCCAAGGACTGAATATCGTAGTCTGGAGTAGTGCCCCCTTGAGTGGTTGCTCAATAGAAGTAGACTCGAAACCTTTTGTGAGGATATTATAAGTTGACCAGGCATACAGCATTGCTGGGGTAGAAGGCGACCCGACATATCCGGACTCTTTGAAGGACGAGGAAATGCCACTTCACTTTATCTGCGCATGCGAGGTGAGAGATCTTCGGAGAGTCAGTTCTCCAAAGATAGGATGCCGGCACGCGCTGGCAGAGAGTCACATCCTGACTTTTACGATCAGGTTTGGGAAGTTTTGCGATGGTCATGGTGATTAGATTGTTTCGAAAAATGTTTTATCGGGGTTGTCACTACTTCTAGTAGATGCTGAATATCATAAGTTAGTTTTAATTAAAGATAAAACTATCTACTTTTACTTGCTGCTATTAAAATCATCATCTTTCTTGTAGAATTTCATACTTATACCTTTGTTTAGAAATAAAATATTATTTCTATGTTAATTTTTATGCAATTCACTAAAACAAATTCATCAAATATCAACTTATGTTAAACGAGAATTCTTAATACCTCCATATGGCAGTGTATAACTAATATTGTCCAACCAGTTCTATTTTTATACTGGAAAAAGCTTTTTAATTTGATTGGAGTGGTTAACAAACAAAACAATGTCAACAGCAACATATTAGCTGTTTGAGATACAATTATATAGATCTCTACGTTAAAGTAGTTGCAAAAAGAGGAGATGCGTGTACGAAACATTTTCGTTTACTCTTTCCATCGTATTTGAACACATTAGCTAATTAGGATAATGGGATGCATTACCATTAAACTGGAAATTTGTCTATGAAAGTTTAATGGTACACTGATGAGCAGAAAAATTGACTGAAACGATTTTGCTTCATTTAACACCGGTTCTTAAATTTGATTTTCAAACAGTGATATTATTTTTGGTATCATTAGAATGCTGATTTTCTACTCTTTCCAACAATACCAAAAACATTTGGATTTCCAAAAAGTTTTACTAATTAAAACAGTTTTCCTCAATAGAACCGTTTTTGCTCACTCAACAACGTACTCGTTGCGCGTTATTTATCCCTATAAAAACACATACAACTGCATTTTTCTATCATTTCTTTATTGAAACTGGAATCGTCAACATCTCTGCTATACCCGCTCACTAATTACTTCTTAGAAAAAATAGATACCACCCCGGAAGAAACGGCAGAAGTCATTGCCCTATTTCAAGAAGGGCATCGCTAACGTGTAGTCGCTGCGCAACTGTACCTGAGCGAGTCAGCTGTCTCCAGAGTATACAGACGTTACCAAGAGACTGGCGCCTTTACACGTACACCAGGATCAGAAAGAAGAAGATGTACCTCGAAGCGAGACGACAGCTTCACTGTCAACACAACTCTAAGAAATCGACCGGCATTAAGGAGTTCCCACAAGTTCGTGGTCGGGCTGTCAGTCATTGGATAGTCAGAAGAAGACTTAAAGAAGCTAACCTAACTCTGAAGAGACCAGCAAACGAACCCGATCTGACAGCAGCCCATTGACAAGCGCGACTCAGATTTGCCCGAGAACATGTCTACTTGACCTTAAAGCAATGACGCTCCGCTTTATTCTCCAACGAGCCCCGAATGTACCGACATGACAATGATGGAAGAAGACAGTTCTCTAGGAGGCCTAGAGAGCGCTATGCGCAGTGCTGCACTTGACCGGCGTTGGGGTTCAGGAGAGCTCCGACAAGTTCGTCGTCGTCGTGATATCAGTCATTGGACAGTCAGAAGATTTAAAAAAGCTAATCTAACTCCGAAGAGACCAGCTAACGGACCCACATTGTTAGCAGTCCATTGACAAACGCGTCTCAGATTTGCCCGAGAACATGTCGACTGGACCTTAGAGCAAAGGCGCTCGCTCGATTTTATTCTCCGACGACTCTGGGATGTACCTACATGGTAACGATGGAAGAAGACGAGTCTATAGGAGGCCTGGGGAGCGCTATGCGCAGTGCTCCATTACTGAAACGGTCCTCTACGGTGGAGGTTCTGTCATGGTGTGGGGAGGTATGTCACTAGATGCGAAAACCGATTTGGTTTTCGTGACTGATAAAGACTCGTAACGGTGGTTCAACTGCTCACCGGTAGATCGAGAAGATCCTGCAGGAACACGTCATTCCTTATTCTGAGTTTGTTGCCGATAGCTTTGTGTCATTGCACAACAATGCAAGGCCACATGCTGCTGCATCGGTGCGGCAATATCTGGCGGAAGTGGGAATACCCACATTAGACTGGCCTGCGCGGAGTCCTGACCTCCATCCAATCGAGCACATATGGGTTTGAGTCAGAAATCCAGCCCCTGTATCGCTGAGGAACTTAAAGGTTGGGATGGCGGAAGAGGGGGAAGAATCCTATAGATGGTGGTGAAAAAGCTCACCTGCTCCGTGAAAAACTGGCTGGAAGCAGTAATAGAAGAGGGTAATACAAAATAGTAATTCGATGGCTAAATTCTAGAAGCCATGTTAAATGTACCCAGGTAGTTTGAGTCGCTTTTATTGCTCACCAGTGTAATTCAGGTTGGTTTAATTTAGTTTGCTTATAAGGTACATTCAACATAAAACCTCTTTTATCGACTTTCGATCTCTAGATAGCGTTAGTACGATAACTACAGAGACAGACAGACCGACGGAAATTGGAAACTATGTTTCTTGAAACCCCGAAATGTAAAAAATGCAAAAATTTTGGACGATTACAAGACTTTCTTCAGCGTGAGTCCAAAAAACTATTGTCAGCTCACCAAATTATTAGGAATATTTTAAAAATGTGTAGTTTGCATTCATTGGACTTTGTATTTTATATGGTCAGTCATCCGACAACGGTCTATATAATCGAAATTCTAAACAACCATTTTTAATTTATTTCTGTTTCAAATTTCAAAGGTACCGAAGTCAGCGGCTTTGTTTTTTTCGTTGGTAATTTAACTTGTCTGAAACCCGGACCCTCTTAATATTTAGTAGAGCATCAAAGACTTAGAAAAGCAAGCAGTCAAATCGTAGATTTAAAAAATAAATATATAGTGGAAGAACTTTGGAAAAATATAAGTCTAACATAATATAAATTGGTAAAAGTAGTGAACGAAAAAGTGGCGTAAATGGAAAAAGTAGGAGCCATTACCGTATTAAAACTAATTGCAGACGAGATAGTGTCTAGTATTCCACAGCGATGTCATTGCAAAAATGAAGCCTTATATTCTACTAGCCGGGCCCGCGGCTCCGCTCGCGTGGACTTGATTCACTACTATCATCACTGCTTATTCCTTATGTTACCCAACGTAATAAAATATCTCCCATTATTTCTCCTTATCTCCCAATATTTCTCCTTATTTCCCATTATCTCTACATAATTTCCATTATCTAGGCTTATCTGTGCTCATCTCCCATTATTTCTCCTTATCTCCCATTATTTCTCCTTATCTCCCATTATCTCACCTTATTTTCCCATTATCTAGGCTTATCTCGACTTATCGCCCATTACTTCTCCTTATCTCCCATTATTTCTCCTTATCTCCCATTATTTCTCCTTATCTCCCATTATCTCACCATAACTCCCATTATTTAGACTTATCTCTGCTTATCTCCCGTTATCTCTCCTTATCTCCCATTATTTATACTTATTCTCCATTATCTCACCTTATCTCCCATTATCGAAGCTTATCTCGACTTATCTCCCATTATTTCTCCTTATCTCCAATTATCTCACCTTATCTCCCATTATCTAGGCTTATATCGAATTATATAGAACATATGTATAAATTTATAAAAACACGTAAATCGGGTAAGTGGTTCTCGAGTGATAAGCGCACTAACGGACAGACAGACAGACAGACAGACAGAGAGACGTTGCATTTTATATATATTGTATTCTTTGCTACATGATATTGTTCCATATTTAATGCTTTAGGGAGTGTATTGCAAGAGAACGCGCTAGCGGCAAACTTTTCTCCGACTTAATTCACTATTATCGTCACTGCTCATTCCTTATGTCACCTAATAAAATGTAGCCTATAACCTGGCCAGGGAACATACGTATGGTTAAAAAAAAAGCACGTAAATCGGATAAGTAGTTCTGCAGTGATAAGCACACTAACGGACGGACAGACAGACAGACAGACGGACAGAGACACATTGCATTTTATATATATTATAGATATTCTCTGCTACATAATATTGTTCCATATTTAATGGTTTTGAACTGTGTATTGCAAGAGAAACGCGCTAGCGGCAAACTTTGTCCGACTTCATTTACTATTATTGTCACTGCTCATTCCTTATGCTACCTATCGTAATAAAATATAGCCTATAACCTGGCCGGAGAAGATATGTATGTTTAGAAAAAAAAAAGTACGAAAATCGGATAAGTGATTCTCCAGTGATAAGCGCACTAACGGACAGAATACGTTGCATTTTATATATATATATAGATGTAATAAAATATGTACCTATAACCTGGTCAGAGAACATATGTATGAATTTAAAAAATCACGTAATTCGGATAAGTGGTTCTCGAGGGATAAGCGCATTAACGGACAGACAGACAGACAAACATTGCATTTTATATATATTATAGATATAGATTATTTTTATTATTATATAACCTGGCCAAAGAATATATGCATGAATTTAAAAAAAGACAGGTAAATCTGATAAGTGGTTCCTGCGTGATAAACGCACTAATGGACAGACAGACAGACAGAGAGACATTGCATTTTATATATATTATAGATTATACATATACAGATACATAATATTGTTCCATATTTAATGGTTTAGGCTATGTATTGCAAAGGCACGCGCTAACGGCACATTTATTTGCGACATCATTCACTATTTTACGTCACTGCTCATTCTTTATGCTACCTATCGTAATAAAATATAGCCTATAACCTGGCCAGAGAATATATGTATGTTTTAAAAAAAAAAAGTACGTAAATCGGATAAGTGGTTTTTCAGTGATAGGCGCACTAACGGACAGACAGACAGACAGATAGACAGACAGACAGAGAGACGTTGCATTTTATATATATTATAGATGTAATAAAATATATATCTAAAACCTGGTCAGAGAACATATGTACGAATTTAAACAATCACGTAAATCGGATAAGTGGTTCTCGAGGTATAAACGCACTAACGGACAGACAGACAGATAGAGAGAGGTTGTAATTTGTTTATATTATAGGTATAGATTATTATTATTATTATATAACCTGGCCAAAGAATATATGTATGAATTTAAAAAAAGACGTAAATCGAATAGGTGGTTCTCGCGTGATAAACGCACCAGTGGACAGACAGACAGACAGAGAGACATTGCATTTTATATATATTATAGATTCTAGATATTCTCTACTACATAATATTGTTCCATATTTAATGGTTTAGACTGTGTATTGCAAGGGAACGCGCTAGCGATAAACTTTTTTTTCCGACTTCATTCACTATTATCGTCACTGCTCATTCCTTATGCTACCTATCGTAATAAAATATAGCCTATAACCTGGCCAGAGAACATATGTATGTTTTAAAAAAAAAAGTACGTAAATCGGATAAGTGGTTCTCCAGTGATAAGGTCACTAACGGACAGACAGACAGACAGACAGACAGACAGACAGACAGAGAGACGTTGCATTTTATATATATTATAGAAGACTTCGTAATGCACCGACGAATACAAATCATTATAGCTATTCTTACAGAGAACAGAAGAAATTTACAACCAATGCGCATGCTTCCAATACAATAGAAAATACAACTATAATAGAAGCCTTTGGCATCGGATGATTAGTGATTTAACAAGTTGATGTAAATATAATGTTAAAAGCGGCACAACAGGAGCACGGAACCTGCCGTGTGGGGACCCATCCCAGCCTTTTTTCTACTAGAAACAAATAGAAAATTGAAACATGAGATATTTATTATAACGAAAATAATTTGGCGGTCTCGTAAAAAAAAATAAATTTTATAGTTAATGCCCTTTCGCAATTCAGTGATTTTTAATTCAAATTTTAAAATCTTTTGGACTTAATATGGCAAAAATTGACTCCTATAATAATTGAATTATTTGTGAAAAATAATTTCCTTTTTTTTAAAAAAAAGGTAATGGTGCGGAAATAATCTATTTTTTTTTAGCTATACTAACACGTATATGTTAAGTAGTATTACTTTCCTTGGTAAAGTATTCTATGGTAATCATGAAAAAAATTCCCTTTGAAATTTTTTTCTTCGCCACATTCACGAATCTCGAGCTGTTGCTCTTGACATATCCAAGGCATTCGACCGTGTTTGGCACGATGGACTGTTGGCTAAGCTACGCTCTTGTGGCATGTCTGAAAAGTTCTGATTGTGGCTGTCACGTTGCCTCAGAAAGCGTTCTTTACGAGTGGCAGTGGACGGATTTCTTTCTAACACCTTCACTACCAACGCCGATGTGCCCCAAGGCTCCATACTATCTCCTACTCTCTTTCTTATTTACATTAACGATCTGCTGGAAAAGACCAGAAACCCAATCTCTAGCTTTGCAGATGACAGTATGCTTATCTCTTCATTCACTTTGAACGCTCGACATCGGCTACTCAGACGAATATCCGCAGACAGCGGGAAGTCGTTCAACTTAACAAAGACCTGGAAGAAATTCTATCTTGCGGTGACAGTAACCAAGTGGGATTTAACGCTACAAAAACCCAGGCGGCAGTTTTTTCTAAAAAAATTAACGTTGCTGAACTCGAGATAGTTATGGCAGGGCACTCCATTTCTGTAACATCGTCACTCAATTTGTTGGGCGTTAATTTGGGAGCAAGCATAGCAAGGAGAGCTTCTCAAAAGTAGGGAATATTATTTCGAACCAGAAAGCTTTATACTCAACAACTGTTAATTCTTTACAAAGCTCAAATTCCACCAACTATGGAATACTAGGAGCAGGCTCCGCTCCCAAATATACATTGCATTTGTTGGAATCTATTCAGAGAAAAGCTGTTCGTCTGATTGGAGACCCGGAACTGACCGGCGGCCTGCATTCGCTGAAACATCGAAGGACTGTTGGCGACTTGAGCCTATTCTACAAGTACTTCACATGCGTATGAGGTTCAGCTTGTTACTCCTCGTACAACGCTTTTTAAGCTGTCTTTTATATGGAGAACATCATCCCTTTAGAATAATTTGCCCAGAACTGTGTTTCCCACCGAGTACAATTTAAAGCGATCCAAGAAAAACCTAAATCGCTTTTTCTGCACACGTGTCGCTCCTGTAGCGCTTTAGGGATTTCCCTGCAGCACGTGTGCTAGACCAATAAAAAAAAACTTTTTAGAGTTCCTAGATAACGAAAAACATAGTCACTCATTTCCGTCGACCCGTCTGTCTGCCGACTTGTTAACATGATGGCTCTTGAACGAAATGAGATATCAATTTCAAACTAATATTTACATTAGAGTGGTCACAAAAAATCAATGTTCAAATTTTGTTTGTTGAAAGTTGCCAATAAGATTGGTAAAATTTCAGCTCAATTGGATAGCCGTTACCCGTGTTTCATCAAGGTTGAAGTTTTGACTTTTTATGAAAGTTGATTTTTTATGAAAATGTCTAAAAAACATTGGAAGTTTCAATTACATCGGCTCTCTAAATTTTACTTTATTTATTTTTTGAATATGTACATAAAAAGGGTTTAGTTAAAACTGTTTTCAAAAGTAAATAGAGCAAAATCCAAATTGAAAATGGAGCAAAAGCAAAAAGATATAAAAAGGACAAGAAATAAAAGAAATAATGTTCAAATGCATTTTATTATTTAAAATTTAGTTATAAAAAAGGAAGCAATATAAAGGAAAGAAGTTATTATTATTATTTACATTTACAATTTATTATGAGATTAAGGTGGTAATGGCTTAAATTAGGTGGCCTTTGAAGAGTCGGGAAAAATTTTCCTGCATTCAGATACAACTTGTAACAAAAACTGTCGTTGTTCTTCATCTTTCGTCAAACAGGAATGGATTAATTTTACGCCTCTTTCTGCTGTGTCACTGACAACCTTAAAACTGTTTACTATTTTGTGTGAATTGTCATACCATTCATCCGAATCGGTATTTAAAAAGTTTATAATAATAATAATATATCGGTTTAAAACGTCTTTCGTCGTTGTCCGATGCGTAACTTCCATTCTTTTCGATCCATCCATTGATCTTCTCTCAGGTCTCGAGCACTCATAGCTTTATTAATGCTCTCCTTCCATGTTTTTTTAGGTCGTCCTCGTTTCTTGTGATTCGGTGGTATCCATTGCATGGCGATTTTGGGCAATCTGGTTTCTTCCATCCGTTGTACATGCCCGTACCATATCAGCTGTTTCTGTTCGATGGCTGTTATAATGGATCCATCTATCCCCATTCGCTGTCTTACTTCGTCATTTCGAATTCTATCTCTTCGTGATATACCTAATGTTCTTCTAAATACGTCCATTTCAGTTGCTTCAAGTTTTCTGCGATTCTGGTCTGATATTCTCCACGTCTCTGAGCCGTAGGTTAGACTACTTTTAATGAGAGTTTCATATATGTTGTATTTGCGTCTCTTTCCGATGTTATCGCTCCATAGTATACCGTTTAGGCATCCTATTTCTCTTCTAGCTTGTGTTATTCGTTTGTTAATCTAGCTATCATCTTTGCATGACGTGTCAAATTCTACACCCAGATACGTGTATGAGAGGCAGCTGCTTATTTCTTCTTGATTGTCTAGCTGGATATTCGATGGTTCCATTCCTATAGGGAGGTATTTAGTTTTCTGCGTGTTAAGCTCTAGTCCCCAGTTCTTATATTCAGTATGCAATTTTCGAGCCATATACTCTAAATCGTCCCTATCATTTGCTATGATGACTTGATCGTCAGCAAACTGAAGAGTGTATAGGCATGTTCTGCCAATGTCAATACCCATCCCATTACATTTCCTCTTCCATTGCTATAAGGCCCTCGCTACATATATTTTAAATAATGTAGGTGATATACAGCATCCCTGACTCAAACCTTTATCCACTAGGAATTTCTTTGACACTCTGTTGCCAACCTTTATTTGTGATGAGGCTCCTGTATATAAATTCTTAAGAGCTCTTATAATTGTCTGGTTAACATTGGTTTCTTGTAAGACTTTCCACAATTTTTTCACCGGGACTGTATCGTAGGCTTTCTGGAGATCTATGAACATAAGGTGGGTTTCTTGGTTGGTAGCTGACCTTTTTTCTATTATTTTTTTTAGGGTGAAGACATTATCGGTACAGGTTCTTCCAGCTCGAAATCCAGATTGCTCTTCTTCTTCTTTAGCTCTATATTCCTCTTCAATGAGATCCCGAATAATTCTTCCATAAAGACGGCTCAAAGTACTGGTCACTGATATTCCTCTATAGTTAGAACAGTCAAGCTTGTTTCCCTTTTTATGAATGGATGATATGTAAGCCTCTTTCCATTCCTCAGGCACACTCGCGCCATTTATATACTGATTTATACACCAGGTAACCTGATCAAACAGCTTTCCTGACCCACATTTAATCAGTTCAGCGGGAATTCCTCCTGGTCCTGCAGCTCGACCATTCTTCAATTTACTAACTGCTTTTTTTACTGTATCAACGTCAACCACGATTGTTTCTCCCTCTATGAGTATATCCGTTGGTGTATTCAACAGGTATTCGTCTCTGTTTTCTGATAATAGTATCTTGTAGTGGTCCATCCATTTCTTTATTGATATAGTTTGAATGTTTGCTTTATTTTTAGAGTTCGATGTTACGTTTTTTATGAACTTCCATGATTCTGAACACTTTTTTCCTCCTAAATATGTGTTGATTTCCATACACTTTTTGTCCCATATCTCCTTCTTTGCTACGTTTATTATTCTCCTTGTTGTCCTTTTCAAGTCTAAATATTGCTCTTTGTCTTCTTGTTGTTGGGTGTTTAACCATTTAAGATATAGTTGTTTTTTCCGACTTATTAATTCTTCAATCTCGTTATTCCACCAGAGTTTGTAACTATGCTTTTTAGTTTTTAATCCAACTGCCTCTTCTGCAGCGGTTCTAATACTGTTTACTATATTTCATATGCAATTTCTAGTGGCTGTCGGTTTCTTGTTCCGAAGAGTTTTTCGTCCAGTCTACGTTGGTATAACTTTTGTGTACTTTCATTAATTAAGCTATCTATTTTATATTGTTTTGTTGATACTTCTTCTGTCTGGTCAGTTTCTTCTCTCTTATCTGCACGTTGTTGGAATCTAAATGGGACTATAAACTTTGCCTTGACCATGTAATGGTCTGATCCACATGTCACACCTCTATAGGATCTTACATCATTAATTTTTAAATTTGTCTTCTGTTTAACCATTACATAGTCAATTACAGATTTAAGGCTTCTCGTGTGTTGAACCCAGGTGTATGTATGAATTTTTTTATGTTTGTAGAATCCATTGGTTATTTTTAGCTGATGTTGTTGGCACAATGCAGTTAATCTCTGGCCGTTGTCGTTTGTAGTAATTTCCCCATGGGGCCCTACTACGTCGTCATCAGTTCTTTGACCAACTCTACTATTCAGGTCTCCAAGTATTATTACTTCTCTTGATGTTCCAATTTTTAGAACTTCATCGCTGACCTGTTCAAAAAAATTCAATCAATTTCAAATCTCTTGAAAAAATTGATGACAAACATAATAATCAGTTTTTTTATCCAATAAATCATCCACTTGTTCGATATTGAGCTTTGCTTTTGCATCCCTATCATCGTAACTTTTTTTTTCTCTGACATTGTTTTCTAAAGTTTCATCAAAAAATGAAAATACGACTAGAGAATTGAGGTACCACAGATGATTTATCTTTTTAGACAGTGCCTTGTCTGCAAGTTCTTTATCAATTTGTCTGTATTTCACAAAAGATTTTAACAATTATAGGTCTTGATTGAGGGCCAAAGTGGGTTTGGGGGCGTTGAACCACGCTTTTACATAAATATTGATTATAAATAAACAAATGTCTGTGACTTGAAAGCTTCTACTTTTTTATTTTTCGCTGTACTTTTAGATCTTTTAACTTCTTTTGCAGTTTTCTCCACTCCTCGTACAGTTTTTCTAATTTTGCAACACAATCTTTCAGGTGTCTGGTTGGTATCTTAGCTTTCTCTCAAAAAATTAAAACTTCCTGTATTGTAAGTCTTGCAGCTTCTCTGGTGTTCACTTGCCGAATATTATAAAATAAACTGCGTAAAACTTGACAATTAGATAGTAATTTACTGCCACTGATTTGATGAGACATGTGGCCTATTAAATACATCATTTCTTTCTGCCTTGAACTCGAACCCGAACAAGCATGGCTCATTAATGCTGTAGAAGACATTGTCCCGCAATCCTCACAGAAAAATCACTAAAGGAACGTTGTTGAAATGAAAGGCAGGTAAACTAAAACTCTCTGACTTCTCCCCGGGCATCTCAGACAAGGAACAAAAAAGAAGGGGTGTGGTTTATGACATTGCAGGTAGAATTCTTTGTTAAAAGTGGTAGGAGTAAGACTTTAAGACATTAACATTTCCTATGAAATGAAACAAGAGTCAGGTTTCTAAAACGAATGGTTTTCATTTTGTGAAGGAAAAACCACGATTTTTTTGCAAAAAATCGAATTTTACAACTTTAACCTCGATGAGGCCCGAGTTAACGTTATATAATTGAGCTAAAACTGTGCATATCTTATTTTTTAGTCAAATAGCAAATTTTAGGGGGGTCCAACCGGCATTACGAAGAAAATATTTTTCCCCCTATACCTTGTAATTACCCTAATATACATATTAATACCTAATAGAAGGATAAAACCTATAGTTTTGAGGGATATCGGTTCAGGCGAAGGGGTGAAAGGAGAGGTGGTCGACAAATTTAGTGGGTTTTAATAGTAATATAGTACCTTTTCCTTTTTAGTGTTCCGTACTTATAAGATTACTTCGGTGTCTGTCTGTCCGTCTGTCACACCCCCCGATTTTCTCCGAAACTATTTGTCATAGAAAGTTGAAATTTGGCAATAATATAGGAATTGATGGCCTCATCAGAGCCATGTAGTTTTAAAAGTTAAATTTTGACTTAAGGGGTTAGTTTTGGGGGGTGAAATCGGAAGTGGTGTCAAATGAAAGCTTGTGAAAACTCGAGTAAATATATATATATATATATATATATATATATATATATATATATATATATATATAATGTAATACTTGCGCGCACTTTTCTTTGTACTATTTTTAAAAAATCGCGAAAAATCGCTGTCCACCCGCCTTATCTCGAAAAGTACTTATCAAAAAATTTTGAAAAAATTCTGGAATATTCTCCACGGGGTGTAGATTGAACGAAAATTATCACGAGTGCATTACCTGTAATAATTTATCTGGTATATAAAAAAAAAAACAGAAATTTCAAGGTCATCAATTTTCAGTAAAAATTGGAAATAAACTTTGTTGAAAACTCATTTGGGGTGTGTTTTGTAAAGTCACTGATCTTTTTATACTTCCGTTACAACATTTTTTATTTTGAAAGCAATCAACGTACGGAACACTAATTGCGCAAGTTCAACTTGCACTTGACCGGTTATTTTTTTTTTATTGAGATAATAAAGAAATTTTATACATACTATAAATATTTACCGTAAAATAGGAAGGGATAGGAATAGGAATGAAAGGGATAGAGGAAAACATTAGAGGGATTGCTTCGTATATACCCTGTTACATGTTGAGGATTTTAAAAAATATGTTATATTTTCATTACTTTTAATTTTAATCCGGGAAGGGGTAGAGGTTATTAAATATTGCATAGTGTTAATAATCAAAAAACTTTTAAAAATTTTTGAGAATTTTTAAAGGTTTTTGGGTTGATAAATTGGTAAATTTTAATCATATTATTTCCAGTAAAATTTGCATGTTTGTAAGGTAGTACTGGGTGAATCACTTTTCCGATTTCAAGGATATTTTCTGAATAGTGTTCTCCATGTAACTCAATCTCAGTTCAAATAAAACGTTCCGTTCCTGGTGTAGGGGATTTAATACACCGTCCATTGGACTAACTTTGCGTTATTTTTTTTTTGCAACTCTTTGCATAATTGGTTTGTTTACAACAAAAGTAGTAACCGAGGTCAGGAACGATCCCAAAATTCTTTGAACTGCATTTTAATTTGATATCGACTTTCGAGGTCAAGTTGAACAAAAAAAACATTTTAATTTATTTTAAGAATCTTATCTCCAGGAACAAATAAGTGGGGACATTGACATTTATTTAGTATAAAAAATCCTATTTTAATTAGATTTCACCAAGTGTGGGTAATTTGAAAAAATAAGTGTGATACTTATGCTAAAAATAAATCATTAAATATTATAATAAAGTCATTGTCTGGATCATTTGGCAAAATTCACGTTAAGATTTATTTTTCTCCGCTAAGGAAAGTATTTTATTCGAGAAAAAAATCATTCTCCAAATTTCTTCAAATTTGAGGGGCCCTAGAATACAACCGGCCAAGTGCACGTCGGACTTGCCCAATTAGTGTTCCATACGCTGATTGCTTTTAAAATAAAAATTTTTGTTATGGAGGTATGAAATGATCAATAATTTCACAAAACACACCCCAAATGAATTTTCAACAAAGTTTTTTTCCGATCTTTATTGAAAACTGATGACTTGGACATTTTTTTTTACCAGATAAATTATTGAATTGAATGAGTAATAATTTTCGTTCAATCTGCACCCTGTGCAGAACATTCCAGAATTTTTCAAAATTTTTTGATCAATGCTTTTCGAAATCAGGGAGGAACAGCGATTTTTCGCAATTTTTTAAAAATAATACAAAGAAAAGTGTGCACAAGTATTACATTATATATAGTTTTGAACTCGTGTTTTTATAAGCTTTCATTTGACATCCCACTCAATGACCTGGTAAATTTTTTTTACTTCCGATTTCACCCTCCAAAACTAACCCCTTAAGTCAAAATTTAACTATCAAAACTACACGGCTTTGATGAGGCCATCAATTCTTATATTAGTGCCGAATTTCAACTTTCTATGTCAAATAGTTTCGGAGAAAATCGGATGTAACAGACTGACAGACAGACACAGAAGTGATCTTATAAGTGTACCATACGGAACACTAAAAAGTATAGTTTTCAATTTCCATCGATTAATCGGTCTGTCGATTTCAACTAACATTTTTTTAAAGTCAAACAAATGGAAGGTTAAGGGTTTGGGAGAGTGGGTTTTGCATTGTTCACGTTTCAGGATCGCGAAAAACAGTTTTCAATTCCTTTCGATCTGTCTGTCTGTCGGATTGTTGGCACAATAACTCTTGAGGAAATTGAAGGTTAGTACACTAAAACACACGCACACACGCCACACGCACACACGCACACACGCACACACGCACACACTTTAGAACCGTCTTTGGTATTCGGTGTTCTTCCATTCTTTTCACGCGTCCGTACTATATAAGTTGCCGTCGTTGAATTTCCTCAAAATCATGGTTTTTTACTTTCATTACATCTCTTATTCTTTCACTTCTAACTCTATCCATTCTTTATACTCTAGTCGACCTTCCAGTAATCCATTTTGGGTGCCATTAGTTTCTAATCCAATAACACGATGTTCTTAAATATTGCATTATAAATGAGGGCTTTCTCTTCGACCACAAAACAGAATTTAGGTGTCTTATGACCGCCTTTCCTTTACTTATTCTACTCTCTACTTCTTTTTGCGTTTTACAGTCTTTACTTATGTTAGTTTCGAGATATATATACTCTTCACAAACATCAATGACCTCACCGGTATTTAGAGTAAAGTTTCCCTGTTTTCCTCCTATACACAAATATTTGGTTTTCTTGCAGTTAACTGTTAAACCCTAGTTTTCATAATCATCAAATAGTTTTCTTCTTTCTTGTCATAAATTCAAGGTCTTCCTTATCCTGAGCAATAACCACCTGATCGTCGGAAAAATGGAGAGTGTTTCATCGGTCAACTCATGCTCTTCGCTCATTCAGATAAATTTTGACTAATGTAGAATACAGGCAGCAGCCCTGCCTGACACCCTTTATTACAGAAAAATTTTCTGACAGAATGTCTCGTTTTACTGCGGCGGCTGCTGTACTGTTTATGGTTGATCGTTCTAATATTTTCCATAGTTTTTTTACTGGGACGGTATCATACGCTTTGATTAGGTCTACAAGCAGTAGATGGAGCTCTCTGTTCGTTGTTGTCTTTTTTTTTCGTTTAAATAAACTACACTAAATATATTGTCTATACACGATCTGTCAGCTCTAAAACTAGATTGTTGTTCAATCTCGTGGGGACTATATTCATCCTTAATTATATTTGTTAAATTTTTTCGTAGAGTCGACTGAGCGTGCTCGTTACTGATATACATCTATAGTTTTGACAGCTAGTTCTATCTCCCTTTTTATCGATTGGTGTTATCCATGCTTCTTTCCAAATTTGAGATATTTTCTTTCCATTTCTTGAGAGTAGTGCTAGTACCATTTCTCTTATTTTATGCGATTTATATGTTTTTTCTGTTTCTAGTAATTTCAGTAATTTCCAAGCTTCTGATGGTTTAGTTCCTCCTAAGTATGTATCTACTTCCTTGCATTTTCTGTCCCACGTTTCATTTTTATTTTGGATGACCATTCTCTTAAATTTTGCCTGTTCTAATCTGTATTATATTATGTCACTGTCACCCTTTGTGCTCGTCCGCTTCTGGTAGGCTTGTTGTTTTTTCCATTTTGGTGCCTCCACTTCTTTTCGCTTCTCTTGCAGACACCATCAATCATTTACAAATTAACTACCCAAATGCCGAAATTGCGATCCTGGGCGACTTTAGTGTCCACAACATCAACTGGCTTAAATTCTCAAATACTACCAAAGTTGTGAAGCCTAATAATTTTCAATCAGTTGTGGCTTAACACAGCGTATTGACGAACCAACACGGATCCCTGATCGAGACGGAGAGTTCTCCAGTCTTCTTGATCTGTTTTTTTAACCACCAATCATGTGGCTGTTAGAAGTACACCTCGCGCTAATTCTTCACATCCGTATGAGGTTCAGCTTGTTACTGCTCGTACAACGCTCTTCAAGCAGTCTTTATATGGAGAACATAATCCTTTTGGAATAATTTGCCCAGGACTGTGTTTCCCACCGAGTACAATCTACGGCGATTCAAGAACACCGTGAATCACTTTCTCCGCAGGGGTGTCGCTCCTGTAGCACTTTAGGGACTTCCCTGTAGCACGTGTACTAGCCCCATAAAAAAAAAAAAAAAAAAAACTTCATTGTTCCAAGTGAACTGGCCATTATATTTAGTGGTACCTTGCTGCTCGGGTCCAGGAGCTTCTGTTACTACCGACTGTATTGCTTGTAGGATGTGGCTATATGCTATGTCGGTCTCAAATAATTTTTACTAAGAACTAAAATGTTAGAGTGTGGATTTCTAAGTACGGTCTACCATTACGCCATAATGTGAATTTACATTAATTAGGGAGAAAGACAAGAAAAGGCAAGTTTATTTATTTACGTAGTGTGTAAGTGATAATCAACATAACAGTTGACGTGGATGACAGGTCCAGTTATCCGATCTAAATTAGGACATGATTACAATTTTTTAAAAAAAAAAAAACAGGGAATAATTATACTTTTTACTATAAACCAGTTAATCAGATTGATATATTAGAATAACATGAAAGTCTGTAATTTTTAAATAAAACCTAAACCGCCAATAAATAATTTTAACATAAATAACTATTTGGAAATACCGGCTATTTAAAAAGTTGGTTGCACACGTAAAATAATAAAATTTTATTAGGTAAGTACTTTTTTACAGTTTATAAATATACCCGCTAAGTCGGTTTTGAAGTTAATGTGCTTACCCACGTTACTTTTTAAAATATTACTTTAAACAGTGTTTGAATTATTTTATTTAGAGATTGGTAAAATAAATTTAAAAATCAATGTGATTTATCCAGTACTTCCCTCGGAAAGACTCTGTTCTAGAATATATACTAAATTTGACTTTCTCACCCTAAAGGAAAACTCTATTCATTTTTAAATGATAGGTAGTTTACGATGAGTCTTTTAATAAACACAGTAAAGCTTCGCAAAGTTGGCCAGAGAAAATGCTTTCAAGATATAACAAAAACCTGACATTTCCTTCTAAATCAGTGGTTCCCAAACTTTTTGAATCGCGACCCTTTTTAGATTTTTTAAAACTATTCACGAAATCCCTTTCCCATCGGCCATATTGGATCAATAAAACAAAAAATAAAGGGTTTGAGAAAATATATTTTAGGATTTAACAGTGATATTTATATATATATATATATATATATATATATATATATATATATATATATATATATATATATATATATATATATATATATATATATATATATATATATACAGTCGACACTGTTTATAGTGAAACTCTGTATAGTTAAAAAACTCTTTATAGTGCCATTTTTTCAAGACCTAGAATATTTTAATGAAATTTCATGTAAAAAACCCTGCATATAGCGAATCTGTAAAATAGTAAGACTCTATATAATAAAATTTTTACCGGAATTTTATGTATAAATTGTTATGCATTTATTGAGATCTTGGCCATTTCGGGTTTCCCATTTTTATCTAACATTAGCACGAATTCCATTTTTATGACGCATTCTTCTGAAAAGGTTCTTAACGCGTTTATAACGCCTAACGGTTGGCAATAAATCAGGTAGATTTCTGTGAGAAACCCGGGGAATAAACCATTTTATAGAGACCCGGGGAAAAACCCATTTTATAGTCGAGGCCTAGTAATTCGCAAATTCAGGTTCAGTTTCTTTTTGTTTAAAAATCAAGTAAGATGTCCAAGCGAGTATGTTTAAGTTTAGCTGAGAAAATTAAAGTTTTGGAGGAAGTTGATAAAGGCGGCAAAAAAATTGATGTTGCTGCAAAATTTGGTGTTTCTCCAAGTTGCGTCTCTCTGATAATAAAAAAGTCGCGACAGTATCATCAAGAAACCTAGTGTTCCAAGCAGTCGAAAACGAGTATGGGTGAGTACTTACCAGGATGTAAATGAAGCAGTTTTACGATGGTTTCAAGTGGCCCGTACGCATCAAAACGTACCAATATCGGGAAATTTAATAAAGCAAAAGGCTTTACAATAAAGAATTTAACTGCGTTAATTTTCAAGCTAGTGAAGGGTGGTCGAGTGCCTGAAAGACTCCCAATTCAATTGTTTTCAAGACGGTGTCTGGCGAGAGTGCAAGCGTTAGTCAGGAGGACTGTGACATTTGGACTGAAAACGTTTTCAATTGTGATGAAACCGGTTTGTTTTTTAAATGTTTGCCAAATAAAGCTTTTGCTTTTAAAAGTGATAAATGTTTTGGTGTTAAAACAAGTAAAGAAAGGGTGACACTTATGATTGGAGCAAACATGGATAGCTCAGAAAAACTGAAATGACTGCTCATAGGTAAAAGCAAAAATCCCCGTTGTTTAAAAGGAGTTAAATCTCTGGAGTTAGATTACGCCAATAATAAAAAGGCATGGATGACTTCTGAGATTTTCGAAAGATGGATCAAAGAACTGGAGACGAAAATAAAAAGCCAAAAGCGAAAGATTGTGATGTTTATAGACAATTGTCCTGCACATCCAGTTACTGTAAGTAAAAAATTAAAGAATATTGAATTGATCTTTTTTCCACCAAACATGACCTCCAAATTGCAACCTATGGACCAGGGTATTATAAAAAACATAAAACATCATTACCGAAACAGAATTGTTCACAAAATTGTTAATGCGATTGATAACAACCTTCCAGTCCAAAAATTGATTACCCTTAAAGAGTGTATAACCGAAGTCGCTAAAGTATGGAGTGAAAATGTTTCTCAGAAAACTATCAAAAACTGCTATTCTAAAGCAGGTTTTACTGAAAAAATTGACGAATGGGAAGAAGAAGACGAAATGGATCTCGCTACCTTAAAAAGGCAATGGGGTATTCTACAAAAAACTGCTACTGTCGACGCAGATTTTTTACTTGAAGATTTCTTAGAAATCGACAATGATGTTGGCACGACAGATCTTCCAACTGACCAAGATATAATTGACGATATAAAAAGTATAGAAGATCATGAAGAAGAAACTGAAACCGGGGAATGTCCTGCTAAATTTAGTGAAAATGAAATAAGAAATGCATTTGACATTGTGCTAACTACTCTCAGGGGCCAGGAAAGTGTACCTGATCAAATCTTTATGCATTTGAATAAATGCGAGAATTTTGTTGAGCAACAATGAAAATCCACTTTCGCAGAGATAAGTAGAAGTAAATGGTACTAATATTCGAAAAATAAACGTGGAAACTTTAGGATACGAAAGACGCAGGGCACACCAAAATTGAGGTAACAATTTTTCCTGAAATTAATCACGCGATGAGAGGTCATTTCGCAGCGTCAAAAATTCATCCTGCACTTTATCGAGAATGTCAGTAACATCTAAAGATTCATGAAATGGGTTCCATAGTAATGCAGCTTCTTGTTCAGAGAACCCCGGAAAATAACATTGTATTTCAGATTCAAGGGCTTGAAGATGGTTATTAATTTCCTCTCTTAGATTATCTATAATTCCCGTCTCCGATTCTTCAGTCTTGGTGCAAAGGTGTTGAAAACATCGTAGTTTTCAAAATTTACTTTACGGGGCCAATTTCGGAGATTTGGAAGGTAAAATATATAGAGTATTGTTCTATTGTTTCAACTCAGAAAGGTATACATTTCTATTCTCGAATGTTACAATTTATTTTACTGAATCGATATTCCGAAATAAAATTTCGGAATATGGTTTGTTACTGATTGGTCGCTACAAGAGAAAGTCGAGAAATTTGCACATGCAAAATGACCAACAAAGATCCCATGAATATAGCATTTTGTTTAATATTAATTTTATATTAATCGAGTTCTTATTTTTTGGAATTTCTATCATTTAGAAAAATGTCTCGTTTCCTTGTATTATTTTAATTTTTTGGAATTTGTATATTTTCGAAATCAAAAGTGTTGTTTAGTTTTGAATAGTCAATATAAAATATGTAAGAATTCTTATATGCGTGAACAAAATAAAGTCGATTAAAAAAATTTTATTGACCAGGTCGGTATAATACATCCGCAATTGCTTTTAAAGCGGTAGTACAAGCTGCTTTCACGTCGTCAATTGTTCTGAAATGATGTCCTTGCAGGGGGGATTTCAAACAGGAAAACAAAAAGGAGTCTGGGGCAGCCGCGTCGGGACTGTAGGGTGGCTGGGGTAGTGTTGCCACGTTAGATCTCACGTCACAACGAAGGTGGTGTGGGCTGGTGCATTGTCATGGTGAAGTTTCTAATCGCTGCTGATGTTTGACCTGACACGCTGGATCCTTGTTCTCAAATTCTTGAGCACTTCCACGTAAAATTTAGAATTGATGGTTTTCCCGGGAGGTACAAACTCATTGTGGACGATTCCTCTGATGTCAAAAGACATAATGAGCATCTTTGATTTGCTCATTCGAGCCTTCTTGGGGCGATGTCGCCTTGTACCATCTGTAGGCTTACTTTTGTGATAAACACTCATCCCCGAAGTCCTGCTGAACCATTGAAAAAGTTTCCACTGCCGAGTTTCGCACAAAACTTTATCGTGTATCTTTATTCCAGTGAGCGATGTATCGTGACTTCTACAAGAGACGAAACGGAGGTTCACGAAATCGCCCGTCCTTACCCTCCTGGAGCTCGGAGACAACTGAGCAAGCACTCGCTCCGTAACTGACTTCCCTTACCACCGATCCCCGGCGGGTAGAGCGCGCTGCGACGTACAGTCGCTTCACAAAAAAAACGGTGACACTACTTTTCGAACAGACCCTGTATGCTTAATCGATCCTTGACCAGAATATATTATTCATTATAGTTGCTGCTTTCCATCGATTTTCTGGAAGTATAATTTCTTTCTTTACTCGTCTCGATTTCAAAATATATCTCACATTAACGTTAACATTAAGGAAACGTCTATTTTTATCTAAGTCTAAAAAAAAACTTAAACAAACACCTCGCAGCGGGAAATGAAATCTCGATCTTCTCAATTTTCAGTCTCGGTGATAAAAACACGACTAATCATTATTTTAAACCCGATTTACATAAGAGTAACACTTCCTTTTCTTATTTGTTGATTCTTCAACTTTTACCGGCTATAACTCAAAATTTGCAAGTTTAGATATTTAGATCTAAAAATATTTAATCTACTCGTTGGTGTACAGTCGTGTAGTGCCAGGAATCGTGCATGCAGTTCATAGTCTAGCCGTACTTTAATGAATTTCTAACATAGCTTGGCATTTAGACTGTGATCTACACATACGATTTTGGTGGCCACGGCCGTACTCGAGTTGTCCCTGCCGTTGGTTAAGTGATTGTGAATGTTACTGTGTTGCAAACAATTTTAGTTTATTTGGGTATATAAATTTACTAAATACATATGCAACTATTCCCATAAGCGTTAGTAGTTTTAACTATGCCGATTGCGATCTGTGCCACGAATCTTGAAAAATACTAAAAATGCATGTTATGTTATATAAAACCTATAATATATTATTTTAGAAATATTTAAGTACAAAAATTTGATAATAAACTATTGGAACACCATATTTATATCGCCCTTACCTCTCCCAAATTAACATTGGTGGAATCTGATTAGTGTTGCCAGGTCCAGTATGCCAATTTCCGGGGCGGAAAATTTAAAAAATCGGGATTTTGGTTGTCCAGTCGGGACAACTAAGGAAAACAAGCTTTTATAAATTAACGTTTATTTTTATCATTAAGTCGTGAAGATAATGATAGAGTAGTAAAACTGGCAGTACCTATTTGGTAACTAACTTCTATAAACTTTTCTTAAATATAACGAAACGGGACAACCTGATACCTCTATCGCGCTATTCGCAATCACAAAACGATACGCGTGAAATTTGAACCTTTTATAATTACCAATTGACCGAAAATCAATTAAGGATGACTCGGGACGTGTCCATAGACCCCTGAAAATTGGAACATCCCGCGCAAATCGGGACCCTGGCAACGCTAAATCTGATGTACAATATTTCTGTTCATTCCCCGGACCGCTATGCCATCCTTTCACCTGCCCGCAAAAAAAACGCAGTGGCCAATACAACGTAGCACACCTTACTCCGTATACCTCCATCTTGTCCAAGTGCAGTTGGTAATTGAGACACTCGAATGACCTACTGGATTACAAAATATCCCAGTAGCATAAGAAACTTTATAACCATCATAGTGTGTTCTGGCAGCCCAGGTCCGTGGTCACCGTGACGGCATACGGTATCAAAGGTTCCGGGTTCCATACCTGGAAGGTCAGTGTACTTAATAATTTAAGTATGTTTGACTTGACGATATACATAGGTAGTAGTTAGTGCAGAAATGTAATAACGCCCACGGCAGTACTATCGCGTTGTCTAACACGGTGCTGTCAAATTTAAATGTATGTTTCGTAGCTTGGACAGCGTTGACGGATGTTACGACATATATGCCAATATCCATACAAAAAAGGTAATCCCTGTTCAGGCGGGGAGTTAATCGATAAAAAAAATAGTCGCAGTTTTGTTGAAACATATATATATATATATATATATATATATATATATATATATATATATATATATATATATATATATATATATATATATATATACATGCAATCGACACTGTTTAGTGAAACTCTATATAGTGAAAAACTTTCTATAGTGAAATTTCGGTCAACATTTTGGTCTTTCACTATATAGAGTGTCGACTGTATGTATATATATATATATATATATATATATATATATATATATATATATATATATATATATGTGTGTGTGTATATATATATATATATATATATATATATATATATATATATATATATATATATATATATATACATATGTATATATATATATATATATATATATATATATATATATATATATATATATATATATATGTATGTATATGTATATATATATATATATATATATATATATATATATATATATATATATATATATATATATATAGGGTGTTATGAAATTCACTGCATATATTGGGACGGGCGACTCGTGGGGTCATGTAGAAGCATATTCAATATTTTTTTTCAAATTCGAAAATTTTTGAAAAATTAAAAATAGGGGCAGTATTGTATTTTACCAGGTTATTAAAAATGCTCAGGCGCGGGCCTGTATCTCCAAACGTACGATTTTCTTTAACAATTACAGATTTTCAAATTGCAAGTTAACTAATCTAATAAGAAATGAAAATAATAATAGAAAACACCTCATAAAAATAATATTTAACTATAATTAAGAAAATTTTGTATCTATTATTTGAAAAGAAATAATCCCTTGGTAACGCGCGAGAACAAGTGGATCATTGCCCCTTAACAGCTGATTTTGACTTTTGTGTTGGGTTTGGGCAAAATAAAAACAGAAATTCAAATAGGTTTTTCTGTTAACTTTTCTAAGATTAATACCGAAATCGTAAATGATTTTCTTGTAAGAAATGTGAGATTTTTTTATTGTTAAAGTGAAAACAAAGTAGGTTCGAAAAGCTTTTTTTTATTATCTTTATGTGCCTTGTGCAATCGATCTCCATATAAAATATTCAAAGTTGTCCGTGACATATTTGTAACTAAACCAATTGTACCGAACGATACAATTTATCACACTTCCTGCTATATTCTATAATTTCTACAAATTGCTTAATTACCAACACTATATTAGTCTATTTTTTTAAAAAAAAACCTGCCTTTACCGAAGGTGAATTTGATGTTTTAGTAAAGGGCGTTGGCACTTAAGTAATTTCAAATAGAGAAGAGTAGAGCAAATCGACCCTCAGCTTGAAAAAATCGTAGATAAAAATGCATTTTCGCTTACAAAAATATTTAACTTTGATAAAAGTGGATTTTCCACCGTTCAGAAAAAACATTTTATAAGCGTATAAGCCAACCCCTGAAAATAAAGTGTTGCTTCTACTTGATGGAAATAGAACGCTGGAAGCGTTGAACATAGCAAGGACTAATGGGATAATAATGTTACACCTGCCTGGCCTTGCTACTTACCGGCTTCAGGCACTGGACGCGATATCAAATTACAATTTTATTTGCAGAAGCTTACCAAAGAGCTGCTGTCATTGATACCATTGTGAACGGATTTAAAATGGTTGAAGTTTGGCCCATGGACAATAACGTTTTTTACGAGCATTTGTTTAAAGGAGCTAAAAATATAAATGCTCTCTCTCTCTCTTTTTCTCTCTCAAACAAACTCAAGTAATAAAAGCACATCTATCTTACAAGACGCTTCTATTATTATCAATAATGAAAACAAGCAAATTGCTCAGCAACCTAATGTCTACAAATAGATTGCTACATTTAAATAGTGAACCATCTACTTTGGGATTTAACGCTAAAGCTTTAAAGAAAACTTTAAAATCTTTATGCCCGATACTAGAAAAAATACTGTACAAAAATCTCAATAACAAAAATATTACGATATACCCCACCCTCTACTAACTCTACTAACCTGAAGTAAAAAGCTACCGACAGTCAGTCGACGGCGGTTATATCTCCTTTGTTATCGGCGACAGCCGCCTATAACGAAGAAAGGATTTCTTTTCGGCGTTCATCAAAAGATCCTTTGAAGAAAATAAAGCCGAACAAGGTGAACGACTTTAAAAACCTACCTCAATAATTTTTTTTTCATGCTGTCCGTTTTAGAATGAAGCAAATAAAATTTTAGTATATTACAAGTGTGAAAATTTTTACTTATTATGATGTGTAATTAATATTTGATGTCAAGACGTAATTATTTTAAAAGGTAACAATTTTTATATTGTTTTTTTTTATTACATTTATTTAAGAAAAACCTATTCAAATGTGAACAACATATATATATATATATATATATATATATATATATATATATATATATATATATATATATATATATATTTATATTTATATATATATATATATATATATATATATATATATATATATATATATATATATATACGAGTATATATATATATATATATATATATATATATATATATATATATATATATATATATATATATATATATATACTTCTAAATTTTTGACTTAGTCTGTATACAATAACTCAAAAATTAGACGTAGCTCTAGACATTTTTCTTTACTCCTTGCAAAAAACAAAACAAATTAAGTTCTTATTCCAAGTTCGCCTACATAATCAATAAATATTTGGTTTAGTTTAGTTTGAACCGCATGAAACCGTGCAAAAATAGCTTCTGGAAATATATTTTCGTAAATGATAAATAAAACGGGACACTTGGTTTTACTGCAAATTAAAATGCTCCTCGATATACTTTTTATTATTTATTTTGTGAATTGGTATTAAACGAAGATATTCGTTTCTAGTGGGTTTTAAATAAGATTAGATATGCTACTACTATATCGAAAAAAATTGGAGTGTTTATTGAAGAGGAACTAAAGCCAGTTATTGTTTGGTACAAAATTCTTTACTACATATGCTTTTTTACTGCCCTTGATTTACGAGATATTTACATTTTTTACAGTTTCACGGTCCCTAAATCACAAAAAACATAGTTTCCCTTCTTTATCAGTCTGTCTGCCGCGATCTATTCGCACAGTAACTCTCGAAGGAAATTGATACAAAACTTAGTATACGTGTAATACTTCAGGGAAAAGGGGTATTAGGTAAATAAAGTTAAATACTGTATAATGTCAATAATATTATAAAACATTATTCCTGGTTTTGGTTGAGATAATGGACACATTTGAAGTACAATAGAGACAGTTATAATGATCTTAAGGGGTAGGGGAGAGAGACAGGTTGTTTCAATATCCTTTAACATCATGTCGTCGTGTCTAATAAAAGTATCATAGAGGTTAAATTAGTAGAAAATGTCATATTAGGAAAAATTTAAGCTTTAGATAGACCATTTCGGCCTTTGTGTGTATTATTTTCGTTAGTGAATAATTACTTTCAGAATAATGAACTTCAAATATAGTTTGCTCCTGGAAACCCGAGTTCCTAATAAACTGAAAAAGGTAAAATTCTTTCAAATAATTAAAACATAAAATAGTAAATTGTTGATTTTAAGCATGCTAAAATCTAGGTTATTACCAAAATCCAAGGTATTTTTTTACGTATCTATTTACCACAACCATTGGCCTACATGCTGAAAACCTATAAAACTTCAGGTTAGTTCAAGTTATTAGTTCATTATATATATATATATATATATATATATATATATATATATATATATATTAAAAAGGCCTGATATATTTCGGAATGTGATGTCAACGTACATTTTTTTAATTGAGCCGAAAAAAAAAAACAAATGAGATAAAAGGTTTACATAACAATTACATCACTTACAAAGAAGAAGAATTTGGGAAATAAATAAGGCTGTCGTATTTCCATTCAGTAGAAAATTATTTGAGTATGTTATTTCCGTAAGTGAACAATTCCCTTTTCCTTCCTTTCTTTGAATTTCCATTGTAGTTTCAATAGACTTATGAATATTTTTCCTGATTTTTGGTTGCATAAGGAGCAAAATTTAAGCAAAATTATTCATAGTCAAATATATAAAGGGTTAAAGGGGTTTAAGAAAGATGTTTCAAATATATTATGTTACGCGTTTTTTTCAGGCTAGCATGCAGAAGGCAACATCAGGTTTCAGTTGTAAATATATCTGAAACCTTATTTCTGTTCAATAATTATGTCTGAACGTAAGGTACCTTCTATTCCAAAAATCGAGTTTGAATACTTAGATTAATTTATTTTTTACTGTGAAAAACTAAATTCAGTATTAGTCGGTAAATAACTTTACCGATTTTTTAGTGTTCCGTACGGAACACTTATGGGATCACTTCGGTGTCTAAGCTAGATTGATTTATTGGCTATAAGGCAGCTAAGATTCTATAATTATTAAATAGTCTGTCAAGTAAGAACATGACCGCTCATATTCTTGAAAAAATGTGCTTCGAGAAGATTTCTTGCCATCAATGTATTCTTTGGTGTGCTAACAACGGCGCAATTGCCTTAGTAAGTTGTCCAAGCGTCTTCTGCATCAAAAATCGCCTGGTATCTTCCAGGCATGCTGTCGACGATGTTTTCTGCATACTCTACAAATTTTTCGAATCTCTCGAGACAACTGAGTCAAAGTCCTCAGAGTCTTTCCTCTGAGCTTTCTCTTTAGAAGAGGCCAACCGTTTTCAATAGGGTTGACATTCGGTGATTGTAAGGGCCACTCTAGTATCTTATCGTGGGCTCAATCGAGCAGCTTCTCGACGTGATTTTCAACCAGCAAAGGTTTCTTCAACGTGCTTCGGAATTTGACATCATGAGCACGAAGATGTGGTCGAATCGTCTCATAGGACACATTCAAACCCGATTTTTTAAATTTTGCCGCTCCTTGACACATTGTCAATTTCGGGTACCCTGAAAACAAAGACACGATTCCATTTCAACTTTCGGAGTGACTTTGCCTACCGAGCTAGGTTTTGGCCAGTCGTCGACATTTTTTGTCTCGTTAAAACCCACTTCTTCACAAGCGATACCGACTTTTTAATATATTTAGGGGCCGTGGAATGTGTCATCTTAGGCCCCTTTGGATGGGAACAAAGAAAGACTGCCTCACACCGATGCGCAAACAAGTCACTCATTTTGGATTTTACGTGATTTTGACGAAAGTTCGAAATCGACTGATACTTTTAATTAAAAGGTTCCCTCTGCGAATTTTTTGTTGAATCGCTAGAATCGCATCAACCAGAAAATGACTTGTTACGGACACGTTCTTACTTGACAGACTGTACATTATTGACTAAGAAAAAAAGTGAAAATACATATTGGATCTTAAGATATATACACATTAGGGACCTAAATTACTTAGCCTAAGCAAGGATTTTATTTTATTTCAAAAACAATCACGGTACTGAACACTAATTGCGCAAGTCTAACTCGCACTTGAACGGGTTTTTTTCGTTATAGGACGTCTAGTAAACTGTTCTACAGATTTTTAAAAAATACTCCATTTTTTTCGAAACACAAGAAACATATTTCTGAAATGACTAAAGTGAATTGAAATAATTCGTAGTTTATTATAAAGGTAGAAATTGTGAAAAACGCAATTTATTTGTCTTTGTGGCGTTGCTAAAACGCCAATTGTGCATAATTTTATCAATATTATTCTATAAGGATTATTTATATCATTCCAGCATGTATATAATCACTTTATTGGCAACTGTTTCCTCACAGACGTTTTAATTTTATACAGACCCATTAAATAATACAAACATTACCACACACATCGATCGATGTTTTGGCATTGAACTTTAATTTTTTCTATGTTGTGTGGGCCTACGCATTTCTATTGCTGTAGATATTTTTATATTGTTAAAACACTTGGGATTATGATCGAACTTCATGAATTTTTAGTTAATTTTGCCCTTGAAATGAAATAGTGCAATAATATTGTTTATAAATTGGATACCTCCTTTTTGACCTTTAAAGGAAATTACTCTAAATAATGAAGAAGAAATTTATTTGTAGAAATAACAATAAATAATGGATAAGGTATCTAACTGGCAGAAATATTAATCATATTTTTTAGACGACAAATCCTATATTTGTGGTCTTACTTTGATGTATGTAGTTTTAAATAGTTGACTGTTTACTAAGACAGAACTTGTCTTTAAACCATAGACAACGATATAAAATGTAATATATATCGGGTGTTATGGAATTCACTACATATACTGCGATTGTAGAAAATTCACCTTAAATAATGGATCTCAATAATAAAGGTAAAAATCGACCCACTAACCTGAACTCTACAATATTGAAATACCTAAATCAGACAGAAGGTCTTTTTTTTTGATCTTGTCAGTTGGCTTTTCTCAAATAAATTTAATAGAAAAAAATATTAAAATATTTTTATATTCTAAAACCGTATGCGGCTCTTTTGTTATTCGCATTTCAAAGATTAAAGCATTTATGCCGGATTTTGGTGTATGTTTACTAGTTACGGAGGTAAGGTGTCATAAGTCAACGTTTTTTTAAAAAGAGATAGCCTGAGTGATTAAGAAATTTGCAGAAAGTGTACAACAAAGTGCAGATAGATTATGTCATTGATACAGTTGGTTAAGTTTTAAATTTGTCACGGACATTCAAGGTACAGTTATTTATTTATTTATTTCGTATATTTTTCGTATATTCGTACATCGCACAGCACAATTTAAGTTATAGCAATTACCTAAATGAATTATACAAAAATATAACCAACCAATAAGGTACCGATTTAAGGTGCAACAAAAAATCGTTTACCATTTTGCTATTTATCTTGAAAAAGTTCAGTGAAAAAATCTCTTTGATATTCTGTTTTGGTTTTGCCTCCACACAACTGTTAATAAAAAATAGCGGATCTCAATAATAAGGGAAAAAAACGACTCTAAACAAATTTAAAATAAAAAAATAATACATAAAAATTATTGTATTTTAAAATAATTACTTATCACTATACATTAAATTATTATACAATATTATAATAAGAAAAATTTTTTAACAAGTAATTCACCAAAATTGTATTTGCTTCCTTGTAAAAAAGATAATAAAATAAACGTTGAAATTTATAATTGACTAGAAAGAATTTTTTTGTCAGACATCGACAAAAAATGGTTACTTTAAAATCGCCAGCTTTTGCTGTCGGGGAAATTCATGTATATTATACGATACATCTTTTTTTATTTTACTGATTTTTTCAACACAGTTTTCTGTACAGTATTTTTTGTAGTAATGGACATAAAGGTTTTCCATTTTTTTTTAATGCTTCAGCGTTAAATCCCGAAATAGACGATTCACTATTTAAATGTGGCTTTTCAATATTGATAACTTTTAACTGATGGTAAATATGTCCCGATGCGACTTAAATTATCTGAGATATGTAACACTGAAGCAATCTAACGAGAAAAACTTTTTCAAAAACCCCATATTTTGTAAAAATGTTGGTTGTATTAAGTTGGTGTCACGACGAATAAAGAGTTAGACTGGCTAAGAACCCAATTTTTTCGATTGCCTGTAGGAATCAACCACCTTAAGGCCATTAGAGTGGCCCTGTAAATGGTGGTCTAATTTAATTAGGTAAAATTTATCCAACGCCCTTAGCAATCGACCAAAAATGTCTTGAACTGTCGGGAACGGTTTTTTTTCGATTCTCTGATTACATGCCTCCTTGGTTTCGTCAATTATTTGTTTACATCTGCGTCGTACACGAACAAAGCTGTTACGAAAATAATTCCACAATTTTCCACGAGAAGGTCATCCGTAACAGAAATTCAAAAAAAAAAAAATACAATGCAACATCCACATAACTTATTTTAAAAATATCCCACTCTGCGTAAAATTTACCTGAAATAAAAATAGCATACGGTTATTAATACGTAACCCTGAGACAAGATGACTTCTCGCTACCTTCATCTTAAAGTATAAAAATTGACCTTTCGTTCATTCGCACCTGTAAAAGGCTCAAATATTTAAATTTTCATTTCGATTTTTATCATTTATATTGTTTGTACTTGAAGGTAATTATTCTCATAACATTAAATGTACAGTTGTGGATAAATAAAATCGAACATCTCTATGTATGATGATGATGATATATATATATATATATATATATATATATATATATATATATATATATATATATATATATATATATATATATATATATATATATATATATACAGGGTTACAGGGAAAGTCGTCCTCGATAATTAAGGACGTTATAGCTTAGATCGTTTCTGACTGATTTGACTCTATGACATGATGTCCTAAACTTAGCCGTTTTCGAGATATTGAAGTTTAAAGATTTTCTAAAAAAAAAAAATGTTTTTTTTTTTTTTTTTTTATATCGATTTTTTTTTATTAGAGGTTCTCGAGTGCGATTTTTTGGTTATTTTTAGTTAGTCTGTATGTCAAGTATCAAAAATAATCAAAAAAATTTGAACTAGTTACTAACAGTTTCAAATGGCGGCTTGTTAATGTTTCTAAATTACGAATTTTTTACCAAGTGTTTCCTACTTTAAATTAATAAAGAGAAAAAAAAAATGTATGGAAGTTATTCTGCAAATTATTTTAAAAACTTTTACGTCTTTTTAGCTATCAAAAAAGGTATCATACTAGGAGTTTAATAGGAAATCTGTACACAGAATGACACCTAAAGCGGGCTCGGGTAGGAAAAGGTAAATTTTTAGTTCTAGGTTAAAATACGAAAAATACACAAATAAAACAAAAAACCTTGCAATTTAATATTTTTTATTAATTATAATTCATGTTCTATATGGTCGCCTCTATTTCTAACACAAATTCTCATTCTTTTTCTTAAATTACTTTTCACAACGCTGGTTGTGAGGTGCCGTCTCATTTCGTCAGCCGCATCAATTATTTTTTGTCTTAGGACATCCACGTTTTCGATAGGAGTCATCTGGTCGTATACGAGACTTTTCATGTGACCCCGCACATAAAAATCCATCGGTGTTAGGTCTGTGCTTCTCGCCGGCCAAGATATGGATCCGCCTCTTCCAATCCATTTGTTGGGATAATTGTCATTGAGCCATGCACAAACACTTCCTCAGTAGTGAGCTGGGCAGCCATCGTGTTGAAAGTACATGTTTTGTCTCTAACCAATAGGTAGGTCTTCCATCAAATTAGGTAAATCGTTCCGCAATAAATTGTCGTATTCCTCGCCATTCAAATTATCTGGCAGGAAAAATGGCCCAACCAAATAATTTGAAATTATACCCATCCACACATTTAAGCTGAATCTTGTTTGTGATCCTTTCGTTCTTTTTTTTTGTTTGGGTTGCCTTCCTCTTTAGAAGCCCAATAGTGGGCATTGTGGTAGTTTGTAAGACCGTCTTTGTCGAATTTCGACTCGTCAGTCCATAGTATTTTCTTAAAAAAAGATTCATCTTCGACATCGGTATTGAGCATAAATCTGCAGAATTCTAATCGTCGCAACGGATCCCCTTCTTCAATGACTTGCACGGGCGTATAGTGGTAAGGGTGTTGCCCAACATTATGCATTACAAACCATACCTTCCACTGCGAAATACCAAGCTGTTGTGCGACAACATTTGTAGATGTGGTTGGGTCCACCTCAAAGAGACGTCGTATTTCGTTTTCTTCGTCTTCGTCAAAGATACGTGGTCGTCCCATGTCAGTCCGCCGTCTTTGTACGGAACCAGTTTCTCGTAGTCTTCGATAAGTTTCATCAAATACGCTAACATCAGGTACACGACGAGTAGGATATCGCAGTATGTATTCATCACGTGCACGCGACGATACTCCTACGCAAAATCCGTAACACATTAGGATGTCAGCATATTCCTCGTTGGTATACGTTGCCATATTCACAAGCAGAGATCAAAATCCAGTTACGAGCCAATTCACACAGTCAGAAGATGAAACACAGATATTTTTGAAAAGCACGGTATAGCACATCTACCACGGACGAATCGCATGAGCAGACTAAAAATCATTCAATAATGTTTAGTGAACAGAAAATATCACTCGCACAGAGAGTACCCCGACCGGAAAAAATGCTTACCCAACCCTTTTTATTGTTTGAAGGTGCAGGTAGTAAACCGGTAATTGGTAGTATCTAATTTCTATTATTATGTTACTCTACATTTGGGCCTATTGAAATCTCATTTTCTTAGAATAGATCCAGTAAATATTATACCGTTTTAGATAGCTAAAAAGACGTAAAAGTTTTTAAAATAATTTGCAGAATAACTTCCATACATTTTTTTTTCTCTTTATTGATTTAAAGTAGAAAACACTTGGTAAAAATTCGTAATTTAGTAACATTAACAAGCCGCTATTTGAAACTGTTAGTAACTAGTTCAAATTTTTTTTGATGATTTTTGATACTTGATATACAGACTAACTAAAAATAACCAAAAAATCGCACTCGAGAGCCTCTAATAAAAAAATCGATATAAAAGCAAAAAAAAACATGTTTTTTTTTAGAAAATTTTTAAACTTCAATATCTCGAAAACCGTTAAGTTTAGGACATCATGTCATAGAGTCAAATCGGTCAGAAACGACCTAAACTATAACGTCCTTAATTATCTAAGACGGCTTTCCCTGTAACCCTGTATATATATATATATATATATATATATATATATATATATATATATATATATATATATATATATATATATATATATATATATATATATATATATATATATATATATATATATATATATATATATATATATATATATATATATGTATATATATCTATTGATATGTGGAAGGAATTGAACACGGGACAAATCCAGATGCATTATACCTATAAGCTCTGTAGCCTGTGAAAGATTCCTATGAAAATTTTGGTATTAGAAAGTTGCATAAAATAGTATTGAATCAAAAAAAATACCAATGCTAGTAGGGAAGGTATCAATCTATACTCTATTTATTTGAAAGTGATAGCAAATAAATCATTTATTTTATAATTATACAAATTAGCATCAACCAGTAGTAACGGCCCCAGAGTTTTACCTAGATTAGTAATGCAGCAGTTCGATAAATTTATTGGAATACCATCTGGCATCGGTCTGATATTCGCAATCGCTTATGTTTGAATACAATAGGAAAAAGACGCCTTTTTTGTTGTTTGGGGCTAAATAGTCTAGATCGTACCCCCCTATTTGTATGAGCCGTAAAAATTACAGCTATTTTATTATTACTCTCTCTACCAGTATTAGCCGGAGCTATTACTATATTATTAACTGATCGAAACATAAACACTTCTTTCTTTGATCCAGCAGGTGGTGGAGACCCAATTCTATATCAACATTTATTTTGATTTTTTGGTCATATTCGCAATCGCTTATGTTTGAATACAATAGGAAAAAGACGCTTTTTTTGTTGTTTGGGGCTAAATAGTCTGAAATAGTTTTGGCCAGTAGTTGCGAATAGTGTAAATGAAACAGTTTTATAATGTTTAAAAAATTTATTAAAAAAAAAATAACGTTTTATAATAAAACATTATTAATTAAAAAATATATAAATGAGGAAGTCAATCAACAATGAAAAAAGTATTACCAATCCTCTATCTCTGACATGCTTGAAAAACTATCATTGTCCGACTAATTTGAATTTACATGTATAATTATAGGTTCAACAATGGCATCCACTGCAAATGTCTATAGTCCATATTTTATCTTCCATCCTCAAGACATGCTCGATACATTTTCGCCAATTTTTTGTGGAAACATTTGAAAAAGGTTTTGTACGTCTGCTAAGTTGCAGGTCATATTGTTCCTGGCGACTTCACCTTTAACCTGTGTCCATATAAGTTCTATCGGATTGAGCTCGCAATGATATGGTGGAAGGCGATAAACAGCAATATTAAGTTTTTTTGCCATTTCGTCGATGACGAAACGCATTGGTTGTTATTTGATTAATAAACAAAATGTAAAAAATACGGTTTTTTTTTTTTTGGCATGGCATCGGAAACTTGGCATCGAGACCTAAATTTTGAAAAAAAAAGACTCAAAATGGCGGGAAATTCAAATTTTAAATAATAAATTCAATTGTGCCCACTGTGTTTAATATTTTTGTACCAAAAATTCATGGTATTTTTGCTATAATAAAAGGTATATTTTCTGAAAGTTTCAAGCCGATTGCTTTACTTAGTCGACCTGTACAATAAAATGAAAAAAAAAAAAAAACAGTTTTTTGCCTATTTTTTCAATTTTGTAGGTTATGTACGCACTTTAGCGACTTAAAACCAAGGAGAATTTATTGGAAATTTTATTACGAAAAGTTTTTTTTTTTGTCGCGATCCAACTTTTATAACCGTTTTAACCCCCAAAAAACCCTTTTTTGGGGTTTAAAACAAAAGAGCACAAGTTTTTGGAGGTCCAAAACTGAGGACAGTACTCTTGGTCATACCCCAGAGAGGACAAAATCATAATATTGCTGTATCTAGACTGTGCAATTTCAAATGCTTTTTTTACTGCACTAATTTACAAAAAAATAAATAAGGTTGGAGAAGAGTACTTTGACCAGTATTAATTTTAAATCCAAGATCCAAGGAATACAGTAAGGTTTTTATAAATAAAATTAATTTCCAGCGACTTTCTTACGAAAATAAATACCAACAGCTGCTTAGAGATCTGTTCATTTTACGTGCGTAATTTTCCGCACCAAAGAGTAATTTTAGAGGGTTATATACCTTTCAAAAGTAATTTTATTTCACAATATTGTTTGTGTAGTTGTTGCCTAATAGTTAACAATTAGGATGGAGATACAAACTTTTTGTGCCTCAACTCGTAGGCGACTGCATTGTCGACAACTAAGTCGCAGAAGAACAAGAGCCATGTATTCTTAAATCTGAAGTCAGGAAGGCTATTTAAAGGTTAAAGAACAGAAAAGCAGCAGGTACTGTTAAAATAACTGCAGAAAAAATAAAAATGATGACGGGAACCGCCGTGACTATGCTATATCAACTGTGTAATGTGGTATGGAAGACTGGAAGATACCCGAAAGATTGATGCAAAGTTGCATTTATACTCTTGCATAAGAAAGGATCCCTTTAGATTGCAGCAACTATAGAACAATCACTCTGGTATCACACGCTGCTAAGGTGTTTCTCTCGATCCTAAATTAAAGACTCAAAGCTTTCCTGCTGCCGCAAGTATCTGCCGAACAAACAGGCTTCATTCCAGGAAGAGGGACTAGAGAACAAATTCTCAACATACGCTAGACAATAGAAAAAGTCAGGGAATTCCGAACAATAACCTATATCTGTTTTATAGACTACTCTAAAGCTTTCGACTGCATACAATGGAACAAACTCTGGTCGATTCTAATCAGCGTGGGAACACCTATACATCTTGTAAACCTTATCCGATCCCTGTATGAGAACACAAATGGCAGAATTAAACTGAATAATTCTTTTTCCGATCCCTTTAATGTAGAAGTCGGCGTCAGAGAGGGCTGTATTCTCTCACTCTTACTTTTAACATATATAGCGAACATATAATGCGGACTGTTTTGGATAACTGGAGTGGGGGTGTGGCAATCGGTGGAAAAAAGCTCAGTACCCTTAGAGATGTGGATGGACTGTTATACTTGCAACTTTAATATAAGACCTACAATCAATTATGGAGCGCCTGGAAATCATTTGCAAAAACTAATAATTGACAATTAATATAGCAAAAGCCAAAGTAATGATTGTTAAGTAAGTTGGGAATGTGGAATCTTTGGCATAATGATACTACTCAGTATATATCACCACTACACCAAACACTTTATTTTTGCAACATTCCCAACTTAGTTCAGATGGCTTCACGGTCAACGGAATTAAACCTTTATCGTAAGTACAGTAGTAAGATTAGATTAGTAGGTGCAGATATTTGGTTTTTAAAGTCTTGCAAGAAATTTAAAATTTTTCCTAATTTTATTAAGGTTAATTTACCAAAATCAAACATTTCAGAAAAAGTTTCATTCTTTGCTAAACAAAAATGGCTTGACTTAGAAATCAAGAATTTGTACACAAAACGTAGTATGTTAGAAGTAGAATCATACAGCATATTCAAAAAACTTACTTCAGGATTAAACAATATTGAATATGAAGTATGGAGCGAGTTCCAGAGGAAAATGTTTTTAGTTATTGATATTCAATATAAAAAGAAATTCTCTATTCTAAGTAAAAAAATTAAAAAAGCTCTTACCGAAGAAAAGTAGTCCTCAGGGACCCGTAAATATTGTAGAAAATCATTCATCTCAATCCTTTACACAAAATGAAATTCACATCTTAATCAAAGGTCTTAACTTTGCAGTACCCCCTCCTAGAGATAATTTATCAGAAATAGTTGCTCACATTGAAAGTTCCATTAGTACACTTCCAGAAAATAGTAAATCATTTGTTAGGGAAGCATGTCGCAATCCGATATCGAAAAACATGGTTAACAACACAAATTCTCATTCACGAAAAGATATAATAGAAGTTAAAGGATTGAAAAAGAAAGATGTCTTCTACTTAAAAGCGGATAAAGGAAATAAGGTTGTTATATTGGATAAGAATGAATACTTTGAACGCGTAGATAATCTTATCGAATCTGGCCCTTATGAAAAGGTAATAAGAAATCCATTACCGAGAATGATATCAGAGGTTAAAAATTCTTTAAAAAAATGTAAGAACCTTGTCTCCGATTCGCTAAAATTTAAATTAAATGTGAGTAATCCGACCATACCAAAATTGTATTGCTTACCCAAAATTCACAAACCTGGAAAAGCAATGCGACCCATTGTTTCATCGGTCAGATCACCCACATATTTAATATCCAAAGGGTTATCAAAAGAACTTGAGAAGTTACCGTTAAATACTTTCGCAGTGAAGAATTCGTTAGAATTCATTAATAAAACAAAAAAATCTAGTTCGTAATGAAGGTGAAGTCTTAATTTCTTTTGATGTTAGTTCTTTGTTCCCAAGTATGCCAATTCCACAAACTTTACAATATCTCGAAGAATTACTTAGACTGAATGACTTTGAAGACGAAATTATTCGTGAATACGTAACATTATCTAAACTTTGTATGGAACAAAATTATTTCCAATATAACAATCAATTTTATATTCAGAAAGAAGGAACAGCTATGGGTAATTGCTTATCACCTTTCATAGCCAATTTATTCATGAGTAAGTTTGAAATCGAAGCCAGTCAAGAATTCGAATATTTCCCAAGAGTATGATATAGATATGTGGATGATATTTTCGCGATTTTTGATACAAAGAAAGCAAATATTGATGATTTTGTTTCTGAATTAAATAGCCGGTATGATTCCATTAAATTCACTTACGAAGTTGAGAACAAATGAGAATTGCCTTTTCTAAATATTTTAATTATTAAAAATAATAATAGATTAGAATTTGATATCTATAGGAAGGACACAGTAACAGATAGATATATTCCTAATGATTCATTTCATTGTAAACAACATAAATTAGCCTCATTATATTTTTTAGTTCATCGTTTGGTCACCTTCCCTCTGAATAGAGTAAACTTTAATAAAGAAAGGAATCGTATTAGAAATATAACTAGAGTTAATGGTTATGACGATGACTTAGTAAATAAGCTAATAAATAGACATAAGTTTAGGTTTAATATTCAGAATTCCACCTTTTTTACACGCGAAGAAAATAACACCAAGTATGTCTCCATACCATATAATCCGAAATATAGCAAGGGACTCAATAAGGTATTTAATAAGGTAGGCCTCACCTTAGTTTGTAAGTCTGAGGAATATCTTAGGAAATCCCAAAGATAGGATTCCTAATTGTGAGAAAAGTGGAATTTATGAAATTAGTTGTAATGATTGTGACAAAAAGTATATTGGGCAAACTAAAAAGGTCAATTAAAACAAGATTTAAAGAACACTTAAAATACAATAGAACAGAAAATTCTAGCATTGCCGAACATGCCCTTGAACCTGATCATACTGTAACATTAGATAATCTAAGATTAATAAAAAATGTATCTGATAGGAGATTGTTGAACGCATATGAAAGTATGGAAATCGTAAAATGTAAAAGTAGTTTAAATAAAAACAGAGGGCCTATTCCTTATAGTCCCCTCTACTGGTTACTTGACCGGAGCTGATGGCCTTGCCTATGTGATTAATTCCGCTTGAGTAATTCAAGGGTTAGGCTAAGTATAAATAGGGTAGATTTGTAGTTTAGCTTTAGTCAATCATCGCTCCTGATGAAGCTAACATGGTTAGCGAAACGCGCGTTGAGTGCAAAAATAAAGTGTTTGGTGTAGTGGTGATATATACTGAGTAGTAATGATTGTTAGTCGTAATGAAGATCTGTCACACATAAATGAAATTGATGGTTTTACTATTGTAAAACATTTCAACCATTTGGAATCCCCCATAACTAACAACGGTGGCTGTGAAGCAGAAGTTTGTCTATGGCTAGAAACTAAACGATCAAACTTACTAAAGCCTGGAAAGATCCAGCTGTCACCAAAAACACAAAGTTAAGATTGCTATCTAGCTTTTTATTCTCCATAGCAACTTACGCATCGGTGAACATGGACCATTAGACAAGCTGAGAAAATGCGAATCGATGCGTTTGAGATGTGGGCATATCGAAGAATCCTCAGAGTATCATATACCGAATACAGTACTAACGTCTCTATTCTTGAAAAGCTTCGTATAAATTTCAGATAGAATTACTAGACAGTACCTGAAATATTTTGGTTACATTATGAGGAAAATGGATGCCACGAAAAAGCTTGTAGTAACGGGAAAGGCAGAAGATCAAGACGGTCTCCAACAAGATGGTCCGACCAAGTAAGATCTCTCCTTGGCATGGGTAGGGACGAGTCAAGTCAGGTCGCGCAAGATTGAGATGCCTGGAGAATGACTCTTTAGACAGCAGTTGCATAGTGTCACCAGTACTCCTATTGAGGTGAGAGGATTGAGAGAGAGAGATACAAACATGTAAATTTAGATCATATTAAAATGATGATTTAAGCATGAGCAAGCGTAAAAATTAAGAAAAAATGTTTTTTTTTCTTGGAAAATGCCGAAAGTTAACATTATCAAAACTACATGAATGATGATAGTTTAACTCATGCCAGTTGAAATCTCCACTTCGTAAGATATAACACTGTCCTTAATACGACGAACTTGAAAAATCAAGACAGATTTTTTGCACAATTTCTCTGGAAAAGCGTCTACAGGCTTTCCTAAACGCGGGTTATCTTCAAGTAATTGTCTACTCTACTTAATTTTCCTGGCTCATAACTTTACTGCTTTGCTACTACACACAAAATCCATCTTGTCGTGAATTTCTTGAGGTACTTATTGTCCCTTTATGGGGAATATCATTAAGGAACGAAGTTCTATATCTACTGTTGACCCTTTTAGAACGACACATGCTATTAATTCGAGCACTTACTACATACTAATTTTCAACTGCGTCTCTTGCAAGCTCAGATATACTCTCTGAAGTTCCAAACTTGGAATAAAGGCAGAAAACGAGAGATTGGCCACGGTTCACTTTTTCTGTTTGGAAAATAAAATTGGGATTAGGATAGTATGGACGGCTTTTAGATCATTCATTATCATCATCATCAGTTATGCAGTTCATCGTCGGACATAAGCCTCCCCTAAGTACGTCCATCTTCTTCGGTTTTGGGTCTTGTTTATCCAGTTGTAACCCACTAATATTTTGATGTCGTCAGACCAACGGGTTTGCGGGCGTCCTCTATTTTTTTTCTCATTCCGCGGCCTCCAGTTGATTACCTTTTGGGTCCATCGATTATCAGAGAGTCTCGCAATATGACCCACCCATCTCCACTTCAACTTGCTTACCCTCTCAGCTACATCAGTTATCTTGGACCGTTCTCGAATTTCCTCATTAGTCAGCCTATCCCTCAACGATATTTCCAACATCCTTCTTTCCATCGCTCGTTGAGGTACTTGAGGTAATGTCTTGATTTAAAGCCCACGTTTCCATTCCCTATGTCAATACTGGCAACATGCATTGATCAAATATGTTCGCTTTTAGTGTATTTGAGATACTGGAAAAGATTATGTTCCGCAATCTGCCAAATGCCGACCAAGCTAATGATATTCTCTTTGATAGATCCGCTTTTAAGTTTTCCTTGGATATTACGTATGAATCTGTTCCTGTGATTTTCGCGATTTCAATTTTCCGTTCTGCTTCTTTTATCAGTCGTCATTTGTCATGAACATGGCTTTGGCGATGTTTATCTTCAAACCAATCTCTCTGAACTTGTTGTTAAGTTCGTTCAGCATTTCTTCCAATTCTTCTTTGTTGTTAGAGATAAGCACAATATGATCCACGAATCGCAAATTACTGAGTTCTTCTCCTCCTATATTTATACCCTTACTTGTCTATGGAAGTTGTTTGAAAAGATCTTCTAACGCCAACGTAAACAATTTCGGCGAGATGGTGTCCCCTTGATGTACCCCTCTTTTCATTTCTATCTTATTGGTATTTTCTTTCAATACTATCTGAAATCTTGCATTTTTATATATATTTTGAATAATCTGCACATCTGCTGTCTACAGTTGCTTAGACTAATTATTGTTGCCCAGATTTCAAGGGACTCAAACGCTTTCTTGTAATCCACAAAGGCCACCCAAATCTTAAAAATTATACTCGTTTGACTTTTCTATTAAGGTTCCTAATATTTGAAGGTGGTCCAGTGTACTAAAGCCTGGCCGGCTTGTTCTCTAGGTTGGTAACCATCTAATTTCTATGTGAGTCTCGCAGTTATTATTTTCATAAATAACTTGTACATTACGGATAGTAAGTTGATTGGTCTAAAGTTGGTTAATTTAGACGTATCTCCTTTTTTGAAAAGCAAGACCACTACAGCATTATCCCAGTCTGCCTGCAACATGCTCATGCCAGGACATACTTGCTCCCAAACTAACGCCCAACAAATTGAGCGACGATACTAGGGGAATGGAGTGCTCCGACATAACTATGTCGGGTTCAGCAACGTTAACTTTTTTAGAAAAAACTGCCGCCTGGATTTTTGTAGCGTTAAATTCCACTTGGTTACTGTCACCCCAAAATAGAATTTCCTCCAGGTCTTTGTTAAGTTGAATGACTTCCTGCTGTCTATAGTTGGTTAATTTAGACTTATCTCCTTTTTTGAAGAGCAAGACCACCACAGCATTATCCCAGTCTCGAGGTACATCGCACAAATCGAGACACTTATAAAGGGTGATTCATTTAGAGGTACTTTTTTTTAAATAAAAAAAATGAATAAAAACAATTTTATTTTATAATCTTTATTATCATATAAAAGAACCATTCTTTACAATTATTTCTTAAAGATAATTTCTTTCAAATGTTGTTCGCGACTACGGTTAACAACGTCCATTCTGAAGTTCCAATTTTTAATGACGCTTGTGAGTATTTCGAGTGGTATTTGGCCAATGACTCGAGTAATATTGGCCTCCAATGCCTCAATTGTAGCTGGCTTATCCATGTAGACTTTGGACTTTACATAGCCCCAAAGGAAAAAAAAAAAAGTCAAGAGGTGTGATGTCACATGATCTAGCCGGCCAATTCACTGGTCCAAAGCGTGAAATGATCTGTTCGCCGAATTGCTCTCGCAGTAAAGCCATGGTTTCACGGGCTGTATGGCAAGTGGCGCCATCTTGTTGGAACCAAATTTCGTCGAGACCACGGGCTTCAATTTCTGGTATCAAATAGTCTGTTATCATGGCGCGATAACGGTCACCATTCACAGTAACATTCCGGCCGGCCTCTGTTTTGAAGAAATATGGACCGATTATTCCACCGGCCCATAAACCACACCAAACAGTTGTTTTTTTCTGGATTTAATGGCAGCTCTTGAACCTCTTCGGGTTGTTCATCACCCCAAATACGGGCATTTTGTTTATTCACGAACCCATTAAGCCAAAAATGGGCCTCATCGGTGAACAAAATTTTTCTCGAAAACAGTGGATTTTCTGCAAGCTTGTCAAGAGCCCAACGACTAAAACGGAAACGATTCGGAAGGTCGGTCGGCTTCAGTTGTTGCACTAGTTGAATTTGGTATGCTTTTAAAGAAAGATCCTTACGTAAAATACGCCAAGTTGTTGAATATGACAGGCCAAGCTGTTGAGAACGGCGACGAATCGACACTTCACGGTCTTCGCGTACACTCTCCGCTACCGCCCCTATATTTTCTTCACTACGTGCTGGATGTGGTCTATTCGGTCGAGCATTATCCAATAATGAAAATTGGGTCTCAAACTTATTGATGGTAGAGCGAATTGTGCGTTCGGTAGGCCGATTATGTGGACCATAAGTTGTTCTAAGCGCCCAATACACATTCCTCGTAGAACGCCCATTTTCGTAATAAAGTTGAACAATTTGTAGACGCTGTGCCGGGCTAAGTCTTTCCATTATGAATTGTTAAAACACTACTGAACAGGAATGCCACTTCAGTTGACATGACGCATGCGCAATCTGCAATTAAATCCCCATCACAAAAAAGTACCTCTAAATGAATCACCCTTTACAATATAACTAGCATTCGTAATATAGGCTCTCCGCCCTGTTGCATCATTAAGCGAACAAATTCGAAGTCCTATTAGCTTTAACTCTATTTAGACAAGGCGAAATCGGCGCCATCGTTGGAAAAAAATTTTCTAATTGAATTTTTTTTCATAACCTTCTCCAGGAGATGCCCCTGAAAGAGGATCAACATGTTGCCGGGCGCTAACCTGGTCCGAATTTGTTTTAAACAAATTTTTTTAAAACAAAGCCCAAAAATTGAAATTTTCGCCCCGGAACAAAAATTAAAATTTTCAATGTTGCCAAGTGTCCAAATTAAAGTTTGAGATCTCTTCTACAAATTACCGTAGGAAATATTGCAATATCTTTATTTTTAAACATTGTTTTTTTAACAGTTAACAAATTGCGTTCGAGCGCCCGCGGCCGCATCGAAACTGTATACATAGATATATACGCAACGCCCGTACGTAGGCGCGCGGAACTGCTAATCGTCGGAAAGATGACATAAGTACAAAATTTAACGATTTAGATAATCCAAGTAGCAGTGAACAAACTTTTTCTTGGCACAGAAAGTGTTATGCTTCCTATGTAAGTAAAGAAAAAATTGTACGTCGGGAAAATGCTCTCAAAAAACTGGAAGCAGAAAATAATGAAGCTGTTAATAATGAAAAACAGTTATTATCAATTGAACCCGAAGAGAAAGAAAAACCAACATTGCGATCAAAAAAAGTGTGTCAAAAGCAGAGTGCATGATCTGTGAAAAAATTTATAAAAATAAAAACAGTACAACTTATACACTTTCTGATTATAATGCAGCGGAAAAGCTAATGGCAACAGCTCGTCTTAAAATGGACAAAGTCTATACGAAAATTTGCATATATAGTTCAACTACGTCATTACTAGTTCAAAAATTGTAAAAACTAATGCATGTAATTGCAAAAGCAACAACGTAAGTTGTATACTCATGTGTGGGTGTAATTTAAATATTTGCGAAAATTCTATTAAATATATATAAGTTATATTTCATAAAATTGTTTTAATTCTTCTACCATCCTAATCGAATATTGAATTTTTATTTATATTCATTTGTTATAATAATAATTAAATTTGATATAACAATTACTCTTTAATAAATAAATATTTTTTACATACTTTTTTTCAAATATATTAATTTTAATAAGAAATCAAGAAACAAAGCTTTATAGAGCATCGCAGTGCGTATACAGTTCCGTGCGCCTACGTACGGGCGTTGCGTATATATCTATGTATACAGTTTCGATGCAGCCGCGGGCCCTCGAACGCAATTTGTTAACTGTTAAAAACAATATTTAAAAATGAAGATATTGCAATATTTCCTACGGTAATTTGTAGAGGAGATCTCAAACTTTAATTTGGACACTTGGCAACATTGAAAATTTTAATTTTTGACCCCGATATTGGGAGGTGAAAGTGGCCATTTTCGCGTTTTCTCGCACCTAAAATCGCCGATATCTCGAAAACGGCGCATTTTAGAGAAAATTCACAAGAGACATTTTTTGTTCAAAATGGTCCAATTTACCTGTTCCGGGGCGAAAATTTCAATTTTTGGGCTTCGTTTAAAAAAAAATTTGTTTTTTAAACAAATTCGGACCAGGTTACCGCCCGGCAACATGTTGGTCCTCTTTCAGGGGCATCTCCTGGAGAAGGTTATGAAAAAAAATTCAATTAGAAAATTTTTTCCAACGATGGCGCCGATTTCGCCTTGTCTAATTGAATTTTAAATACGTCAGATACGTCTCGTCCTGTTATCATTTACCTGTTTTAAAGCCAACTTATCAGTCGAAAAGTTAGACGAGCAATATAACACCGATCAAGTAGTGGTATGGAGAGTCAGATCAGTAACAGAAATACCATTAAGAGCTCAAAACTGAAATCTAATTTTCTTTATCTCTGTCGATTCGTAAATTAAAAGTCATTTTGAATTTAACGAAAAATTGAAAACACAAGATACTGTAACTTTTGAGAAGTACTACATAATTTAGGGACCGCCTACAACCCTGAATGTGAATTAACAATTTAATTAAATATATCATCACCCAATTTTCTAGATATTTCGAATATAAAAATAAAATTTTAGACCTTTGCCAATTCTCTCATGTAAATAACATTATGCAGTATAAATCTTCGAAAATTAAATTAATTAAATACGAAAATTTTCACTTTGTCACTATTAACTACGGTTTTCTGAACACATCTTAGCAATAATATGTGATTTTTAATTTAAGGTTTGTAAACTTTTAAATGAATAATACTAGAGTGGTTCAATAAGTACCCATGTTAGAATTGAAGACGCCAGTTTTTCAAAAATATTTTTTTTATTTTTCAACGTAGCCCCAACGTTCTTGCCATGACGTTAAAAAAATTTAACCACTCCAAAAAATAGGAATACACTCCTAAATACGCTTCTGTCTGAGCTATGACCTCCTCATTTGAGCTGAATTTTTTTCCTGCGAGCTATTTCTTCATGTTTGGGAACAAGAAAAAATTGCAGGGAGCCAGGTCGGGCAAATACGGTGGGTGCGGCAGCAATTCATAACTCAATTCATGCAGTTTGGCGGTGACAACTCGGAATGAATATGCTGGAACATTGTTCTGGTGAAACAGCACTTTGCTCTTCGCTAAATGGGGCCGTGTTTCCTTCAATTTCTTGTCGAAGCAGTCCAGTAACGCACCATAGTATATGTAGTACAGTGATCGTTCTTCCTTTTTCTATGAAGTTAATGAGTATGGTGACCTTTGCATCCCAAAAAATCCTCGCCATAACTTTTTCGGCCGATGGGACCGTTTTTTCACCTTCTTTGGAGCAGATTCACCGAAAGCAACACATTGTTTTGATTGTTGCTTGGTTTCTTTTTTTTTATGGGTCTAGCTCACGTGCTGCAGGGAAGTCCCTAAAGCGCTCCAGGAGCGGCACGAGTGCGGAAAAAGCGATTCACGTTGTTCTTGAATCGCTGTAAATTGTACTCGGTGGGAAACATAGCGCTGGGCAAATTATTCCAAAGGGATGACGTTCTCCATATAAAAGATTGCTTGAAAAGCGTTGTACGCGGAGTAACAAGCTGAACCTCATACGGATGCGAAGCACCAGCGCGACGTGTATTTCTAACATGCACCGCTTTGGGAGGAATTAAGCGGGCTACATCCTTCGAACACTTTCCATGAAAATACTTGTAGAACAGACTCAAGTCGCCAACCGTTCTTCGATGTTCCAGCGAATCAAGGTCGCCGGTCAATTTCGGGTCCCCAATCAGACGGACCGCTCTTCTCTGAACAGAATCCAACAAATGCAGTGTATGTTTGGGAGCGGAGCCCCAAACGTGGGAGCAGTATTCCATAGTTGGTCGAATTTGGGCTTTGTAAAGAATTAACAGTTGCTGTGGGGTGTAAAGCTTTCTGGTTCTAAATAATATTCCCAACTTTTGAGAAGCTCTCCTTGCTATGCCTGCAACATGTTCATGCCAAGACATATTTGCTCCCAAACTAACGCCCAACAAATTGAGCGACGATGCTAGGGGAATGGAGTGCCCCGACATAACTATGTCGGGTTCAGCAACGTTAACTTTTTTAGAAAAAACTGCCGCTTGGGTTTTTGTAGCGTTAAATTCCACTTGGTTACTGTCACCCCAAGATAGAATTTCTTCCAGGTCTTTGTTAACTTGAACGACCTCCTGCTATCTGCGGATATTCGCCTGAGCAGCCGATGTCCGAGCGTTCAAGGTGAATGAAGAGACAAGCGTACTATCATCTGCAAAGCTATAGATTGGATTCCCGGTCTTTTCCAGCAGATCGTTAATGTAAATGAGAAAGAGAGTAGGAGACAGTATGGAGCCCTGGGGCACACCGGCGTTGATAGTGAGGGTGTTAGAAAGAAATCCGTCGACCGCCACTCGTAAAGAACGCTCTCTGAGGAAACATGAGAGCCACAAACAGAACCTTCGAGTGTATAATGATGAATCCAGGTCTCATCGAACGTGACAACTCGATGCAAAAAGTCCTTAGGATTTCGCTATTTTCATTAGTTTCCCCGGTAACCACATCTGGCGTTCCGAACGATCCTCATCAAAAACAGATGTCCGACCACTTTTAAATTCGTTGAACCAATATCTGACGGTGGTCACTGATGGCGAAGGCTCCTCACAAACAACATCGAATTTCGCTTTTATCTCTTCGCATGTTTTCCCATCCAAAAATTAAAAGTTAATCACTAAAGGGTACTGCACTTTTTCCATCTTAGCGACAAACACGTTACACTACTTACTGACATGGCTGCCAAATGCAAACTAATCTATGGACCAGTATCAAATTTTTTTTTGGTGTCATCTATCAGATGACAGCATACGATGATAACATCATCTTGCCTTAGCAACGCCATCTATCTTCAATCACGGGTACTTATTGAACCCCCTCGTAATAATAACTGATCCTTCAATTTTTGGTTGCGTTGGGTGGTGACTCTTAATTCGACGTGATATAGAGCACATCAAATACCATTTCAGTAAAACTAAAGTTATCATTCAAAACCTAGAAACTGAGCTAATGATCTTTCAAAGATAAGTTTTTGATAGCGATCTGTAGACCCCATTTTATTCTGCATTTCACTGCGGCGTTTTTCAGTACTGCGTACTAAATACATGGGTTTAACTGTGAGCCACCAGAAAACCACATATCTAAGATTTTACTCATTTATTTTTCATGGATGATCTTTATTCTGTTTTAGAACGAGGCCTGAATCAATCGCTTAAAGTAGTAAAAAATATATGCGTTGTATTAGAATGGAATTGACTTAGATAAATATGCAGTTACCAAGCTCTACAAATGACGCTATCGTCAACATCTAAAAAACATGAAATTATCAGATAACGGCATTTAACATTATTTAAATATCAAACAAACGTCAGAACACTCAGGTAGTGCAGGACATCGATGCAGGATGTCGCAGCTCAAACCTCTTTCATGAAATAGTATGGGTAACGACTCGTCCAGCCATCAGAATTATTTGGTCGTAATAAATTTTCTGCTACTATAGTAAAAGGCTGGCTGTTCCGGTACATCTTTATTTTTTATTTTTTTGAGTGGCGAAAGGAACTTAAAATTTTGGGATGTTAGTAAAGCTTTTCAGTTTAGAATGTTTACATAATCGGATTGTTGTGGAACTGGCGGACAGAGTTGTAAAGAGTTCGATTGTTCTCCTGGAGTTAGTTTGTTGCCAGAAATAAAGAAATATGGGACCTTTTTGTTTAGAGTGGTAGAAGACGGAGCTAAAGAACTTGATCCTACGCTAAACTTTAGTGATATTATCGAACAACAAAATGACGACGTTAATATATTTGAGTTAGAAGCTGTCGAAAACATTGAATATTTGAATATTCTCCAACCTGTACGTCTTAAGTCGGAAATCCAGAAATACTATCATGCTTGTCAGGATAGTGTAATCAATCGTTTATTGTACCATAGTTGGCATTAAGTGTAGAAAATGCATCAGAGAGCCAAGATCGCTTGAGAGTTTTTGTCCTGTATTACTATCTTAAACATTCGTACGGTATTAATGAGGCTACCATAGTTTTTGGGAGAGTTACCTGCAGAAAATGACTCATTGTATTTACTGGAATTTGTCATCTTCGGCAACAGCCGACAAATGTTATGTGGTACTCCAGAATAAGCCAGCAGCAATTGATTGATTGAGTTGTCGACTCCTGCTGAGACAAATGTAACAATCAAACATGAGGAGTGACGTTCGAAAAGATATTTTTCAACAAACATTTGTTATTCTAGGTTGGTATTTTCAGTATTTCAAATCCATCAGCCTCCTGTATGTAAAAATAGCTACTTAGCGAGACCGAACCCTTCTGTTACACAGCACGTATCACATCATAGATCTTTCTCTAAAAAAACTTCTTTAAATGTAAATTAAAAACTAACTAATCCTAATTATACAAACAACTCAATCTTCACACCTGACAGCTCTAAGACATGCACCATATTATTTTTATTTTAATATAAATCTAAAGCCGGAAAATCCTGTGAAAACTCAAGATTTATTTCGATTTTATTTCCAGTTTCCATGTTTATTCAACCTAATTTTCAAAGACGCACAGTCTGGCAGAAAAGCTAAGGTTAATCTTGGAACAGTAACCAGATAGAGTTTTTTAAGTTTTGGATGCAGTCCAACTGCTCCAATATAATGATATGTGGGCTTTTCTTCTTATAAATTTATGTAGTCCAGACAGACGAACGAGCGTGTGGTTTACCTAAAAATAATTCTTTGTATGTTATTAATAGTCCTAATGGATTTAAAGCCCCCAAATTAAAAAAAAAAACAAACAAAACAGGCTGAAAGAAAGGAAGGAATATATATATATATATATATATATATAATATATATATATATATATATATATATATATATATATATATATGTATATATATATATATATATATATATATATATATATATATGTATATATATATATATATATATATATATATATATATATAATATATATATATATACGAGGCTGGTTTGAAAAGTCCGTGCAAAAATAAAAACTACTTATGTGTTTGGGGTAAACCTTTTTTATTTTTCGACATAGTCTCCTTTTAGGCTTATACACTTCGTCCAACGATGTTCTAGTTTGTTGATCCCTTCCGAATAATAGGATTTGTCCAAGTCTGCAAAATATCCATTAGTGTCTGCAATCACCTCCTCGTTTGAATAAAATCTTTGTCCCGCCAGCCATTTCTTCAAATTGGGGAACAAATAGTAGTCCGAGGGAGCCAAGTCTGAGAATAGGGGGGATGTGAAACGAGTTGGAATCCTATTTCCATTAATTTTGCGACCACAACTGCTGAGGTGTGTGCTGGTGCGTTGTCGTGATGGAAAAGGACTTTCTTGTGGGCCAATCGCGGGCGTTTTTCTTGCAGCTCGGTTTTCAAAACGGTCCAATAACGATGAATAATATTCACCTGTAATAGATTTACCCTTTTCCAGATAGTCGATGGGGATTATCCCTTGCGAATCCCAAAAGACAGTCGCCATAACCTTTCCGGCCGAAGGAACGGTCTTCGCCTTTTTGGTGCAGATTCCCCCTTGGTAACCCATTGTTTAGATTGTCGTTTGGTCTCAGGAGTATAGTAATGTATCCATGTTTCATCCACAGTGACGAAACGACGCTTAAAGTCCTCCGAATTCTTCTGGAACAGCTGCAAACCATCCTTGCAACACTTCACACGATTTCGTTTTTTGGTCAAGCGTGAGCAATCGCGGCACCCATCTTGCGGATAGCTTTCTCATGTCCAAATGTTTTATGCAAAATATTATGTACCCGTTCAGTCGAGATGCCCACAGCACTAGCAAAACTCACGCACCTTAACTCTTCTGTCATCCATCACCATATCATGGATTTGATCAATGATTTCTGGAGTCGTAACCTCCACAGGCCGTCCAGAACGTTCAGCGTCACTTGTGCCCATATGGCCAGTCCGAAAATTTCGAAACCACTTATAAACTGTTCTAATCGAAGGTGCAGAGTCACCATAATGTTTATCAAGCTTCTCTTTAGTCTCCTGAGGCGTTTTGCCTTTCATAAAGTAATGTTTAATCACCACACGAAATTCTTTTTCGTCCATTTCTTGAAAATCACTCGACTTCCTTGATTCACACGAATGCCAAACACAAAGAAATAGACCAATATGGCTGAAACTTGGTGTGCGTTCATTCAAGAGATGCTACTAACTAAACATGACCTCGATACGCGCCGGTGGTGCCATCTCTCGGACTTTGCACGGACTTTTCAAACCAGCCTCGTATATATATATATATATATATATATATATATATATATATATAATATATATATATATATATATATATATATATATATATATATATATATAATATATATATATATATATATATAAACTCCTGGACAAAATTAACGCAACAATCTGAAAATTAATTTATCTTTTTATGTCAGTTTTAAAGTTTATCGAGTATTTGAATAGTAGGCTATGCATATTTTGTTTCGTTGTTTATGACAGAAATCAAAACAATTCGTTTAAATTTACAGTTTTAAAGAATTTTTTTCGAAGATAAACAATTTTCTGTAAGAATGCGATAGCTTTTTTTTTAAAAGTAAG
>CM032452.1:2980522-3112209 GCA_019049505.1 Pachyrhynchus sulphureomaculatus | reverse complement strand
AACCAAACTTATGATGGTCGATAGAAATAACTCAGATCCAACAGAAAATCGGCTACACAACATTCAACGCGTGGAGGAGTTTGAATACCTGGGCTCACTTATAAGGGCAAACGTAGAAAGCTCAAAAGAAATAAAACGGCGCGCGTCACTAGTACGGAACGCAATGACAAACTTGCAGATGATATAGAAGGACAGGCAAATAACTACCAATACCAAAAAGAAATAATCAAGTCAGTAATACACTCATCTTTCTATGGGGGGCTGACTATGAGTGTAGAAGACTAGAAAATAGTAGACGTATTTGAGACGTGGTGCTGGAGGCAAATACTTCGAAATCCCTGGACGGCAAGAAAGACCAACATCTCAATCTTGGACCAGCTGCAAATAACAGAGAGGCTATCGAAAGAGTACCGAAGGCGAATTCTTTCATATTTTGATCAGATAACCCGTAAAAAACGGGAAGAGCTTAGAAAAGCTAATAGTACAGGGTAAGGTTGGGGCCATCCCCCACTGCAGGAAACCCTTCAGAACACACAGGATAGGGAAAAACGGAGATCTATTACACGAAATTATGCCATGAATGAACGACTGAGAAGAAGAAGGCCAGTTTTACTCTCCTCCTCGTCCTGCTTCTTAAAACACCTAAAAGACCAAAGTTATCGTCTTTCCATACGGTCTTCGATTGACTCATAGTCTTATTACTGACCCTTGTCCTATTTGATTTATTTATTTATTTGTTCTGGATATATGTTTGTGTTATACAAGTACACTTGTACTGAGTCAACTTTTTTTTTAAATGGAGCACCTTGGATCAATACAACTTGTCAATATGAATAAAGGGGTATAAGGTTGACCGTGTATAACTTTAAAAATTCTTAAAAAATAAAAAAATTTAGAACGTTATTTATTCATTATTTCCTGTAAATCAGTTCAAATTTTGTTTGGGTATGGGGGCATTTTTGGTTATGGATCTCGTGCTTCCTTAGAGAGCGTTTTTAAAGAGTGGCGGTCAACCAATTTTTGTCTAATACCTTCACTATCAGCGCATCTGTGCCCCAAAGCTCCATACTGGGTCCTACTTTCTTATCTGCAACTTTCCACTAAATTGGGAATGTGGAATCTTTGGCACAATGACACTACTCAGTATATATCATTACTACACCAAACATTTTATTTTTGCACTCGACGCGCGTTTCGCTAACCATGTTAGTTTCATCAGGAGCGATGCTAGCTAAACTACAAATCTACCCTATTTATAGTTAGCCTGACCCTTGAGTTACTCAGGCGGAACTAATGGCATAGGCGAGGCCATTAGTTCCGGTCAAGTAACCAGTAGAGGGCACTATAATGGAATAGGCCCTCTGTCTTTATTTAAACTACTTTTACATTTTATAATTTCCATACTTTCGTATGAGTTCAACAGTCTCCTATCAGAACAGTTTTAATTAATCTTAGATTAATTAAAAATGTTGTCTAATGTTACAGTATGATCAGCTCAAGGGCATGTTCGGCAATACTAGACTTTTTTGCTCTACTGTATTTTAAGTGTCATAAATGTTCGTTAAATCGTGTTTTAATCGACCTTTTAGTCGCAATCATTACCATTAATTTCATAAATTCCACTTTTTCACAACTAGGAATCTTATCTTTGGGATTTCCTAAGATACTCCTCAGATTGTCTGATGACTTATACACTAAGGTGAGGCCTACCTTATTGAGTCCAATGCTATATTTCGGATTATATGGTATGGAGACATACTTGATCTTCTTTTCTTCGCGTGTAAAAAAGGTGGTATTTTGAATACACAGCTTTCCAGATGACAGTACGTTTATTTCTACATTTATTTTCAACACTGGAACATCGGCTACTCATGCAAATATCCGTAAACAGCTGGAATTTGTTCAACATAATAAAGACTTGGAAGAGAATTTCTCTTCGGGTGACAGTAATCAAGCGGAATCTAACGATATAAAAACCCAGGAGGCAGTTTTCCCTATAAAAAGTAACATTACGGAACCTGACATAATTATGTCAGGGCACTCCATTCCTGTAGTATCGCTACTCAAGTTTCTGGGCGTTAATTTGATAGCAAATATGTCTTGGCATGAACATGTCGCATGAATAGCAAAGAGAACTTCTCAATAGCTGGGAATTATTATTTCCAACTAGAAACCTTTACAGAGATGGCTATAGCGTATTAATTAAGGTGTCTGCTTTCTACACCAGCGACCCTAGTTTGTATCTCAACTCGGGAAATAATAATAATAAAAAAAAGATAAATACACAATAAAATAAAATTTACAACCTGACGGTCGCCTCTCTTGGGAAAGCAATGGCAAACCACCCGTAGTATCATGCCTAGTAAAGCCCTCTCACTTTGGCCGTTCGGAGCCGACCAGCACAGACAAAGGCGAAAGAATCGTCTACGTCCGTATCGGATATCGCACTTCAAGAAGAAGAAGAAGAAAGCTTTACACTCCACAACAATTGTTAATTCTGTATAAGCTCGAATTCAGAATACAGCTACGAGCTCGATTAATGATGGGAGACTTCTTCCACATTCGGGGCTTTGCTCCCAAACCCAGAGCCGTGCATGCCATTAATACTCCTCACGCTAACACATCACATCCTTGCCCGATGCTATCTTCAAACAGCGTATCATAAAGCGTATTTTAATGAAGCTAGGCACCAAAAAGGCTTGTGGCGCTGACGGAATACCTGCCATAATTCTCAAAAATTGTGCTAGAGAACTAATACCAGTTTTCTGTAGATTTTTCAACTTATCCTACAGAAAAGGAATATTTCCTTCCTGCTGGAAATGTGCCACAGTTCAACTGATACCTAAAAAAGGCAAGAAGACCTTGCCAAATAACTACCGACCACTCGCGCTGCTTTCAATAATATCGAAAGTCATGGGAAAGGTTATCAATCAGCATCTTCTAAAAGATCAACAGGAGATCTTCTGACTTATGTAACACATGTTTGGAACAACGTAATTGAACACTTTGGAGAATTTCGAGCGGTTGCTCTAGACATATCCAAAGCATTCGACCGTATTTGACACGATGGACTGTTGGCTAAACTCCACTCTTATGGTATGTCTGAAAAGTTCTGTTTGTGGCTCTCATGTTTCCTCAGAGAGCGTTCTTTGCGAGTGGCGGTTGACGGATTTCTTTCTAACACCTTCACAATCAACGCCGGTGTGCCCCAAGGCTCCATACTGTCCGCTACCCTCTTTCTCATTTACATTAACAATTTGATGGAAAAGACCGGGAATCCAACCTACAGCTTTGCAGATGACAGTACGCTTATCTCTTCATTCACTTTGAACGCTCGGACATCAGCTACTCAGACGAATATAACCTGAACTATAGAATACTGCTCCCATGTTTGGGGCTTCGCTCCCAAACACACACTGTATTTGTTGGATTCTATTCAGAGAAGAGCTGTTCGTCAGATTGGAGACCCGCAACTGACCGGCGGTCTTGATTCGCTGGAACGGTTGGCGACTTGAGTCTATTCTACAAGTAGTTTCACGGAAAGTGTTCGAAGGATGTAGCTCGCTTAATTCCTCCCAGAGCGGTGCATGTTAGAAATACACGTCGCGCTAATACTTCACATCCATATGAGGTTCAGCTTGTTACTCCGCGTACAACGCTTTTCAAGCAGTCTTTTATATGGAGAACATCATCCCTTTGGAATAATATGCCCAGGACTGTGTTTCCCACCGAGTACAATTTACAGCGATTCAAGAACAACGTGAAACGCTTTTTCCGCACACATGCCGCTCCTGGAGCGCTTAGGGGACTGTAGCAGGTGGGCTAGGCCAATAAAAAAAAATCCTTGTGAGATTCAGCTTGTTATTCCTCTTACAACACTTGTCAAGCAGTCTTTTATATGGAGAACATCATCCCTTCGGAATGATTTGCCTAGGGCTGTGTTTCCCACCGAATATAACTTACAGCGATTCAAAACTAACGGAGTTCGCTTTTTCCGCACACGTGTCGCTCCTGTAGCGCTTTAGAGATTTCCTTGCAGCACGTGCGCTACATTCGTAAAAAAAATAGAGCGTATCCCATGAAATTTATTTCGATAGACTGGGCCAAGTAAATTTGAACTTATTGACGTGGGCACACCGCATATTTAAAGAAAAACTACACTTTTTTATTTCAAAAAGTTTTACTTAATACCGAGTAATTACTGTTAAACGTAGCTCCGAAATTTTTTGAGGAAACTATTCTCATTATCCCACCAATCGATAAACGAAAAATTTTCCTATAACAAATAAGATTTTTTAATCGCTGTTAGCAAAAACCAAAAACATGTTGTCACATCAAGTCAAGCATCGGAACAAATCACGTCTATAAAATATCAATCTACAAACATATTTTGAAAAATAATACTAATTAGATAAGAGATAATGTTTTCAAAAGCTCTGTTTTGCAAAGAGATGGAAAAACAAATATTTCCATTGGTCTATTTGTGTGAAAATGCGCTAACGTAATGGCATAATGCTTGAGCAACCATGTACGAGTTAACCCCTCTGATATAAGTTTATTTTTGGTTAGATAATCCTGTCAAATATGTTTGCACATTTCGTTGATATTGAAAGTTGTGTTTGCTTTAGATAACACTCAACACACCTTTTTTCGATAGCATATCAGATAATTGAAAGTTATAATATAAAAACAAGTGGAGAAGTTGTTAAAATATAAATATTCTTCATTAATATTAAAAATAACTCGCTAAATCTCAGATTATTCGGATTATATCGGACCACTCGAAGTAACATCAGATTATGAGATATAGAGTAACATAAAACAGACAACCACTAAAAATGAGCAGACAAGAGACAAATAGGTCTGTACACTGGCCATGTTAAGACATCATATTGGAGCTGGCGCAAATAATCGGATGCCGACTATACATCGAAGATGACAAAACGGTTCAGCATGTCTATGCGAATGCCCGTCAGCCAACAGACTCAGGTTTCTTATTTTTAGTAGATAAAATCGATATCACTAGCTCCATACTGGGTCCAACTTTCTTCTTCATTTACATTAATAATTTGCTGGAAATGACCAGAAATCCAATCTGCAGCTTTCCACTAAATTGGGAATGTGGAATCTTTGGCACAATGATACTACTCAGTATATATCGTCACTACACCAAACACTTTATTTTTGCACTTGACGCGCGTTTCGCTAACCATGTTAGTTTCATCAGGAGCGATGCTAGCTAAACTACAAATCTACCCTATTTATACTTAGCTTGACCCTTGAATTACTCAGGCGGAACTAATGGCATAGGCGAGGCCATTAGTTCCGGTCAAGTAACCAGTAGAGAGGACTATAATGGAATAGGCCCTCTGTCTTTATTTAAACTACTTTTATATTTTATAATTTCCATACTTTCGTATGAGTTCATCAGTCTCCTAACAGAACATTTTTAATTAATCTTAGATTAATTAAAAATGTTATCTAATATTACAGTATGATCAGCTTTAAGGGCATGTTCGGCAATACTAGACTTTTTTGCTCTACTGTATTTTAAGTGTCATAAATGTTCGTTAAATCGTGTTTTAATCCACCTTTTAGTTTGCCCAACATACTTTTTGTCGCAATCATTACCATTAATTTCATAAATTCCACTTTTCTCACAACTAGGAATCTTATCTTTGGGATTTCCTAAGATATTCCTCAGATTGTCTGATGACTTATAGACTAACATGAGGCCTACCTTATTGAGTACAATGCTATATTTCGGATTATATGGTATGGAGACATACTTGATCTTATTTTCTTCGCGTGTAAAAAAGGTGGTATTTTGAATACACAGCTTTCCAGATGACAGTACGTTTATTTCTACATTCATTTTCAACACTGGAACATCGGCTACTCATGCAAATATCCGTAAACAGCAGGAATTTGTTCAACATAATAAAGACTTAGAAGAGAATTTCTCTTCAGGTGACAGTAATCAAGTATATAAATATTCTTCATTAATATTAAAAATAACTCGCTAAATCTCAGATTACTCGGATTATATTGGACCACTCGAAGTAACATCAGATTATGAGATATAGAGTAACATAAAACCGACAACTACTAAAAATGAGCAGACAAGAGACAAGTAGGTCTGTACACTGGCCATGCTAAGACATCATATTGGGGCTAGCGCAAATAATCGAATGTCGACCATGCATCGAAGATGACAAAACGGTTCAGCATGTCTATGCCCGTCAGCCAACTAAATTAGGTTTCTTATTTATAGTAGAGAAGAACAGAGTAAGGAAAAAAAAGAGATAGAACTAAGCTATGAAGAAGTAAAGAAGACAATAAAAACACTCAAGAATAATAAATCTGCAGGGCCTGGGGGTGTGGTAAATAAAATGATTAAGTACGGATCTAATAAATTACATCGAATGCTGAAAAACATGTTCCACAGAGCGATAAATGGAGAAAAAATACCAGAGGAATGGTCAAAAGCCTATATAGTATCTATATTTAAAAAGGAAGACCGCAGAAAATGCACAAACTAAAGAGGCTTAAGCATAATATCGAGTATGGGACGTTTGTATGGAAAAATTATTAAAAATATCATAAAAGGAAAAACTAGAGAAGATCAAGCAGGCTTTACGGCCGGAAAATCATGTATAGACCACATATATACTATAAAACAAACAATGGAAAAAAAAAAACTGGCAAAGAATAGAGAAGTTCATTTAGCCTCCGTAGACATAAGAAAGGCCTCAGTACCAAGACAAAGATTATGGAACGCAATGAAAGAAATAGGCATTGACAAAGAACGCAGTAAAAGCTCTCTACGAAAACAACACAGTGAACATAAAAATAGGACATAAAATAGGGAAGAGACTCCAAACATCAAAAGCCTATTGCAAGGATGCTCTACATCCCCCACACTATTCAAAATATACCTCGAACAAACATTAAAAAAATGGAAGCAAAAATGTAGTGGAATGGGACTCCCAATACGAGAAGATTACTTATATACTTTCGCAGACGACCAAGTAAACATAGCGCAAGATGAGGAAGACCTCAGTTATATGGTAAAAAAACTGTACACTAAAGCAGAATTATAAATAAACTTTGATAAAACGGAATATCTAACAACAAAGGAGGGAAACGTGGAAAATCTAGAAGTTGATAACGAAACAATAAGCAGAGGAACCGATAGATTTAAATATTTAGGAACCATCATTTCAAGAAACTCAACATCAGAAGAAGAGATTAAAGCTAGATTAGGACAAACGCGGACATGCATAAGACAATTAAATTCGATCCTGTGGGACAAGCACATTACAAAGAGAGACAAAACACGCATATACAAATCAATAATACAAAGCATAATGACATACGAGTCAGAAACATGGACGATCAACACAAGAAATAAATCTAAAATTAACGCGGTAGAGATGGAGTATTGGAGAAGATGTTGTAGAGTGGCACGTATGGAGAGAATAACAAATGAAGAAATAGGAAGCAGAATGAACATCAAAGAGAACGCAATAAACACCATTGAAGAAAAACGATTAAAATGGTATGGACACATAAGACGAAGCGAAGATAATAGGTGGATAAAGAAAATAACGGAGTGGAGCCCTCTAGGGAGAAGAAAAAGAGGAAGACCCAGACGATCGTGGAGAGATGATGTGGACGAGGCTATGGAGGACAGGGGTCTAACAGATATAGACTGGGAAGATAGAAACGGATGGAATCAAAGGCTGAGAGAAGGAAGACAGCGTTAGCTGTAGAAAATCCTTGATATATATATATATATATATATATATATATATATATATATATATATATATATATATATATATATATTATTTATATATGTATATATATATTTATTTATAGTAGATAATATCCATATCATCAGAAGACCAGAAAAACATCTCACCAAACACAATAATTTACTTCATTACGAAGCAGGTCCTGCTTGTTGAAATCTAAAATGTAGGTTGAGCCACAATTGATGGAAGAATTGCAGTGGAGAGCTATAAAACCCACTCACCTTAAACTTAACCTAACCTAATAACAAAAATAATAATCCATAAACCACATCCATTGTAGTACACAAAATCTTAAGACCGGGTAGAATTTGAAAATCGACTACACAATTTAATTTCTGCTAAATAAATTATTCCTCTCCTTGCTGTTCAAAAAGGAATTAATCAGAGAGTTTAATAACTGGTCATTCTTTCTGTTTTTATTTGTGAACTTCATGAATTATGTTGTATCACTTATTTATTTTTCTAAGGAAGTTGTGGGTTTGTAGTTTAAAAATATGTCTAGACATATTAATTGATGGCTGTTTTTACTTTATAAATGCCGAAATGTAGGAAACTGATTATGAATTGACATGATCTAATATAACCATAATTTCTCAATATAAACTATATCTTTTTTGTTTCAGATGCTCCAAACGAAAGTTTGTACATGATCAGTGGAGTATGCGTCGCCATGTTTTTAGTTGGGGTCATTATTATTCTGTTGGCTGTTACCATAAGGTAAGAAAATTCAATTTTCTATTTATATATGTGTATATATATATATATATATATATATATATATATATATATATATATATATATATATGTATATATATATATATATATATATATATATATATATATATATATATATATATATATATATATATATATATATATATATATATATATATATATATATATATATATATATATATATATACGGGGCTGGTTTGAAAAGTCCGTGCAAAGTCCGAGAGATGGCACCACCGACGCGTATCGAGGTCATGTTTAGTTAGTAGCATCTCTTGAATGAACGCACACCAAGTTTCAGCCATATTGGTCTATTTCTTTGTGTTTGGCATTCGTGTGAATCAAGAAAGTCGAGTGATTTTCAAGAAATGGACGAAAAAGAATTTCGTGTGGTGATTAAGCATTACTTTATGAAAGGAAAGGCAGGAGACTAAAGAGAAGCTTGATAAACATTATGGTGACTCTGCACCTTCGATTAGAACAGTTTATAAGTGGTTTCAAAATTTTCGGACTGGCCATATGGGCACAAGTGACGCTGAACGTTCTGGACGGCCTGTGGAGGTTACGACTCCAGAAATCATTGATCAAATCCATGATATGGTGATGGATGACAGAAGAGTTAAGGTGCGTGAGATTGCTAGTGCTGTGGGCATCTCGACTGAACGGGTACATAATATTTTGCATAAACATTTGGACATGAGAAAGCTATCCGCAAGATGGGTGCCGCGATTGCTCACGCTTGACCAAAAACGGAATCGTGTGAAGTGTTGCAAGGATGGTTTGCAGCTGTTCCAGAAGAATCCGGAGGACTTTAAGCGTCGTTTCGTCACTGTGGATGAAACATGGATACACTACTATACTCCTGAAACCAAACAACAATCTAAACAATGGGTTACCAAGGGGGAATCTGCACCAAAAAAGGCGAAGACCGTTCCTTCGGCCGGAAAGGTTATGGCGACTGTCTTTTGGGATTCGCAAGGGATAATCCTCATTGACTATTTGGAAAAGGGTAAAACTATTACAGGTGAATATTATTCATCGTTATTAGACCGTTTGAAAACCGAGCTGCAAGAAAAACGCCCGCGATTGGCCCACAAGAAAGTCCTTTTCCATCACGACAACGCACCAGCACACACCTCAGCAGTTGTGGTCGCAAAATTAATGGAAATAGGATTCCAACTCGTTTCACATCCCCCCTATTCTCCAGACTTGGCTCCCTCGGACTACTATTTGTTCCCCAATTTGAAGAAATGGCTGGCGGGACAAAGATTTTATTCAAACGAGGAGGTGATTGCAGACACTAATGGATATTTTGCAGACTTGGACAAATCCTATTATTCGGAAGGGATCAACAAACTAGAACATCGTTGGACGAAGTGTATAAGCCTAAAAGGAGACTATTTTGAAAAATAAAAAAGGTTTACCCCAAACACATAAGTAGTTTTTATTTTTGCACGGACTTTTCAAACCAGCCTCGTATATAGGTTGTTGAAAAGTATCAAATCTATTTCAAACAGTTTTTTTTATATATTTTAAATGAAATTTATTAAATTATGTATGTACCGGTTTCATCGATGGTCTCTTCCTTTTTTCCTTGTAGAAACACTATCTCGTCACTGTAGAACTTCTGTGATTTCTGAGCGAAGAACTCAATCAAGTGGCTTGCACAAGCCTCTTTTAAAATCAATTTTTCACCATTAAGATAGTGCTGCATGAGCGGAAACAAATCGTAGTCTCACGGTGAAAGGTTTGGGCTATACGGTGTACTTCTAAGTCAAGCTCTCTTAAATTCTGCAAAGGCGTCAAAGATATGTGCAGTGTAGCGTGGTCGTAATGAAAAACCACGCCTTCCCTTTCAGTACCACCAAACACACAGCATTACCTTTCTTAGTATTCCTGGCTTTGCTACCTTTTGTGCAGCTTAGCCATACTTCAACCATGTTCTCTTTCACACGTTATTGTCATACGTTGTCCATTCTTCATTGCCCATAAGGAGACGTTCCAAAAATTCATCGATTCTGTTCCGTTTCATCAGTGTTTCACAGATGGAGAATCAATTTTTCACCGTTAAATCATTTGACACTCAAACATCGAGCTTTTTTTGAATCCAGTTGCTCAACTCATATTTCATTGCCTTTTTTGGAGATTGGCTGACTAGAGCAACATGCATTTTTGATGCTAAAAATTCTCGAACGGAAGAAAGTGAATCATCTCTTGGCTGTTGTTTTTGATAGTGTCTTAACCAGAAAAACAGTACTTTTTGACGTACCTGCGCAGCATTTTTCTCTCTATCGTAGTAAAATGGCTAAATTTAGTTAGTTTAATGTTAAGTTTAAATGCCAAATGAGATTTTGGGGAAACGTCGTGCAAATTCATTGTTAGACGAACGGATTGAAACCCGGAATTTTAGTATATTATATATATAAATATAAATATATACATATATGTATATATATATATATATATATATATATATATATATATATATATATATATATATATATATACATATATATACTTACTTACTTAATTACTTAATCCTTATGCCTTTCTAGCCCTTTTGTTAGGAGTGTAAGGCCCGTGGAGTTGAATAATTCTATATCTGTCTTTTCCCTATTTCCTTCTATATCCTTCCATCTTGTTTAAATTGCCGATTGCCTCTTTTGTTTCTTCTGTTTGTGTGAGTTCTGTATCTTATTCCGGTATTATGTCTCTATGTTGATTTTTGTATGCTTTTCATTCTAATTTTTTGCATCCATTTCCTTTCCTTTCTGTTTCAATGATTCCTACATAGTGCATTTGTTGTTCTTCTGTCAGTTCATCCTCTTTTCCGTTTGTACCCCTATTATTCTGTATTCTCAATCTAATAACTCGATAATTATTTCCCATTTCTTTCTTCCTATCTATTTCTTTGATTATCTTCTTATTTGTATTCGTTTTACTAGTCGTCTCTTCCGTGTCCTTTATCTTTGCCAGGGTCGTCGTCAATCTACCGATCTATCTCCTTTTTCTCAGTTTTTTGACTTGATGGTCGTAGTATTCGTTGTTTGTTCTTTCTATTTTTTTTCCTCAATATCCCATTTATATTCTCTTCCTTCGATTACAATTTTTTGTTATCCGATTTTCACGCTTTTTCCATTCTTTCTCTCGTTCTCTGCTATATGCTTCAATTTCTTTTGAATTTCTTTTTCATGTTTTGTTAAATCGTTGTTTATGTAAACTCTCTCTCTCTTAGATTTTTCAGTTCTTCTCATGTTTTCTCTAATTATCTTATTTTCCTCTTTCAATACTTCATTCTCCTTTTTTAGTTCCTTCAACTCTTGTTGGTATCTCTTCTGATCTTGTTTTATATCCTTTATATCTGACATTACCTCTCTGGTCATTTCTATCAAATTGTCTATCTTATCTACTCTTTCAGTTTTCTCTTTCTGTGGTATTCTTATCAGCTTTTTACTCTTCTTGAATAATCCCATTGGCTTTTCTTTTTCTTCGACTCTTCCTCTTTTTGAGTCTCCTGAGGTATAACCATCGCTATCCATTGTGCTTTCTGTTATAAAAACTTTACGTGTGTTCCTCGTATATTCCATTTTCAAACACGGGAGAAAAAAAAAAACTGTTATTTATATTTCTTATCACCGTAAACAGTAAAACGATCAAGGTCGTCGTTTATCGTTTCGTTAGTTTCATACAATTTTACAGAATTATTCTCATAAACCTCCAAATTTTTTACCTATTGTCCTAATTCTAACACTACACTCTGCTTTATTTCTAGTCTTTTTCGTTTTTAATCGACAAAATAATTGAATAGATCGAAACACTACCGTAATAATGCTCGTTCAACGAGTTGACTATTGCCGGGCGTTCGATTCACATGTACACACTTTGTGATCCGAAACTTAATTCCATATATATATATATATATATATATATATATATATATATATATATATATATACATATACTTTTTATCTATTTTTTGTGGTTTTTTAAACATGTAATAACCACTATATTATTTTTATAATTTTCTTGGGATTAATGTTCGCAAATTTAAAGACTGATTTTATGTCATAGTATATATTTTTGTCAAAAACGTTGCATCCATGCATTCTGGTCTTCATCAGTTGTTTACTCCACAATAAACACTTTTTTTTCATTTTTGAGTTATGTTATATTGTCTCGATTTACGGCCTATCTTTTATTTATTCCAAAACACTGTACACATACAAATTAAAACAAATTAAAACTATACATCAGTACATCACATGGAACATTTTACGTAGACACATAGAGACTAATACCAATTTCAAATATATAACTATTCTCGGCTTTGGAAATAATAAATTAACCAAAAAACATTATCACCTTTGTTAGGAAGACGATGGCAAACCACCGGTCGTATCATCCCTATTAAAGACCTCTCACTTTAGCCGTTTGGAACTGGCATTAAACTGTAGGTTCCTTTTGTTTGTGGAGAAAAGGCACGAACCACAGGCAAAGGCGAGAGTGTCGTTTACGTCAGCATCGGATATAGCAGTTCAAGAAGAATTTGACTATTGCCAATGTCACACACACGCATACGCACACGCATAGAAATTTGCGTTATTGTCATTAAAATATCGAAAGTAACATTTCTTTGACGGCTAACCAAATAATTTCATAATTATGATTTACGAGAATTATAAGGTCGCTATAAAAAATAGATTTACAATAATATATTTATGAAGCTGTAACAAAAATATAAAAGTCTCATTCATAGTTACCAGGTATACTAGTATGAAATGTGGATTTTTTTTCTAAAAAACATGTTAAATTCGGAAGAATGATAAAAAGTTCTTTATTCAAAGTATGCTCGTTATACATTTTTCCCATCTTTCGGGCATTTTGTGAATCCCACGCTAGTAAAAATCTTCCCCTTTTGCTGCGAACCATTCATCGAGCCATTTTTTCACATCTTCGTACGAACCAAAGCGCTGCTCAGCAAGTGCGTGACTCATCGATGCAAACAAGTGGGAATCGGAAGGAGCCAAGTCTGGTGAGTAAGCCGCATGGAGTAGAACTTCCCAGCTGAGTGCTTCCAACATGTCGCGAACTGGTTTTGCCTTATGTGATGGAGCACTGTCATGAAGAAAAATGACTTTGTGTTGCCTCTTTCGGTATTCTGGCCTTTTTTTCAAGCAGTGAATGGTTCAAATCGGTCAATTGTTGTTGGTAACGTTTAGTATTAACCGTTTCCCCAGGTTTTAATAGCTCATATTAGACCACGCCCCTCCGGTCCCACCAAAACAGAGCATCGTCTTTCTGCCAAAGCGATTGGGTCTTGCGGTCGATGTGGATGGTGCGCGTGGGTCTACCCATGATTTTTTCGCTTGGGATTCTCAAAATAAATCCACTTTTGATCCCCTGTAATTATACGATGCAAAAACGACTTCCTTTTGTACCAAGCGAGCAAAATGTTTTGCGCTGTCGTTCAACTCATGTGGTACCCTCCTACCGGTCTTCTGAATCTTTCCCATCTCTCGTAGCCGATTGGAAACAGCTTGTTGACTAACGCCCAATTGCTCGGCGAGTTGTTTTGTGTTTGCGAATCATCTTCGTCCAACAATGCTTGCAATTTCACATCTTCGTATTTCACACGTATCTTGCGATGGAGCATGTTCACCATAAGCTTCTCGAAGTAATCGGTATGATTCAACAGCAGTTTTCTTCAAATGAAAACAAAAAATTAATGCTGTCCGCGAATGCTCTTTGTTCGGTATAAATTTCGACATATTGAACACAACAACACAACATTATGCACACACTTTTCCAATTTATTACTCGTGCGCGTCTGACACTTGTTGATGACACTACAAAATGGCGCAATGTCAAATCTTTATAGCACAAACTGTATTGGTGCACCATCTGTTGTCTGAAATCCACATTTCATACTTGTACACCTGGTAATCAGGTATGATGTAGATGTCGGAACGCCAAATGTAAAACTTTTTAATAGTAAAAGAAAATTGCTAATGCAAGTCTTATTGCAAATACATATATGGTGAAGCACAGAACAGTTTCTCAGCATGTTATTGACATTAGTTTTGAGAAGTAGTGATAATACTTACGAAATTAACCAAAAAATTAAATTGTGAATACGTTGTAAGATATGATTTTTAAAGGAATATCTTTGCGCAAAGCATGTGTTTTTTTTGTATCAATTTAAAATTTATCGCATGATCATGATATTATTTCACTATAATAACTAATAAATAATCATTGAAAACGATGAGATAATTATTTGTTATTTGCCAACCATCCATCGTTTAAACTAATTTTACAAATGGGAATCAATTGATTGATTGATTGATTGATCGATTCACGTGTTAGTCCGTTAAATGGTTCTAATATGTATATTCAATTTTTGCTTTCAAAGATGCATACAATAATGACGTAAGCACATTGTCTAATAGCCGGAGAACTGGGGAACTTTTGATTCTAGATATTTTATGCTGGTAGAAAGACGCACATCGTAACATGATACAGGGTGATTTTTATTAAAAGAAATTATTTTTCCCCCTTTTTTGCTAACATGATTTCACCAAATATCGCTTACACAAAATTTGACCTATGTTCAACACGCAGGCTGACAAGTTTTTGGTCTAGCTACTTAAAACACATTTTTTTGCAAAATTCGACTTTATTCATCAATGTAGTCTCCTTCAAGAGCGATACAATCAGTTCAACGCATTTCTAACATTTCTATACCTTTCTTGTAGAAAGATTTGTCTTTGCCTTCAAAATAGGCCTCAGTTTCGGCGATAACTTCTTTACTGGAGCCAAATGTCTTTCCCGCGGGCATTTTTTTGAGGTCTGCGAATAGATAATAGGCGCAGGAGGCCAAATCTGGAGAATATGGTAGATGAGGAAGCAATTCGAACTTCAATTCATGCAATTTTGCCATCATAACCATTGACTGATACGGTGTATTGTTTTGATGAAAGAGCACTTTTTTCTTGTTCATTTGGGTCCGTTTGTTTGCGATTTCTGCCTTCAAACGTACCGATAACTTTATATAATATTCGATATTGATGGTTTTTTCCTTCTCAGCATAGTCGATGGAAATTATTCCATGCGCATCCCAAAATACAAAGGCCAAAACCGACTGTTGTGTTTTGGTCGCTGCGGGTTGCTTTCACCCGCTGCTGTCCCCTCAGCTGACTGCCAATTTGATTCCGGTGTGTACTGGTGGATACATGTTTCATCCATTGTCACATATTGCATGAAAAAATCCTTTTTATTGCGCTTAAATAGGTCCAAACAGCGCTCAGAATCATCAACACGTTGTTTATGTAAAATATGACCAACACGTCCTTTTAATATCTTTAGGGTGTCAATTATATCCCCAAATTTCACTTTATGTTCATCCGAAATAATTTTGTGGGTTTTTTGATGTTTTGAGGTGTAACCACCTCAATTAGGCGTCCAGAGCGTTCAGCATCATTTGTGTCCGTACGACCGCGTTAAAATTTAGCATACCAGTAAATGATGAGTGATTTTCCAGGGGCAAAGTCTCCGTAACACTTTTCAAGCCATTGCTTTGCTTAAACTGTATTTTTTCCCATCAGAAAACAGTGTTTAATCAACACACGAAATTCGATTTTTTCCATTGTTTTGAAAATATCAAAAATAGCGTCACTAAAACCACTATAACTTATAAACTAACAGTCAAAATGTCATGAAATTGTTTGAAGGTTAGTACTTTCTAAAAATCATATGGATTTTTTGAAAAGGGCAACATCTGTGTGTCAGACCAAAAACTTTTCAGCCTACGTGTTATTTCAATCCTGTCAGCATCTAATTATATACAAGGCCTTACTCTTCACACTTAATATGGATAAAAGTGGAGAGATGTCCTGTCCTGTCTCGAAGTGCATGTCATACTTGATTAACTAGGAGTAAAAGTTGTTTTAAAATAGTTACATAGAAATTACAATGTATTATTACAGTAAACACAAAACACAGTAGCGACGCTCAAGAAAATGCTTAGGTCTAGTTTTTTAACACGCATGCCTCCCAGACCCATACCAACAACATGGCTGCTAGCGCGTTCGCAGGTTATATTTACATTTGGATTTCAAGGAGAATCTTTTTATAACGTGCTCAGAAATTCATTATCAATAATTTTCCAGTAAATAAATGACTCGTTTGACGTTATAATTAAAAAATAATTATAAAAAAGATATAAAGAGGAAGTTTTTGTTGTGCGGTTAGTGCTTGTAAAAATATATGTGATATTTTCAAAGGGGTTAGTTTTTTTAGATTTCTCAAAGATTCTAAAAGGTAATTTATTTATAATTCTTTATTTCTATTATGTGATATATTATATAAATATTAGGATAATTATGTTTTCATATTAGACACACATTTTATTGGTAAAACAGTTAATTTTTTATTATTTTTAAGTATTAGTTTATGTTATTCTACTTGGACTCTGAATTCAGGGCAGAATGTTTGCTAGAGTTAAGCTATATTATCTGCTAAAATTCGCTAACCAAACTTTCAAAACTCAATCTGGGCATGCAAAAGTAGTAATTCTCCAGCACGAATGAGTTTGACTAAATCAGTCTATGCATTTAATTTTTTATATAAGTAGTATATAGGCACGAAAGGTCATTAGTTGTATGAAAATTTTTATATTAGATTTAACTAATGATAAAATTGAGAAAAAGTGACCTCACGACATTTTTAAGTTCAGAAGAAAGACGATCTCATCTTAAAATGATAATTGTAATTATTTTCAATCCCTCCAGATTACTGGGATTCGTTGAAATATAAGGAGCATGATTGTTGACATTATACGCGCGAAGCTGAAGGTGTGTAGAGATATATACTCAAAATGAACATTTTTTTTCCTCCCAGACAATATTTCTAATGGTTGAGAAATGTAAATTCAACAATGATATATCTAAAGGAATAACATGGAAAAAGCGTGGTAGCCAAATGTATTTCTTCTTTGTATTTTTTCCCCTGTTTTTTGGTTATCTGTTTTAATAAGAATTTGATAAAAGAATGTTTCTAAAAAAAAAAACATTTCTTATTTTTTTCTTCCTTTTATTCAAGAAAATTCATTTTTATTCTACAGAATAGGATTTTTTTTTAAAATATTTCAAAAACTCGAGGGCATCATACCAGCAATATGGCGACAGTTCATGTGATCATTACAAACTCGAACCCCTTGAGATCAAAGGTGCCGAGTCGGACTGTCGGTACTGTATCTTATGTTTAGTGTAGTATTATTTTTTGCTGCATTTATGTTGATAAATTTTGAAATAACTTCATAGGTGTCGCAATAAGTGGCTTTATGCAGTCACGGCTTTAAGAGAGTTTTTATAATTTATAAATTTCGATTTACAAAAAAAGGTTAGAGCTATTTTATCCCGCCTGTCCTCACTTTTTGAAGTCCCCATTTAAAAGTCGACAAATTTAGTATCACGGATCGAATCAGTATTCTCCTAAAATGCAGAGGACAATACTTAAATTTCAATCCACAACCGTTTCGCAAATAATGATTAACATTTTCCAAGTGCCTCCTTTGGCTGTACCTTGGTAATCAGGTAACACAGGACAAAATTTTAGATAAACTTCTGATCTCGACCCAATCTACTCGATCCTAAGTTATTGACCATACATTTTAACCTTTTAGTATATATATATATATATATATATATATATATATATATATATATATATATATATATATATATATATATATACATATACACGGCGATAAGTCCCGAGAGATAGCAGCACAAACAACAAGAACAACAAATATCTCTACGTAAGAAGCGTCAGAAATTCCCGACCTAACATAATTGCTCATACGATATAACAATCATCCATTCGTATGCGGTACAGTACAACTTTAAATGAAGCCGGCCATTGCGGAAGTGTCTGTTCGGGTCAGTCACTCTTAAATTATCATGTAAAATCGCAAGACACTTACTACCATGAAATGAAAAGTTCCGAGACATTCCGAGAGATGGCAGCACAAATAAAGAAAACATGATTTTCAGTTAGTGTCAACTCTCAAAAGATTCGTGTAAATTTTTTATGACATTTTATCTATTACTTTGCGAGTTACAGCGGTTTGAGTGCTGCTACTTTTGATTTTTGCATGGTACAAAAAGAATTTCATGTGTTAATTAAACACATTACCTTTTAATGGGAAAAAATACAGCCAAGAATGGCTTAAAAAAACCATTATAATAGATCTGCTTCATAAAGCCCAACACTGATGAGCAAAAAAAAATAGACTCAAACGATTTTGCTTTATTTAATACCGATCTTTGAATTTAATTTTCAAACAGTGATATTATTTTTGGTATCATTAAAATACTGATTTTCTACTCTATCCAATAATACCAAAAACTTTTGGATTTCCAAAAAGTTTTACTGATTAAAACGGTTTTACTCAATAGAACCGTTTTTGGTCGCTCAGCAACGTACTCGTTGCAGGCTATTCATCCCTATAAAAACACATGCAACTGCATTTTCCTATCATTCCTTTATCGGAGCTTGAACCGTCAACACCTCTACTAGACCTACTCACTAATTACGTCATCGGAAGAAATGGCACAAGTCATTGCAAGAAGGACATAGCCAACGTGTAGTCACTGCATCTGAGCGAGTCAGCTAGCTCCAGAGTCTACAGACGTTACCAAGAGACCGGCGCCTTTACATGGAAACCAGGATCAGGAAGAAGAAGATGTACCTCGGAGCGAGACGACTCTAATAAATCGTCACTTGACCGACATCGAAGTCCAGTAAGAGTTCCAACAAGTTCCTACGTGGCTATATACTCTGTCAAATTTGAAAAAAAAAAAATCTGATCACATTTGGCTTCCTCAGTTTAGTATCGAAAGAATTTTCTTCGTGTGTAGAATAGGTAAATAGTGAATTACATATGTGAGATATTTAAAAAAAGTCTCTGTACAATACCAAATTCCTTAATGTTATTCTCCTCAAGACAAATTGAGAGTTAGGTGTTAAACTTGAAAATTCATTAGCTATTCAGTTGAAATACAAATTCTAAGTTCGAATGAGGTAACTTTAATTAATATTTAAACTGTTTTTTTTAAGTCGTTAAAAAAAGGTTAGTAATCTTTAAATTGAACAAGTAATAACACAAAAGGAAAACCAAGAACCATACTGAGAGTCACGTGAATTACATGTGACCATTAAATAGATTTTAATTGTTCATGGAATATTAACATTTTTAAAGTTTTTGTTATTTGTCGTTACGATAAAATTAAAATAATAAAGTAACTGCTTCACAAACGAAATAGAAAGAAGCTTTAACGGCTTTAGTGAGTTGATATTAGACCGTATCAAGTTAGAATGTCTTTCTTATATCTCGCTTATAATTGTGGAGACACACAAGTCACAAAACATTATACCCCTGGTACGTCTTGCCTCCGTAGAAGGCGACTAAAAGAACAAGTTAGGTATTAGATGCCCAGATCCCACCAGGTATCGCCCAGTGTGATACCATCGCATCCGGTAGAGTGCGGGAAGTTGCTTAACGTTTCGGGGTTTTGCCGATATCCTCAGGTTTACTGTGGGAAAAATATCATGATGAAGCTCCCAGGATAAAAAATTCGGGAGATAAAACAGCTCCCCTTTCTGATCTCCAGGTGGGGACTGATTCGGGGACGTCAACATGCGGAGATCGCAATTTTAAAATAGATTTCTGTAACATCTCGTATATTTTCTGTAGACTTTTCAACCTATCCTACAGAAAGGGAATATTTCCGTCCTACTGAAAATGCGCTACAGTTCAGCCGATACCCAAAAGAAGCAAAGAGACCTGGCCAAACAACTACCGACCCGTCCCTCTGCTTTATGTAATATCGAAAATTATGGAAAAGACTATCAGTCAGCATCTTCTTTAATGTCTATTATTATTAGCGACCATCAATATGGCTTTCGTAAGTAAAGATCAACTTATGGTAACACATGTTTAGAACAACGCAACTGAACATTTTAGAGACTCTGGAGCGGTTGCATGTGACATATCCAAGGCATTCGACCATCTTTGGTATGACGAATAGTTGGCTAAGCTACGCTCTTCTGGTAAAAGGTTTTGTTTATAGCTTTCATGGTTCCTCAGAGAGCGTTCTCCACGAGTGACAGTCGACAGATTTCTTTCTAATACCTTCACTATAACCGCAGGTGTGCCCCAAGGCTCCATAGTCTCTCCTACTCTCTTTCTTATTTGCCTTAATGATCTGCTGGAAAGAAATAGGAATCTAATCTACAGCTTTGCAGATGACAGTACGCTTATTTCCTCCTTCACTTTGAACGTCGGAACATTGGCTACTTATGCAAATATCCGCAGACAGCAGAAAGTCGTTCAGACTTATCAAAGACCTAGAAGAAATTCTACCTTAGGATGTTAGATAACAGTAACCAAGTAGAATTTAATGCTACAAGACATAGTTGTGCTGGCATCAACAGACATATTTGCAGAGGCCACAGTAGCAACCTGCGTGAGATTTTATGCCATGAAAATTATTAATTAAACATTAATTAAACGTCACCTACCTCTACGAATAAAACGAGAAATAGATTATGACTGAGGTTGTGAAAAGTAAGTAAGGAAGTAGTATACAGGTATTTTGGACACCGGTTGTCGCACGCGGCACGCACAAGAAGGAACACTTCTGAGTTAGAAATAGAGGTCACAGATTAGGGTGTACTTTTGACACTATTACCACCCCCCCCCCTCCCCCCACCTATCGTTAACATGCCATATTTCGCTACATGTCAGGGCTCATGAGCCAGTCTAAGTAAAGAGACAATCATAATACCACCCTAGAATCAGGACAGATTTAAATATCATTCACCCAAATGTGCCAGTAGCCAACAAACTTCAGCGCAATCTGGTGTGTACCACCAAAATCTTTAATTGAAAGGCAAACTACGTAAATGAAATTAGATAAGGGTATTATTATTAGCAAATAGGGTACTAATACTTCTATTCAATATCAAGTGCTAAAAGATACCGGGATATACCGGGGCCAACACTGTTTTCATTTCGTTCGTACGGCAGAATGTCTAAAAGTAGTATTAGAACTTTATTTTTACCTTTAAAAGCGATGTTAAGTTTTTTCTAAAAAAGTTGATGTTGCTGAACCCGACATTATATTGGAACACAACATTCCTCAAACATCGTTACTCAATCTATTGGGCACTAGCTTACAAGCAAACAGACCTTTTTTTTATCGCTCACCTCCCCGCCTCAGTAGGGATCTTACCCTTTTTTCATATTCCAAGGATATCGGCGAGGATGTTGTAATACCCGTCAACGTTGTCCAAATGCCGAAACATACATTTTTGTATTTCACGGCACTTTTTAAACAACGCGGTAGTGCTGCCACAGACGTTATTTACATTCCTGCAAACAACTACTTCCTATGTACGTGGCCAGGCCAATCTGAGGTCTTGGCATCAACACGTCGCATGCATAGCAAAGATATCTTCTCATAAGCTGGGCGTATTATTTCGAACTAGAAAGGTTTACACTCCACAACAACTGTTAATTCTATATATATATATATATATATATATATATATATATATATATATATATATATATATATATATATATATATATATATATAGGATTTTCTACCTTCTCTCAGCCTTTGATTCCATCCGTTTCTATCTTCCCAGTCTCCATCTGTTAGACCCCTGTCCTCCATAGTCTCGTCCACATCGTCTCTCCACGATCGTCTGGATCTTCCTCTTTTTCTTCCTATAGGGCTCCACTCCGTTATTTTCTTTATCCACCTATTATCTTCGCTCCGTCTTATGTGTCCGTATTATTTTAATCGTTTTTCTTCAATGGTGTTTATTGCGTTCTCTTTGATGTTCATTCTGTTTCTTATTTCTTCATTTGTTATTCTCTCCGTGTGTGTCACTGTACAATATCTTCTCCAATACTCCATCTCTACCGCGTTAATTTTAGATTTATTTCTTTTGTTGATCGTCCATGTTTCTGACCCGTATGTCATTATGCTTTGTATATGCGTGTTTTGTTTCTCTTTGTAATGTGCTTGTCCCACAGGATCGAATTTAATTGTCTTATGCATGTCCGCGTTTGTCCCAATCTAGCTTTAATCTCTTCTTCTGATGTTGCATTTTTTGAAATGATGGTTCCCAAATATTTAAATCCATCGGTTCCTTTGATTATTGTTTCGTTATCGACTTCTAGATTCTCCATGTTTCCATGCTTTGTTGTTAGATATTCCGTTTTATCAAAGTTTATTGCTAATCCTGCTTTAGTGTATTTTTCTTTTAGTTTTCTTACCATATAACTGAGGTCTTCCTCATCTTGCGCTATGATTCCTTGGTCGCCTGCGAAACTTAGAGTATATAAGTAATCTTCTCGTATTAGGACTCCCATTTCCACTACATTTTTGCTTCCATTTTTTTAATATTTGTTCGAGGTATATTTTGAATAGTGTTAGGGATGTAGAGCGTCCTTGTAATAGGCTTTGATGTTTGGAGACTCTTCCCTATTTTATGTCCTATTTTTATGTTCACTCTGTTGTTTTCGTAGAGAGCTTTTACTGCGTATATTAGTTCTTTGTCAGTGCCTATTTCTTTTATTGCGTTCCATAATCTTTGTCTTGGTACTGAGTCATAAGCCTTTCTTATGTCTATGAAGGCTAAATGAACTTCTCTATTCATTGCCAGTTTTTTTTCCCATTGTTTGTTTTATAGTGTATATGTGGTCCATACATGATTTTCCAGCCGTAAAGCCTGCTTGGTCTTCTCCAATTTTTCCTTTTATACTCTCCTCTATGATATTTGAATGAATGAATTTTACCATACAAACGTCCCATACTCGATATTATGCTTAGGCCCCTATAGTTTGTGCATTTTCTGCGGTCTCCCCTTTTAAATATAGATACTATATAGGCTGTTAATTCTGTACAAAGCTCAAATCCGACCAACGATGGCGTACTGCTCCCATGTTTGAGGCTGTGCGCCCAGACATACACTGCATTTGTTGGATTCTATTCAGAAGACAGTTGTTTGCTTAATTAGAGACCTAGAACTTGAAACCTTGATACATTGGAATATCGAAAACGGTTGACAATTCTGTCTGACAAATCTATTTTACAAGTATTTTTATGAAAAATGTTCGATGTACGTAACCCGCTTAATACACGTCGCGCCAATACCTCACATCTGTATGAGGTTCAGCTCGTCACTAGGCGTATAACCCTTTTCAAGCAGTCTTTTATATGGAGAACCTCATCCCTTTGGCAAGATTTGCTCAGGACTGTGTTTCCCAACGAGTAAAATTTAGGACGATTAAAGATTACCGTGAATCGCATACGCATCAATCCTGTAACGTTTTAGGGATTTCTCTGCAGCACGTGTGCTATTCCCATAAAAACAGTTACTAAATACGGACTGTTAAAATGTTAAGGATTTCAAGGTTTATTTATGTTTATATCAATTAGGCGTATAAAATTTTTCAACAATATGATGTCATGTTAAACACAAACATCTTTACTCACAAGGATACTTCTAAATTTATAATTCACATATTTTTTCGTTTCAAAGTTCTCGTACCAAAAGACAGACAAACGAACAGGAAAACATACATAGTGACTGACCGAGAGATAATGTTCTATAACGACGGAAATAGGGAACTACGTTTTTCGTGATCTTGCAACCCTGAACTCGGAAAAAAATACAAAAATCTCGAATTTTGATTTTTTCACTAATAGAATACTTCCCATATTCAGTAAACTAAAAATTAAAATCCCAACAATGTTGTATGGTTAGCTAAAAATCACTAAAATATGGTAAATCATCCGAATTACTAACCAATACCCAGTTAAGCGCTCTTTAAGATACCGTATTTATTGGAAAACTCTATAATTGTAATGACCATTAACGGTTGTATTTATGCAAATTGCCTTAATGAGTAACAATTAGAGGAGCAGCGTCATTGCTAAGGAGAAATTATGTCGTTATAACGTTATACAAAATTGTATCTAAATCATTATTAACTTGAAATTGTCCTCTAAAAAAACTTGAATTTCTTCACGTTTCAGGGCTGTTTAGCCTCTGAAAGAAACGACATATTGATTTCTAATTTGTAGATAGATAAATAGTAGAAAAGGAACCTGTGGTTTTTCAGCCTTATAATTCCAGGGAAAAAGGCTGAAAGGCGAAAAAGTCGAAAAATGTCCTTTAGTTTCATTAAGATTATAAGCATTTTTCAGGCTTTTCCATTGCTGTGTTGAATAAATTTTCAGCTTACTTGTTTATAGCTGCATATATATATATATATATATATATATATATATATATATATATATATATATATATATACATATATATATATATATATATATATATATATATATATATATATATATATATATATATATATATATATATATATATATATATATATATATATATATATATATATACATATATATATATATATATATATATATATATATATATATATATATATATATATATATATATATATATATATATATATATATATATATATACAGTGAAGTCTGCTTAAAACGAACCCGTTTATAGCGAATTTCCGGTTAAAACGAACTATTTTATAATACACAAAAAAACTTCCATAAAATCAATGCAAATTTTTATTGATTATAACGAACCCAGTTATAACGAACTTCCGGATAAAGCGAACCAAATTTGGATGTTTTGTATTCGTTTATAACGAACTTGCCACTCCCTGTGCTCGATGTCGCGCGACTTGTTCTAGGGAATTCACCGAAACTCGCTGGAAACCCCTATTCTACTTGTTTCCGCCACGTCGCTAATTCGAGCAGTATTATTTTCAATTCACTTGTTGCGTTATTCAGTTCTAATGCATATTTGATCAAAGTAGCAAAATGCATGTTTAAGTTTTTATTTTAAAATATAAAAACGTAAAGCATTTACTTTAAAAGAAAACACGATATTATAAGGAAAATAGAAAATGGAGTTAAAGTGATGTTTGCAAACAGTTGAATTTAACTAAATCTACGGTTTCTACCATATGGAGAAGAGAGAATCTTATCAATCTATGATAAAAGAAACCTTAGATGTAAAAAAGTAAAAAAATCTACACATGACCAAGTCGATAAAGGACTCTTTAAATGGTTTAGTCAAAAACGACCGGCTATAGTTTACAAGAGAAAGCTAGTGAATTGGGAAGGAAAATAGAGAACATCGAGCTGTTCTAGAAGTTGGATTGAACGATTTAAAAAGCGACATAATATTATTGGGGGTAAGATAGTAGAAGAAACTGCAGGTGTGGATATGACTGTTGTTGATCAGTGATGAATATGTGGATATTTTTAATGAGGATGAAACGAATTTGGAATTGTGCTGGTGGAAAATTATCAAAAGTAAGGACTACTGTGTTGATAACTGCAAATATGTCGGAAACAGAGAAAATAAAATTGTTGGTGATACGAAAGTCCGCCAATCCCAGTAAAGTACAAATCAAACAGTAAAGCCTGGATGACGTTAGAAAAAAAGAACTGATCGAATGGGACAAAAAAATTAAAATTCACAAAAAATATTAGTTTTTGATTGACAAACTGTCCTCAGCGCACCCATGAAAATTTAGAATATGATCTACAGCAAATAAATATTATATAATATTCTTCTTTCTGTGTTTTTATGCCCCCCGGAAAATCTACAGCAAATAAATTTGTGCAAAGCTCCAGCCTATGGATCTAGATATGATACATTCTTTAAAATATCATTATAGAAAAATTTCACTTATAAAAATGTTAGAACGATCAATAAAGGTAACATTTTTTCTGTCACTCTCTTCGACGCTATAAACTTTATCCATATGGTTTGGCAAAGGGTCAGTAGAGAAACCATTGCAAACTGTTTTAAGCATCGCGGGTTTTTAAGGAAGGGGAGGTGGAGGGGGAGGGGGAGAGTGAAAGGGAGAGGGAGAGAGAGGGAGAGAAAGAGAGAGTAGTTGCTCAGATAGAGATCAGAAAATTGTGTTATTTTTTCAGTATTTTCAATTTTTACAGACATAGCATCTAGAGGGAAATATCGTCTTTTAGTTCTAAAGTTGAAACTTAGGTCGCGTTGTTACGGATTTGCCTAGCGCCATATATCGGCTCGAGTTGATACTATTTCGCGTTCTTGTTGTGTAGTATTAGTCCGGGAATTTTTGGATCGCACCACGTATACTTTATTATTTTGTACAGAAAATCAATAACATTAATTAATAATATTCTTTTCAAACAATTAAAAATTATAAATATTAATAACTGAGTTCATATAATAAATCACACGGAGTATTATATTCGTAAAATAAATACACGATTGTGTGTTTGAAAAACGCTTTCACCACTTTCACTGGTATTTAATACGATTCCTAACAAGATCGTATTTCCTATATTACTAAACTAAATAGCTAATACAGGGTGTCGCATACGTGAGCTCAAATTTGTTGATCGAGAATTTCGTCAGCTTCACAAAATTTTATTTGGGCACCTTGCTCAATAATTCGGACGGTCCTAGGCCCGGGATATCGTGTCGGCCTTCGGTATCAAGTCCTTGGGTCCAATTCCGGCATGTCAGTGTAATTTAATTTATTTAAGAATTGAGGTGGATAACGAAATAATTTAACAAGCGATCTTTTCCCTATCTCGGGAGTCTGGTAACTAGTTATGGTGATATTCATGAAGAAGTGAAGAAACAAACAAATTAAGCCGCTACAATATCCGGCGCACTCATATATGGAGAAATAAAGATCTAAACATAGCTAGTAAAGTAAAAATATATAAGAGCTGTGTGAGATCAATACTTGCCTACAGTATAGAAACAAGATCGGACACACCGAAAACTAAACAGACTCTAAGAACTAATGAAATGAAAATATTAAGAAGTATAACGAGCAGAACATTATCAGATAGAATAAACAATAGAACCATAAGAAAAGAGTGTGGCGTGGAGGACATAGTCAGATGGGGAAGAAGAAGAAGGAGAAAATGGAGAGAACATGTACAACGAATGGGCGATGACAGAATAACTAAGATATGCATGATTAGCAGACCACATGGGAATACATACCAAGAGGAAGACCCCCAAAACGATTAAAGGACAGCTGGACTTCCACCTCTCAAGAATTGGTTTAAAAAAAAATCCCGAAGTAGAACAGGTCACTGAGCTACGAATAAGAAGAAAAAAATGAATATTTGACTTCGTCACATACATAGATAGTACTTGTTGCAGAAATGTCATACCGCCCTTAGCGGCGTACCGTGAAATACAAATGTGCATTTTGGCACTTGGACCACGTTGCGTATAATATTGCAACATCCATCCAAAAAGGGTAATCCCTATTCAGACAGGGAGATGACCAGTAAAAAAAAATCGAGATATTTTTTTCACTAAATCGATTCCAAAACAGGTAACCTCCACATAGCCCTGTTTGGACATAATTGGATTTTTTCTTGTTGTGCTTCTTAAAGAATAAGTAGTAGCAATCGTGGTTCCCTGGAGCAATTTAAAAAATATCTAGCCAGAAATTACAGCCCTCATGAAAATAACGTGCCGAGCCGTAATCAGAAATTTTAACGCTAGCTTAAAAGTGTGCCCGCACCGTAACGGCTCACTTTTAGATGATGATTTTATCTTTAAAGAATAATTCTTCTTTCTAACACCTTTCTAACACCTTCACTATCAACGCCGGTGTACCTCAAGGCTCCATACTGTCTCCTAGTCTTTTTCTCATTTACATTAACGATCTGCTGGAAAAGACCGAGAATCCAATCTACAGCTTTGCAGATGACAGTACGCTTATCTCTTCATTCACTTTGAACGCTCGGACATCGGCTACTCAGACGAATATCCGCAGACAGCAGGAAGTCATTCAACTTAACAAAGACCTGGAAGAAATTTTATCTTGGGGGTGACAGTAACCAAGTGGAATTTAACGTTACAAAAACCCAGGCGGCAGTTTTTTTCTAAAAAAGTTAACGTGGCTGAACCTGACATAGTTATGTCGGGGCACTCCATTCCTCTAACATCGTCACTTAATTTGTTGGGCGTTAATTTGGGAGCAAATATGTCCTGGCATGAACATGTTGCAGGCATGGCAAAGAGAGCTTCTCAAAAGTTGGGAATATTATTTCGAACCAGAAAGCTTTTCACTCCACAACAACTGTTAATTCTTTACAAAGCTCAGATTTGACCAACTATGGATGTTTGGGGCTCCGCTCCCAAACATACACTACATTTGTTGGATTCTATTCAGAGAAGAGCTGTTCGTCTGATTGTAGACCCGGAACTAACCGGCGGCCTTGATTCGCTGGAACATCGAAGAACGGTTGGCGACTTGAGCCTATTCCACAAGTATTTTCATGGAAAGTGTTCGAAGGATGTGGCCCGCTTAATTCCTCCCAGAGCGGTGGCTGTTAGAAGTGCACGTCGCCCTAATACTTCACATCCGTATGAGGTTCAGCTTGTTACTCCTCGTACAACGCTTTTCAAGCAGTCTTTTATATGGAGAACATCATCCCTTTGGAATAATTTGCCCAGGACTGTGTTTCCCACCGAGAACAATTTACAGCGATTCAGGAACAACGTGAATCGTTTTTTTCCGCACACGTGTCGCTCCTGTAGCGCTTTAGGGACTTCTTCCCTACAGCACGTGTGCTAGACCCATAAAAAAAAAGGAATAATTTTCCATGGGGTCTAGTTGATAGGTAAATTCGTGCTTTGAGAACATTTTTAATTTAACGACCAAATCTTTCTAAATAGTACTCCCACCTTAAACTGTCTAAAGCCAGCTAATATTTAATAGTATTCTACGTGGTGCGATTCAAAAGTTCCCGGACTTACTCTGTTATATCTGAAGTAGTTACTTTTATGGTTTGTGACTCTCCTCACCTCCAAACTATTCTTCATGCACACAAATGCACCTATGCCACCGATTTTTCCACTGGTCGGGCATTTTTTGGAAGGTCAATGCTGTCACTACCTCCAGCGCCGCCTATAGTTCGCATTATATCTCCTTTACCATCTCGCAGCGGCGTGCCTCTAACTTCATCTTCATGTGAGGTAACCGCTCGAAGTTGCAGGATGCCAGATCAGGCGAATAAAAGGCGTGAGGATGACAGTTCTGCAATTTTTCGCCAAAAACTGCAAACTGATGAATTGCTGTGATACAGGAAGAAACTCTTCTGGCTCCTTGGCCAGTTTTCTATAAATGATTTGTTGAACTTTGGCGATTACTTCAGGCGTAGTTGCGGTCGAAATCCTGACTTAACGCTCGTCGCTTTTCAGCGCACTTCGGCCGACGTTCAATGGCTAAAATCACTTGAAAATGTTCGTATGACTTAGGGTTTCGACTCGAAATGCTTGAATGATTTGATAGATTACAGTGGCACGTTTCCCAAGTTTAAGATAAAATTTCACACTTGAGCAAACATTCAAGTTAAAACTTATTACTCAGCATTGTTAGGGATGTCCCTAACGCCACCTATCGTCGCGCGCCGATATTGTTTCGCGTTCTTGCTATACATATAACGTTTGTCCGCGAATTTTTGGGTCGCACCACGTATATCTTGGCCAATATAGTTTTTTCTTCTTATTCTTCCCCCTCCTTTGTATGAGCACCATTGCATGATATTACAGAGGGTGATATTCAAGGACTTTCCTCCATATTATAGCTGTAAATTCATATGTTTTTTACTGATTTCTTGCAATTTTACCATAACCAATATCATTATTAAAACCAGATTAATCCAGACGAAAACCAGAAAATTGAAGTAAAATACAATTCTCCGTAGTTTTAAAATGTCTGTTATGCCATACAAGTAATTAACCCACAACCAGACAATTAATGAACGCATGGCTAATTTACCAGTCGTCAATTAACGTAATTAGCGATTTGAAAGCGTCCGCTAGCGATTATTTTTTGCATGAGAAAAAATCAACATTCCAAACATGGTTTTCGTTCAGTTTTTAAGTGATTTCGGCGATTTCGCTAACTGAAGGTCAGGTTACTTAAGGTAATGTGGATTTAATTCAGGTTATATTCCAGAAATACGATTTTGAGGTGAAATCGGATACTGCTACTTTTTTTCTTTAAAATATTCGTGTAGACGACTATATTAACTTAAAAATATTGCGACCGCTGAAAAATTGGGGCAACACCCTCAAAAATGGTAGAATTGGCCCGTTTTTTTTGGTTTTTTAGCGTATTTTCGCCATTTTATCATAAATTTATTTATTTATTTACTCATCAACGGATAATCCATTACATAAAGACAACAAGAACCTAATACAAATAAATTAGACTACAATAATTAAATAACATATAACATTATACGATAAGAAACTAAAACAAAGTACAAAGCATAAAAGCAAATAGCGCAAATAAGATATCAAATTGCATCAGTATTAAAACATACAGACGAAGCAAAAAACATAATCATAATCACAAGCACAGTGCGCTGAACATCCCTCCCCCAGAAGAGTCAAACGTTCCTTAGCGAGCTCTCTCTCGATAGTCTCACCAGGCGATTTAGCGATATGTTAAAAAAATCAATATCGGGTACATTACCCGCGTGAAGTCGGGCAATTGGGGAGTTCATGGCATAGTTGAATTTTGGTTTGACTGCGAAAAAATGCAATGTCTTCTTGACCTCCTGGGTGGAATAAAAAAATCGATCTGCCGGACGGGACTTAACTTATTAATTATTTATACAAAAATATCAGTTCCGCATTTGGCCTTCTTGTCGAGAGCTTCGGGAGGCGAGCAATTGACCTCAAAGCTGTAGCGCAATACCTGGATTGGGGGATATGAAGCCTATATGAAATAAAATAATCTATTCTGCACCCTCTCGAATAAATAATGACTCGCATAATAAGGGGACCAAACTGGGAAGCAATACTCCAACACCGGTCGGACTAGGGTCCGGTATAATAGTATTAAAGTGCCAATATTATAGCAACCTCTGGCGGCCCTGCAGATAAAACCCAGTACTCTTGTTGATTTATTATTAATATAATCATAATGATAAGGAAAGCTCAATTTTTGATCAAGAATGACACCAAGATCTCTAATCCTATCCAAGGACCTCAAGGTCTGTCCATTAAAGCAATATGGAAAAACAACAGGAGAATTGTTTCTGTAAAAGAACATAACCTAGCATTTGTCGATATTGAGACCCAGGCTGTTAGTCCTACACCAAACAGAAAAAGAATTGAGACAGTTCTGGAACTGGTGACAATCTGATGTAGAGTCTACTCCTTTATAAATCTTACAGTCGTTCGCAAATAATAAAAACGGACATTTTATATAGGTAGCAACATCGTTAATAAAAATATTAAACAGAAGGGGACTCAAATGGCTGCCCTGAGGTACACCAGAGGTAGCAGCAAAGTACTCGGATAGAGAACCCTTTATGCTGTCTTCCTGTGCACTCCAGCCATTCAATAAGCCAAATGAGCCCAATTTTGCACACAACACTCTTATGCTCACAGTATCAAACACCTTGGAGAAATCCGTATAGACTGCATCAATCTGCATGTGCCTCTCCAAAGCTCTCGAGACAAACTGTGCAAAGCACATCAAGTTGATAGTAGTCGACCTTCCGCTGCAAAAGCCATGCTGTGATAGTAGTCGACCTTCCGCTGCAAAAGCCATGCTGTGACCGATCCTTCACTTTATTTGATCTGTCATAATGTTCTCGAACAATTTTGGAATGATGCTTAAGAGGCTTATTGGTCTCTAGTTTAAAACGTTAGACCTGCTACCCTTTTTATAAGTAGGCGTTATATAACTTTGTTTCCAATGATCAGGAAATATGCCGTCTTTTAAGGAGGAGGTGAAAAAGTATTAACAACGGTTTGGCAAGGGAACATCTGCAGACATGTAGATCTTTCTACTGGTCTGCATGTCATAGGCTAGTAATTCTAACTTAATTTACAAAATAAAAGCCATAGTTTTATCTTTACACTTAATATTTAATTCTATTTGTGTCTTGGTATGGATTATATAATTTCTTTTTTTTTTAGACAATCTCCAGGTAACGAAGTTTCTTAAAGAAAATTTTAAAATGTTTAAATATGGAATACAGCTTGAGAAATTATATTTAAGTGGTTTGCTAAAGAATATATCAAAACAAAAGCTTTTGTTTTGTTCAGAATTGTTTGGCATAGGTAAGTTTTCGAGAAACGAAGCTTCAACCACAATAAGGACAATTCGCCATTATATATTAAGAAATAGGTATATGTAATAATGCAAAAACAAACAACAATAAGTTCAGTATTCTATAAGGATAATTTGCCATTACATATTAAGGAATAGGTATATGTAATAATACAATGTCTAATAGAACAACAAAATGAGAGGCTGTACAAATAGAAGAGTCAGTATTCTGATAGGTAGCCAGACATCACTTAAGGCTTTATCATGCCCGCAAATGAGTTATAAACTGGTTTTAGAATGTAAAAATGAACTTAGAGTTATAGCTGACCACAACCGGTTATCATTGATGTAAGTACTTTGTCACTGAGGAATTGAAAGCAACAAGAAGGTTATCGAAATGGCAAGAGAATGTCCTTGATCCCCGTATACTGGTCCAGAACCTAACGTGGAGGTGTCAAAAAAATACACTACATGAAAAAATGAAAGGAGGAATTATAAAAAAGAAAGACTAAAGAAAGCTGGTGAGTTACTGAATCTTAGTGGGAATCAACTACGAATAGCTGTGAGCTTACTGTGCTTTAAAAGTACACCTCCATAATGTGAGTTTTATAATGGAGACAGGGGATAGAGACAGCTGATCATAACCTCTTCGACTGTAAGTCTTTGGACAACCAAACATGAATAAAAAAATATGGTATATCAACTTGTACATATATACGAGTGCTAGAGTGGTTGGTGTAAAAGTAATGGGAGAAAATAATAATTCAGATCTCTCCCGAGACGAAAAGAAACATACTGTATCCAAGTTGAAGGAGAGTGTATCGATAATCTGAGCGATCATATTGGGCCTGGATTTTATTTTCTATTAAATGTTGGCATCCTTTTTAAATAAGGCTGTATATTCCGCGAGTGTTCTAAAATTTTGATGTATTATACACGGAAATTGCAACTTATGCAAATTTGAAAATATTTACGTAAGAACTTATTTTTTATTTGCACATGAGTTGATCCGAAAGAGAAATTAACGCCCTCCAGGATCACATACATAAATACTTGTTTCGTTGTTTTTACTAATAACAATTTATGTACCATATCTTACTATTGTATCGAATTATTATTGTGTGGGTTTCATAAGTTTTTTGCTTTCCTTATTTCAAGGAAGAGTGCAAATGTACTCGTATGCTACAACAAATTGTGTGTGTGTGTGTGTGTGTGTAATTTTCCCAGTACATTTCTTGTAAACACGTAGTTCTAAAATAAGTACTGAATTTGATTTTCCAAAGGTCAAGAATAACTTAACACAAACACAACGAATCGATATTTTCCAAATAGATACTTTATGGTATTATATTACTCCCAGAAAAAAAAAGTGAAGCAGAAGAAAGGTTTCAGAAATATTTATATCGGAAACTTTCTATTTATCTCTACTTACTGTTTCTATTAAAATCAAAAATAATGATAAAAAATTACAATTTTCACATTTTTCGTTCCTTAAATGATTACACTCTTTCAAATAAGAACGTGTCCGTGATAATTCATTTTTGGTTGGTGCGATTCTAGTGATTCAACAAAAAATCGGTAGAGGCGTCTACGGTGCATTTTAGTAAAAGTATCAGTCGAATGCAAAATGAGTCACTTGTTTGCGCGTCGGTTCGAGGCAGTCTTTCTTTGTTTCCGTCCAAAGGGGCCTAAAATGACACATTCCGCGATCGCAAAATATATTAAAAAGTCGGTCTCGTTTGTGAAGACGTGGGTAAATCATTTTAACGATACGAAAAATGTCGACGACTTGCCAAAACGTGGCTCGGTATGCAAAGCCACTCCGAAAGTCGAAAAACGAATCGTGTCTTTGTTTTCACGGATCCTGAAATTGACACTGCGTCAAGGAGCGGCAAAATTAAGAAAATCTGGTTGGAATGTGTCCCATGAAACTATTTGATAATATCTTCGCAGGGACCTTTGCTGGGTGAAAATCATGTCGCGAAGCGGCTCGCTTGGTCCCAAGATGAGACACTAGAGTGACTATCACAATCGCCGAAAGCCAACCCTAGTGAAAACGTTTGCTCAGAGGAAAGACTCTGTCTCGCGAGATTCGAAAAATTTGGAGATCATTGCCAAAGTATGCAGAAAATTTTCGTCGATAGCATGCCTCGAAGATGCCAGGCGGGGATTGATAAATTCCTCAGGTAATTGCACCGTTGCTAGCACACCAAAGAATACATTGAAGGCAAGAAATGTTCTCGAAACACATTTTTTCAAGAATACGAGCAGTCACGTTCTTACTTGACAGACTGTATTACACGATATATAAAGTAATCTCTTTAACTCTGCTCCCTCACCTCATTAACCTCTACATGTTGAAATATATATAATTAAAAATAATGAAAAAATAACATCATATATAAAATTTGTTTATTATTTCATCAAATAAACTAGGAAAAAAAATTCCCCTCTTTGTGATGAAATAACACTAAATGATGACAGCCACCCTTTTCACCCACTTTCCCTGAAACAATATCTTTCAAAATTATAGTTTTCATCCCTACTAAAGATTAGAAAGTATGCAATATTTAACAACCCCCCTTTCCTGTTAATATTGAGAGTAATGAAAAAAATGATTTAGTTTTCAGTTTCTTCGACTCTAAGAATCCTGAAAAGGACATGTAACCCGATATCTTCGAAGCAACCCCTTTAACTTCCTATTTCACCCCTTTAACTCCTTACGTGTTTTACCATAAATAATACACTTAAATCTATTCATTATATCAACTAATAAAATCCTGGAAAAATTTTCAATTCAAACTATAAAATACATAAACTATCCTCCTTTTTTTTAAAACTATAAAATATGTAACTATCTTCTCCTCTTTCACCCTCTTCTCCTGTCAAAATTGAAACCAATAAAAAATACTTGATTTTCAAATTCTTCTACTCAAAGAACCCTAAAAAGGACATAAAACAAAATATATATGAAGCAACTCCTCTAACCCCGATCTCGCCCTTTTAACCTTTTATAGTATGAATAATATGCTATAAATTTGTCAACCAAAATATCTGACAAAAATTCCCGTAAAAACTATTAAAACTATACAATATTTAACGACCTCTACCCTTTTCTTATGTTAAAATTGAAAATAATGCCTAATTTTCGGATTTATTGACAACCCTAAAAAGGACATATAACTCGGTATATACGAAACAACCCCTTTAATCTCCTCTCTCAGTCCTTTATCCCCTCATATGTCTTACAATAAGTGTTTATGCACAAAATTTCTTTATTATTTCAATAAAAATAACCTATCAAGTGCAAGTTGGACTTGCACAATTAGTGTTCCGTACGTTGATTGCTTTTCAAATAAAAATTTTTGATCAACGACTTCACAAAACACACCCCAAATGAGTTTTCAACAAAGTTTTTTTCCGCTCTTTACTAACAACTGATGACCTTGATTTTTTTTTATATATACCAGACAAATTACTAAGGTAATGCAAACGTGATAATTTTCGTTTAATTTACATCCTGTGGGGAATATTTCAAAATATTTTTTAATTTTTCGATCAGTAAATTTCGAGATAAGGGGGGAACAGAGAGTTTTTGCAATTTTTTAAAAATATTGCGCAAGTTTTACATTATATATATTTTTGAACTCATGTTTTTACAAGCTTTCATTTGACACCCTCCTTGATAACCTGTCAAAAAAAAAAATTTCACTGCCTATTTTACCCCCAAAACTAACCGCTTAAGTCAAAATTTAACTTTCAGAACTACACGGCTCTGATGAGGCCATCAATTCCTATAGTAGTGCCAAATTTCAACTTTCTATGTCCAATAGTCTCGGAGAAAATCGGATGTGACAGTCGGACAGACAGACTTACAGACAGACACCGAAGTGATCTTATAAGTGTTCCGTATGAAACATTAAAAATACAATACATTAATGTATATCTAGGTTTTGTGACTTTGACACCTTCATAGTACGCCTGTTGGGCCCGAATGCACTAGCCCCATCGTTTTTCCAAATCGGATGGCAGACAGATAAACAGACAAACAGACACCGAAGCAATCTTATAAGTGATCCTTACGGAACATTAAAAAGAGGAAAAATTACTATATTAGTATTAAAACCATACAAAACTTGTCGACTTATACTTCTTTCACTCCCGTCCCGTGAAGCGATATCGCTCAGAACTATAACTTTTATTTCTTCGTTAGGTATTATGTATGTACCAAATATGAATTTGATATCTTATTTCGTTCATGATAACAGGCCGGCGCGACAGACGGATAGATCGAAGAAAATAAATAAATAATAAATGACTATTTTTCGTTATCTAGCAAATTGTAATTTTTTCAAGAATAAAATAATTTCCTTTAGTCAGGCAAGTAAAAATTAGCATTTTGAATATTTTCCGCTAAAAAAACAACTTAATCCAAGATTTATAATTTGATACTGTAAACGATGGGAATTTTATTTTAATATATTAATCACGGAGGAAAGTTAACCAGAGGTATTGTTTCTGATAAAACTGGAAATAATGAAAAATTAACCTAATATTCCAATCCTGTAGTGGATATACAACATGGCAGATAAAATATGCATAGATTTTTTTCCACTATTTTAACCAGAACTCTCATATTACTATTGAATCTCTACAACATTCATCAACTCCTACCATTTTCACTTTTATCTTGAAGTAATACCGCCTAAAAACTATAAGTTCTTTGATACTTCCAATGTTTTATGTCTACCAAAATTAAAACGATAATTCATTTCGTTCGAAAGTTATCGTGGCAATAGACATACCGTCGGATCAACGGAAATTTTTAAAAATGTTCTCCGTGATCTGGGAGTTCTAAATTTTTTAGCATTCACCTCCTTGCTTGAATAGGGATTATTTAGCCTTCTTCTATATCCTATGGATAGCGGCGAGGATATGCTGCCACGGGCGTTATAATATTTCTGCAACTATTACTACCTATTCGTGTGGCCGAGCCAAATACTATATACTTAAATAAATTAATAAATAAGTACACTAGCCTCCCAAAATTGGAACCTGGGACTCTTGAATTCGTATGTCGACACGATACCATGGAGCTAGAGCCGCCTCTACGAAATGTACAGAAATGAAAACATCTCGAAGGGTGATTAAAAATCTAGTCCACTAAATAATACGTAAAGTAGAGAAAAAAAATTAAATTGCTTTGTAAGAAACCTTGTAAAATTTTCATGGTCAATCTAGGTCATATTTTTAAACAAGGATTTATTATTAATTTGATCCCCAATAATTATATTTTTTGCTCGCTTAATTCCATATTACCTAATGAAGACATTATTGTAAAACCCAGAATTTTCCAAATCATTCGAGGTCAGTGATTAAATAACGATTTTTTAATACATAATCTTTTTACTAATTTACCATGAGTTGTTATTATTATTATATGATTAATCTATTTTGTTCCATGTGCAATGTGTTCCATGTGATTTAAAAGTACATTAGCTTTACCTTCATTATCCTGGTTAAATACATTTTAATAGCATGTTACGAGGGTGAAAAAAACTTGTTATTTACCCAGTACTGCACTTGAATAAGTTGTAAAATTAATATTTTTTTTTAGGTCACTCTGTAATCTCATCCATCCATATGCTATTTTTATTAATGACAAGAGAATATAATTTTCAGATTCTTCTACTCCAACACTGAAGAGGACATATAACATGATATATGCGAAGCAACCCTTATAACCTCTTCCCCACGCCTTTAATCCACTATATCAGGGTCGGCAACCTTTTAACTAAGGGGTGCCAGTTTTCATCCATACAACATTTTGCGTGCCGACATAGGTACTTACTACAACTAAAATTAACAAAAATTAACTTAAATTAACTTAAAATATTGCTTTTAGAAAGTTTAATTACAAAAAAATTTTAACATTTAACAAATAATTTTATTATACTAATCCTAGGACCTAGTGTGAACCCTGTGCTTGAAGTTCTTTAGAGAGTTTTCTTATATCCAGTTCATGTCTGGTTATTTTCAGTGTCACACATGCTTCCGAGTTGTCTGTTGTCAGCCTGCTTCGGTACGAATTTAAAATCACTCTCATATGGAAAAAAAGTTGTTCACAGATATAGGATGATCCGAAAGCTGTAAGCATGGCCAACGCTACTTTCTTAAGACAAATAAATTTCTCTGGTAAACTCATCCAACAACTGAGTATCTGGTTTGAATGGTTCTAGCAGTCACCTTCTAATACCCTTCTTAATTCTACAAATTTCGTGTTCCATAACTCGGAGCTTTTAAATTCAATGTATTGAAGATCAAAATCATTAATGTCCATCCATGAGAAAAGAGATATGTCAAAGCAACTGCTGGAAAAATCCATTAAATCTGGTTTGATTAAAAAAGCGAACATAGGACCATGTTTATCAAAATCCTGACCCCTCTCGATAAACTCCTCTTTTAAATTAGTCATATATTTAAGAATTTCGTCTATTAGTGCACCATCGTCGACTCTGGATATATAAGTTTTTAAATTTGGAAAATATTTATATGTGTTTGTAGTAATATCGCTAATAAATAAATCTATTTTTAATTTGAATGATTTCCAGGATTCGTATAAATCCAGAACTGTTTTGCCTGAACCTTGTAACTTTAAGTTGAGTTCACTGAGATAGTTTGTAATATCAGTAAGAAACATTAACATACAGATCCAGTTCTTATTTTCTAGTACAGGATAAGCATCCACTTGATTTTTTTCCAACAAGAACGTTTTAATTTCGCTCAGACATTGCACAAATCTAGAGAGCACTTTACCACGGCTGAGCCAGGTCACATTATTGTGCAATGGTATATCTGAATATGCACTTTCTAATTCCTGCAGAAACGCCTTAAATTGTCTATGGATCAGGGAAGAACTACCGACAATGTAGTTAACTATTTTAACCACTCTATCCATCACGGATTTTAAACTTCCAGCGGAGATTTTAGCGCACAAACTCTCTTGGTGAATTATGCAATGAAAATTCAAAACTGATCGACCCATGCGTTCAATAAGAAGGGAAACAAATCCTTTATGTCTCCCAATCCTAGCAGGAGCGCCATCTGTCGTTACGCAAAAATTTTTATTTAAATCAATGTTCCACTTTTCAAAATGTTTAACAAATTCTGAAAATATATCCTATCCTCTTGTAGTTCCCTGCAATGGGAGCTGACAAATCAGCTCTTCATACACACTGCCATCATCGAATTATCGCGCAACGATTGCCAGACGGGCAATGTCATTAATATCGACACTTTCATCCAATGCTACACTAAATATAAAACTCCGTTTGATAGCGTCTCTCTGCTGTTTTTTGGACATTTTGTGTCATTTCGGTAATTCGTCTCTCGATGGTCCGTGCTGATGCCGGTATATCCCTAATCCTGGCCAATATTGTATCCTTATTGGGCAAGTCGTCGAATGAAATCTCGCCAGTACTCAAAAACGTTTGCTTCATAATTTCTCCATCAGTGAACGGCCTACCCTTTTGTGCCAACGATTGTGCAATTTTGAAACTGCATTCAGTTACCTGATTTTTTCCTTGGAAAACTTTGCCAAAAAATGTTGTCTGTTTCTCGTATTGTTTATTTGCTCTTTGTATTGCCTCCCTTTTATCAGCGCTATCTTTAAATGACGATTCATGTTGTATCTGGAACGTTGAACACTAGATGTCCGGAAAACTACGCTTTCCCGACATAGGACACAAATGACCCGATCGTTTTGCTGTACAAAACTGTAATCTGTTGTCCATGAAGTTTGAAATGATCGAACGTTTACCTTCTGTTTCTTCGCGGCCATAACGCAACGTAATTTTAATTTTTAAACTTTTCGATGACTATTGACTTGAACGGATGTTATTTCTATACTAAATGATCCAAACGTGTAGTCGTTTGCTATATATAGAAAAATAGTGTTTCCAGAAAATTCCAATAATTACGTTTATTAAATTTTTTAGAACAAAAATTATTATCTACAACGCGCCCATTGCAATCAAAGGACCGCTTAGAAGTTAAATCTAACAAAAACTAAAGTTCGGCAATGTAAGAAGAGGTGCGACGCGCGTCGGAACGATTGAAGTTAAATCAAACAAAAACCGCCTTATAGCAGCTCTTTTGATCTGAATTGAGGACGTTTATTTGTGTTTTTGCCTAGGCTTATATTTTGAGGCTTGCCGACTTTAATACTTGCCAAAATTAAAGCCAAACCAATGCATTCAGTAAAATTATAAATTACAAAATATATATTTTGTAGTTTTTGGTAATAATACCTAGTGACCTATATAATATATCGTTTTTGTTTGTATCGTTAAAGTAATACTGTCTTCGATTATTTACTTAATTTCGAAACATGTCACAGATTACAGAATTATTGTGTAAACTTTGAATAGGTACGCGTGCCATTCAAAATTGCTTGGCGTGCCAGAGATGGCACGCATGCCATAGGTTGCCGACCTCTGCACTATATTATTCCAACCAAATGCTAGAAAAAGCCCCATAATACTAATGAAAATATATCTTTCTCCCCCGCCTTCATTTACTTATGAAACAATAACTACACGATACCTTTGAAAAAGTACAAATTTATACAATTTTTGCAATCCCTGGTACATCGTTCATACAATAAGTATATATATCATAAATAATACCACAAACCGCATTTTAAGAAAACGATGACATACTGTTCGTGATTGGAAGAAAAACAAAAACCATCAGAAACGACAACTAAAAAAACATTATGAAATAAATTATTAGGTGTAGCGTATAATTTCCTTTCATTGTTGGAGTTTTTTTTTTGCAACATAACACATCGTAAAACTTTTTATACATCATGAGATTTTTAAAATGCTTTACGGAGGTATAGTCGTGAAACTTTTATATCAGCGACATGTGTTCAGAGAAAAATGGATTTTGTGGGCGATTTCGGTAAGTAATTTTCTTAAATTATAAAGAATTTCTATGCGTTATATATATATATATATATATATATATATATATATATATATATATATATATATATATATATATATATATACCACAGAATTATTCTTTAGGTTTTTTTTACGCTGACGACAAACTTTTTTTCGACTTGATTCACTATTATTGTCACTGCTTATTCCTTATGTTACCTAATATAACAAAATATATACCAAAACCTGGTCAAGTACAAGTTGAACTTGCGCAATTAGTGTTCCGTATGTTGATTGCTTCTGAAATAAAAATTTTTGTTACGGAGGTATAATATGACCAGTGACTTCACAATGAGTTTTCAACAAAGTTTGTTTCCGTGCTTTACTGACAACTGATGACCCTGAAATTTTTCTTTTTTTATATATACCAGTTAAAGTATTAAAGGTAATGCACTCGTGATAATTTTCGTTCAATCTACACCCCGTGGAGAACATTCCAGAATTTTTTCAAAATTTTTGGATCAGTACTTTTCGGGATAGAGGGGGGGGACAGCGATTTTTCGCGATTTTTTCAAAATAATGTAAAGAAAAGTGTGCGCGTTTAAGACATTATATATATATTTTTACAAGCTTTCATTTGACACCCCACTCGATGACCTAGTATTTTTTTTTTTCACTTCCGATTTCACCCCCCAAAACTAACCCTTAACTTTCAAAACTACACGGCTCTAATGAGGCCATCAATTTCTATATTAGTACCAAATTTCAACTTTCTACGTGAAATAGTTTCGGAGAAAATCGGGTGTGACAGACGGACAGCCAGATACCGAAATGGTCTTATAAGTGGTCCGTACGGAACACTAAAAACACGTAAATCGAATATGTTGTTCTCGAGTGAAAACGGATAGACAGACAATAAAATGTTTTGAACTGTCATTTCGAAGAAATTACGCCATCTTGATTTTTTAAAATGGAAAGTCCTGTATATTATTTTATTTTTGAGTCCTGCTAAAAATTCTAGATATTATTTGTCTAACATACCATATGACTAAATTGAACTGTTTTGGAATTATTGTCATTTTCAATGTAAAATTTAAAAAAAGACAAAAAAACTCTTAATAAATACTCTAGGTAGGTTTTTAGGTTTAACAGTTGCTCAAAAGGTCTACCGTTAACAGCAAGGCAATAACCCAATCTGTCATAAACAACCTGAACAGAGTTTTGCAGAGAATCCGGAGTGATCTGTGCTGCTTCGTATTGAATTATTTTTTGTAAATCTTCAGGACGGAGCACCTCCTCCTCATAAGATCAACGTTTGTAGATATTTGGATGCGATTTTTCCTAATCGATGGACAGGCAGAAGAGGTGCTGTAGAATGGCCTGCAAGGGGTCCCGAACTTAGGCCACGCGATTTTTTTATGGGATCATTCAAATGACTGACACCAAAGAATTCAATTGAAGTAGCACAGATCACCCCGGATTCTCTACAAAACTCTGTTCAGGCTGTTTATGACAGACTGGGTCATTACCCCGCTGCACAGTGTGTCGACTAGTACAAGTTAGCTGGACAAAATTATTTTTTCACTTATTTCAATTGTTTATGTATATTCTAGGCATATTAAGTTATTTTAAGAAAAAATTCATCGCGTTGGTTTTTTTTATGGGCGTGGCTAATTTTTTCCCCTAAATTAGTCAGCTACGCAGACATATTTAACGATAACTCGGGAACAACTTGTCAGATTTTTATAAATAAAGCATTAAAAAATGCGTAACAAAATTTTATTAAAGTTGATTGAATATTATTTTATTCTATCTTTTATCGTTTTGGAGTTATTTAGAAATTAATGAAGAGAAAAAAATTTTTTTTCGTGTAAAATTCATTATTTTTTTTCGGTAAAAAAGCGCAATAATAAAAGAAAAACAAAATATTATACATTTTTTCTGACAGCTGCGTATCTGGAAAATAAAATAAGGTATTAATCATGAAAATCGGTTAATAAATGTGGGTTTTATTCACAATTCACCGCAGGTACTCAATATCGATAAAATTTGTGTAATACAGCCACCCTTGCATATCGCGGTAGGATTGCATCAGCTTAGCAGGTAGATAACGGAACTAAAGGGCAAGGGTATTTTGTATGGTTATTAGAATTAAAAATTATAATACAGTGTCTTTCATTTAGCTGCATTTCGCTTACCTGTATTTTTTGTCCAGCTGCACAAAACATTGTATAACAAAAACAAAATATTCTGCGTATGTGCACGAATTTTTCTACAAACTTGAATGTACAACTAAATGAAAGACACTGTATTATTATTTTTAATAATAACCAGATGAAAAATCATTTATTGCATTTGTCAATTAAAAATAAAACAATTAATCCATATTACTTAGTTTTATTGACACAAAAAGGATAAACTCAAATAATACCTGCCTTTCAGGTAGGTAACTTGTGCATTATACATACATAAGTAGTTGGTATTTTAAAATGTTTTTGATTTTTTTAAGGTACATATTTCTTGCTGTTCGGTTCAAAAAAAAATTGTTTTTGAAAATTCCAGTCAAAAATTGTTTTTGTTTAATTTTAAAATAAATGTTATAAATGCTCTGTAATAAATTTAGCATAATGACACTGACTGTAATTATATGTAAAATAAAAATACTCATTTATTGATAAAGAAAAATTTACAAGGCAAGGTTTACATGCTTAGTACAAGCACTACATAACTAAAAATCGTAGCTGAACCTAATAATCATCATCAGAGTCTTCTGATGAGTCGTTTTCTGTATAATCGACATCATTTTGTGGCATTGTGCGACAATATGATGACGATTCCATTCTTGACTCTTCTATGCTAGGGCTTACAATTAACTTTAATACATCTGTACATATTTTTTCCGGCTTTTTTTTGGGAATCTCTCGAAGGCTATTGATCAAAGGATCAGATGTTATAATTAACATGCACAGTAAGTCTCTATTCGTGGCACCACGCGAGCACTTGCGGGTGTTGTACTCCCTAAATCTGCGGCAATCTTTGTTCCGTGCTTCTTGAGCCTCTTCGGAAAGCTGCCCAATTGGAAGCAATGCCGCTTTGATGACTTCTGTGCTGTGAATTAATATTTTATGCACAATAGCAGGCATACAGTACCACGAATAGAGACTAAGATAATGTTTTTCTGGTTTCAAGACAAAATTTTTTGAATTCAACTAAGTTTATCTCGAATCCAGAAGACAATGTTCTCAAAATAACATCAAACTTTTTTATAATTGTAACATCCAACCCTGTGATCTGAGCACTCATCCCAGCATTCTTAAAAAAGCGACGGGCTGTATTTCCATCATTTGAAGAACCAAATCCTGGTTTATCTACAATGAGTCCCATCTCGTTCTTAAATTTCAATTTGATTTCCTCGGAACGAACCTTGATATCTGCTTTGTCTTCGTTGCTTCTAGCCTGCCATTTCTTAATATTCAACTTGTAACTGATATGTAAAAGACATTCGAAGCAACGAATCCATGCATGAAGTGTAGATAAACCAAAGCCAAAATGTTCTTGATTGCTGTTAAACATCGCGGGGTCATCGTTCATCCTCTTGGGGGTGGCGCCACAGATGAAACACTTTTGGGATGAACTAGTTTCCGTTAAGGCGTTACACACCTTTCCGTCTGTCACTGTCAGCAAAAGTTCGTGTTTTACAGAGATTTAAAAATCACCAAAGTTGATAAGTGTTGGAAGAAGAGCATTAACTTCTTCTCACAATCTATTTGTCTCCACTAACGTGAAGTCGTTCGTTTCTTTGGCAAATATAAATTTGATTGGGCGACAATACAAAGTTGATGAAGGCCGAGGATTTTGCCAAATAATTTTGGACCCATCATATAACTTAAGGGAAACTAAAGAAAATGCGAAAAGAAACTCGTCCGTATATTCAGTGTTCTCAAATCTCTATTTGTATGTGCTGTGCCCAGAACTTCCATCACATCCCCATTTACTAACAAGTGTAAACGATGAACTTGTTGGGAGCACACTGCTGATAACTTCATTCTGTGCTAATACTAGACATTCCACTGTTTTATTTAATAAGGCTTGCAAATTTATTTCAACACGAGTTTCTGTTATAGCAATGTGCTCCTCTGCAGGGTAACAGGCCTGTTTGGACTTTTTTAAACTAAAATATGACGGAAACACATTATGCACCGCCTTCATGGACCACTTCCTAGTTTGTTTCTAAGAATGCGTTGTTGACTTAGAATCTATATAGTAAGCTAAGGCTTCGTCACTACTTAATTGCCTAGGATTAACGGAACTGGTATTTTTAGACTTAATAATATTATCTGGGCTCTCACTAATGTATCTAATCACATTGGCAATTTTCCTTTGCCCTGCTGAACGCACAGCAATTTCGGCAGCAGTCACCAATTCACTGACACTTCGGGATTCTACGAGATCCACGACGCGACGTTTCTTCGTCTTAAACGACGATTCCTCGAAATCTTTGCGAGGTCTTCCTGCAGGAGTCACATTCTCACTTGATGTTGAAGGTTGTGGCGCAAAAGAACTCGCAGTAAACTGTATGTCTGCTTCATCCAACCAATTCTTATTTTTAATTAAAAAACGCTCCTTCGATTTTCCTGAAGCCAACCATTTGGCACCAAACTTATTAGACAAGTTGGATATCTTCAACTTTATTTCTTTTTGGCTGCTTTCAGTAATGTCACCAAAGTGAAATTTTGAAGAAAGAAAGTCATATACACGCGAGTTTTTTTCATTCTTCGTGTGTTTCAACCACTCCTCAAAAAAGGCTACCCTTGAAATAGAGTAAACGTGTTCTGGAAAAAAAGAAACAAAAACATGTTGTACTGAAGTGTGCTAAACAATATGTGTATTTTTACGAAGAATAAAGTTATTTCCGTGTAATATCTAAAAACTAGCATGGATAGAGGTGAATGTCTGTATATTCTGAACTTTCAAAGTTTTTTTTTAAAAAAAACACGCTAAAATATATAGGCTATTTAAAAAAAATACTAAAAATTCAAATTAATAGATTCTGATTAAAAAAATACATTAAAAAATAGTACTTACCCTCAGTATTAATATTCATCACAAAAACTTTCACAATATTACAATATGTCACTATAAGATGTGCACGAAAGTGTCGCTAAATTGCAACTGATTGATTGAAAGAGCTGCATTAAACTCATTACCTGACTTCTGTCGCTTATGACTCGCCACTTGCAAATTTGATAAACAACCTTTTCTCGGAATTCGGGGTTTGGTGGTGTTGTTTATGTTTTGCAAATAAGATTTCCTGGAAATCATAACATGAATTTTGTCCACCTAGCATGTTCTACGCGACACACTGTGCGCTGTTACTAGTTTTTTTCTTTTTTTTATTTTAAATTTCAAATGACAATAATTCCAAAACAGTTCAATTTAGACATATTGTTTGTTAGACAAATAATATCTAGAATTTCTAGTAGGACTCAAAAATAAAATAATATACAGAGTTTTCCATTTTAAAAAAATCAAGATGGCGAACTAACAGTTCAAAAATATTTTATTGTCCACGTCAGCATGTGCGCCGTATAACACCCTATAACCTTTATTTAAACATTTTTTTGATACACTGATTAATAAATGCTGTGAAATCATTATTCCATACATATGGGGCAGCCTGTATATATATATATATATATATATATATATATATATATATATATATATATATATATATATATATATATACATATATATATATATATATATATATATATATATATATATATATATATATATATATATATAGACAGAGAGAGAGAGAAAGAGACAGAGAGAGAGAGAGAGAAAGAGACAGAGAGAGAGAATCAATGGGAGTGTCTCTCAATACTTATTTTTAATAAATTAAGCTGATCATGACCGAGGGAAAGCGTAAATTTTTAATGTTGGTTGAGGGAGAATGACACATCGCTTTCAGCGACAATCTTACCTTCAAATATCTTCAGCGATAAAATATTTTGTTTACATAGTAAAAAGTATTACGAAAAAATGTTTTATTTTCTTGAAATATTGCAAATTGGTAATGCAAAAAGTGTTTTCTTCTTCTTCTTCCGACTTATAGCTAGGCACTATTGTTTGTTTTCTTTGTTCCCTGCTCTATATATCGTCGCTTCATCTCTTTCTTGGACTTCCTATTGATCTTCTTCCATTCAATGACTTATCTTTTGCTATCCGTACTATCTTGTTGTTTGCCGTGCTTCCTATGTGTTGATCCCATTCCACTTTTCTTCCTCTTATTCACTGGTTGATGTTTTCTATATTACATGTGCGTCTTTTGTCTTTACTCCTTTATCTATCCATCAGTGTCTTGTTTGTACATCTCCTAAGTATTCTCATTTCAGTTGTTTCCAGCATCCTCTATGTTATACTTGTATCAGGCCTTGTTTCAAATGTGTAAGTCATTACTAGTCGAATTACGCTCTTGTATATTCTTATTTTGGTCTCAACGAAGAGGAATTTATTTCTAAATATGATATCATTGAGGTATCCCGCTATCCTATTAGCCTTGTTGACTTGATGTTTTACTTGTTCCTCAATTTTTCCGATACTACTACTATTTTGATGCCACCATTGGTTTTTTCAGTTGAAATTGACATATTGTATTGTTTTGCTGCTATGTAGAATTCGTATAGCAGCTTTTGCAGATCGTTCCCGGTCTCAGCCATTATTATCGTGTCATCTGAATAGCATATCATTTTAAGTTGTCTGTTACCCATTCTATATCCCTTCTTTGTTTTGACATTCTTTATAATTTCATCCATAACAATATTAACCAGAAGAGAGCTTAAAGGGTCTCCCGTCTACTACTTCTGAGGTTAAATGAAACATTCTGCTTCGGCTTTTACTCGCTTTTCGACAATTGTCGCTCTTATTTCGGCAAAATTATTGCTAATAACAAGCAGCGCGACGGTTTGCACAATAATCTAAATATTGCTACTACTTTAAGGCCAGCATTAGTTAGTGGCCCCATGTAGTTTATATTTAAAGCCAAATATAATTTTGTTTTGAGCGTTTGTTTGGATAGTATACCGTAAAATGGCCTGTTTTCGAGGCTGAAGCTCTTCCATCGGTAGGTTAGTCCTCCAGTTTTGTTTTGCCCTTGTGCCATTTGAGTACTTGTGTCCTAGACAAGTCGCAGTAGTGAATTCATCAAGCTTAATTGTAAAAAAACGTTTCGGAATTCAACTCACAAACAAAACTTCATTTTATAGAGTCTCAAGACTCGTTTACTAACTTCAGTGGCAATTAACATTACTCTAATTACGCTCGGAGCCGCATACGAGATCTCCTTTACGTCATATAACATAGTAATGATTTTATTTTCCAGTCCGTAGTTTAATAATTTATCATTCTTTATATAAGATGCTTCTTTATTTATTTGTGTTTATAGATTAATGACATTGAGACCAGGATACATAGTAGGAACAATTTATCATAATCTTTATAAGTATGTAATAAATTGAGTAATGTAATTTGCTAATAATAATTATGAGATAGGTAGTGTATGTTGTTTGTCATAAATACTGAAATTTTATTTGTTTCGTCTAAATGCTGTTTCAGAAATAACAGTAGTCAACCGAATTTAAATTTTAAGGATCATACGTGATAATCAATAATAGGTTGTGACCTGCTGTTGATATTTTTACTTCTCTTACTACAGGGAAGCATTAATGGGTTGTCGAAAAAGTATCGGGCTTTTTTATCGATCAGTAAATAGTCGCCTATCTCTAATACTAGTCAGAGCAGGTCGTACTAAGGCACGTTTAAAAGTGACATTTTAGAGAACAAATGAAAAAAAGAGGTTTCATATTCATTAATTTAATTCAAAATTAGTAAAATTTCTGCAACAATTCGTCATATTTTGCAATTTTACTACGAAAGAAGGAAAATGGTCAAGATACTTTATCAAAAACAATAGCCAGCACACGGTTCGCTTGCTTTCGTTGTGAAAATTTTCGTGTCAAAGATGTCTCACTCTGGTCTGCTAATCTCCGAAAAAAGTCGATGAAACCTTGGAAAAATTAAGCAATATTGGCAGATAGGCCGTTATGACTAGGCTAGGGAACTACACATTCACCATCAAACAGTTTTAAAAAACATTTCGAGAAAGCTCGATATTTGATTATCACACTAAGGTGGTGCTGTACAATTTGTGGGATCAGAATCGTATATCAAACGGTCTGGCCAAACGATTGATTCTGATCTAGAAAACAGACACTGCTATTAACAAGATTGCAACGAGCAATTGAGACAAAGCGACCAGAATTGAACAACAGAAAAGTCTTCCACCATGACAATGGCAGACAATACATATCTTTGATGACTCGGCAAGAGGAAAAATGGGAAGGTTTGATGCGTCCGGCATACTGCACAGTCCTTGCACTATCAGACTGCCATTTGTTACCCTCTATACAAAACGCTGTTAATGGTGTAAAGTTGACTTTAAAAAGGCTTGTGCAAATCACTTAGTTTAGTTCTTCACCCAGAACTCCCAAAATTGACGGGATAATACTTCCGCTATATGTATATGTATATATATATATATATATATATATATATATATATATATATATATATATATATATATATATATATATATATATTTATATATATATATATATATATATATATATATATATATACATATCTATATAAAATAGGAAGGACAGTACCAGGGTACTGGTAACAAATAATCGCAAGTTTGACTTCTGGGAAACGTCCTTACGAGGAAACAGAGATGATCTTTAGGCTCTAGTTTCTGTTTTTTATTTTTTTTAATCAAGCTTTCGCTGCCTAATTGGCTTCTTCTGGATACTGAAATGCAAACAAGCGACTGAAGGAAAATTAAGATGTTCGTCAGGACGTGTGATACGTAAGTCGATGATATATAACACGTCCTGATGAATATCTTAATTTTCCTTTTGTCGTTTGTTTGCATTTCAGTATATATATATATATATATATATATATATATATATATATATATATATATATATATATATATATATATATATATATATATATATATATATATATGTATATGTATATAAATATATATATATATATATATATATATATATATATATACATATATATATATATATATATATATATATATATATATATATATATATATATATATATATATATATATAATATAGAAAAAAAGACTTTTGACTTAAAAATTCTCGATATTTTTTTTAACAACTCAATATATTAGTGAAAAAAACACACTGAGGTTTTTGTACTTTCACATATCAGAATCCCAACATCACGAGAAATACAGTTTCCCATTCTCGTCTGTCTATCTGTCGGTTTATTGGAAGGAAATGATATATCGATTTAAAATTTGTTACATATATATATATATATATATATATATATATATATATATATATATATATATATATATATATATATATATATATATATGTATATATATATATATATATATATATATATATATATATACATGTATATATATATATATATATATATATATATATATATATATATATATATACGTATATATATATATATATATATATATATATATATATATATATATATATATATATATATACATATATATATATATATATATATATATATATATATATATATATATATATATATATATATATATACTAGCCGTGCCCGCGGCTCCGCTCGCATGGACTTGATTCACTACTATCGTCACTGCTTATTCCTTATGTTATCTAACGTAATAAAATATCTGTCATTATTTCCCTTTATCTCCCATTATTTCTCCTTATCTCCCATTATTTCTCCCATTATCTCACCTTATCTCTTATTATCTCACCTTATCTCCCATTATCTCAACTTATCTCCCATTATCTAGGCTTATCTCGACTTATCTCGCAATATTTCTCATCTCCCATTATTTCTCCTTACCTCCCCTCCATTATCTCACCATAACTCCCATTATCTAGACTTATCTCTGCTTATCTCCCATTATTTCTCCTTATCTCTCATTATTTATACTTATCTCCCATTATCTCACCTTATTAACCATTATCTAGGTTTATATCGAATTATATAGAACACATGGATAAATTTATAAAAACACGTAAATCGGATAAGTGGTTCTCAAGTAATAAGCGCACTAACGGACAGATAAACAGACAGAGAGACGTTGCATTCTATATATATTATATTCTTTGCAACATGATATTGTTCCATATTTAATGGTTTAGGCAGTGTATTCCAAGAGAACGCGCTAACGGTAACCTTTATTCCGACTTGATCCACTATTATCGTCACTGCTTATTCTTTATGTAACCTAACGCAATAAAATATATCCTATAACCTGGCCAGAGAACATATATATGATTTAAAAAAAAAGCACGTAACGAACTAACGGACAGACAGAGAGACGTTGCATTTTATATATATTATAGATAGATAACCTGGCCAGAGAACATATGTATGTTCAAAAAAAAGCACGTAAATCGGATAAGTGGTTCTCCAGTGATAAGCGCACTAACGGACAGACAGACAGACAGACAGGGAGACGCTGCATTTTATATATTATAGATATAGATTATTATTATTATATAACCTGGCCAAAGAATATATGTATGAATTTAAAAAAAGACACGTAAATCGGATAAGTGGTTTTCGCGTGATAAACGCACTAATGGACAGACAGACAGACAGAGAAACATTTTATATATATTATAGATTATAGATATTCTCTGCTACATAAAATTGTTCCATATTTAATGATTTAGGCTGTGTATTGCAAGAGAACGCGCTAGCGTCAAACTTTTTTCCTACTTCATTCACTATTATCGTCACTGCTCATTCCTTATGCTACCTATCGTAATAAAATATAGCTTATAACCTGGCCAGAGAACATAGGTATGTTTTAAAAAAAAAGTGCCTAAATCGAATAAGTGGTTCTCCAGTGATAAGCGCACTAACGGACAGAGAAACAGACAGACGGAGATACGTTGCATTTTATATATATAGATGTAATAAAATATATATCTACGAGTATAACCTGGTCAGAGAACATATGTATGAATTTAAAAAATCACGTAAATCGGATAAGTGGTTCTCGAAGGATAAGCGGACTAACGGACAGACAGACAGACAGAGAGACGTTGCATTTTATGTATATTATAGATATAGATTATTATTATTATATAACCTGGCCAAAGAATATATGTGTGAATTTAAAAAACGACACGTAAATCGGATAAGTGGTTTTCGCGTGATAAACGCACTAATGGACAGACAGACAGACAGAGAGACACTGTATTTTATATATGTTATAGAATATAGATTGTAGATATTCTCTGCTATATAATATCTCTCCATATTTAATGGTTTAGGCTGTACATTGCAAGGGAACGCGCTAGCGGCAAACTTTTTTTCCGACTTCATTCACTATTATCGTCACAGCTCATTCCTTACGCTATCGTAATAAAATATAGCCTATAACCTGGCCAGAGAACATATGTATGTTTTGAAAAAAAAAGTACGTAAATCGGATAAGTGATTCTCCAGTGATAAGCGCACTAACGGACAGACAGACAGAGAGACGTTGTATTTTATATATATTATAGATGTTATATACCTAAACCTAGTAGTTTTTCTAATATTTCAATTTTTTTTAAAAAAAATACTAGTTTATACTCATAATTGGTACGAGCGTTTTATAGAGATGAGAAAAAAGATGTATGTAAAGAAATTTGAGTTAATATATATATATATATATATATATATATATATATATATATATATATATATATATATATATATATATATATACATATATATATATATATATATATATATATATATATATATATATATATATATATATATATATATATATATATATATATATATATGGTTACTTTCTGCGACCGAATTCGTATCTCGACTCGGGAAATAATAATAATAATAAAGATAAATAAATAATAAAATAAAATTTACATCTTGACGGTCGCCTCTCTCGGGAAGGCGACCACCCTTAGTATAATGCCTAGTAAAGCCTTCTCACTTTGGCCGTTCGGAACCGGCATTATACTGTGGGTCTTCTTTGTCTGTGGAAATAGTTAAAAAGGGTACCATCTACAGGCAAAGGCGAGAGGGTCGCTTACGTCCGTATCGAATATGGCACTTGAAGAAGAAGAATATATATATATATATATATATATATATATATATATATATATATATATATATATATATATATATATATATATATGTATATATGTATATATGTATATATGTATATATGTATATATATATATATATATATATATATATATATATATATATATATATATATATATATATATATATATATATCTGTATATCTGAAGTAGGCGTATATTTTGTATAATTTCAATAGTATTATGAAAATTTTTCCTGATTTTGAGTTGAGGTACTGAAATAATTGTAATCATAATATATAGTCAATATACTTAAACATATAGAGATTCAAGGGTATGGGAGAGGGCGTTTAATGTGTTCTGCATCATTTTTGGGGATATTTTGCAGTCGAGAAATCTAAAAATTATGTTATTCTTTCATTATTTTTAATTTTAACAGAAATTTTCACTCTGCTTAATATATTTTTTTATTAATATCTGTATCTATGTACCTTTTAAAACATCGAGTAGTAACGATTGCATCAAAGTATTTTTATTGATATGCCTCCATAAAATACGTATTATTTAAAATATTGAGTTTTAATGCTTGGATTAAGTTATTTATTAGTGTCTGAAAGTCAAAGCCAAAGTTATTTGAGAAATGCGTATTTGCAAATGAAGTACTGGGAAATTGCACAATTTTTATTGTATTTTTTTTATATATTATCATATAATTTTTATTGGCCACTATTAAAAGCTGAATAACCAAATCATTATTCAACAGTTTCACAGTCCAAAATTGCATTTAAAACAAATAACTCTCATCAAATTTATATATAGAGCTGATGTTGTTGCGATATTTATCGCTCAACCATTTTGGCAGTTTGGATATTCAACCAAATTATTCTTGGAAAAAGAAATCCATTTTAGACAATCTCATGTAAGTCTTCTTCTTCTTCTCAATCTAAGTTTATCTAATCCTGGACGTAAGTCAATTCTGTACTTGTATGTAATATTGAACGATTCTAAAAGGAGGAACATTAACACTGCTTATAATATTGAACACAGTGCTTCTGAAAAAAGCAGCTATATCTTGCATATATATATATATATATATATATATATATATATATATATATATATATATATATATATACATATATATACATATATATACATATATATACATATATATATATATATATATATATATATATATATATATATATATATATATACATACATACATACATACATACATACATATATATATATATATATATATATATATATATATATATATATATATATATATATATATATATATATATATATATATACATACATACATACATACATACATACATACATACATACATACATATATATATATATATATATATATATATATATATATATATATATATATATACAGGGTGAGTCAACGATAGAGTAAAATTCATTATTTAATTTGTTTCGGGATTCGGCAAGGACGAAAAAATTATTTTTTCAGTATACAGGGTACTTCAAAAAAGTGTGGCCGATATAACACATGTTTTTTTAAATGGAACATAATTTTATAACTTTTTTATTAATAATGTTATATACCTAAACCTAGTAGTTTTTCTAATATTTTAATTTTTTTTTTTTTAAATATTAGTTTTCAGTTTTGTAAAAAATTGCTAGTAGCGCCATTGTTTCTGAAGGTGAAATACTCATAATTGGTACGAGCGTTTTATAGAAATGCAAAAAAAAAGATATAAAGAAATTTGAGTTAGATGCTACAGGGTGTTGAAAATAAATTTATACATTTCGACTATTTTAAATTGAAAAATCTTAAAAAATTTTTTAAATTACACACCCTATCTTTTCTGATAGATTTTACAAAACCCTCCAACTTTTATTAAGTATGTCATATACCTATTTCTAATAGTCTAATTTATTTTGAATTTTTCAACTTTTACCCTTGTTTTTAATATACTTAGGCTATTGTGAAAACATAAACATATAGTTAATAATAATTTTAATATAGTTTAACTTATCTAATGATTAACTATTATGTTCAAATATGCCCGTCTACCTGAATATACATATTTAGTCGTTTTACTATATTTTTCTTCACTTTCCTTAGCATAAAGGGCGTTATTGTCCTGCACGCATCCCGTATCCTATTTTCCATATCTACTGGTATTGTAGGGAGATTCACATAAACACGATCTTTAATATAGCCCCACAAAAAGAAGTCTAAAGGTGGTGTTAAGTCACATGATCGAGGAGGCCACTGAATTAATCCATCCCTATCGATACATTTTTGTGGGTAACGATCGTTTAAAAATTCCCGAACTTCCCGGTGGTAATGAGCAGGAGCTCCGTCTTGTTGAATCCACATGTGTTCCCTTTCAAAGTTATCAACTTCTTCAAGAAGCTGGGGTAATTCGTTTTGCAAAAAATTTTGATATCTAGGCCCGTTAAGCGGTTCGCGGAAAAAATATGGACCAATAATTAGAAAATTTAATATTCCACACCATACATTAAACGACCAGTGGTTTTGGTTTTGAACTTCCCTGGCCGAAAATGGATTAACTGTTGAATAATAATGCATGTTATGGCTGTTAACTGCTCCATTACTGCGAAAAGTAGTTTCATCAGAAAACATTATTTTGGTGCTACAAAAGTTGACTCGTCGTTCAAAATCACGGTATTGAAGTTCTTGGTATAGTTCCACATAAAAGGGATGATACTTGTATTTTCTCGTGGTGCGATCAGCCGTAGATTGGGATGTGTCAGATGAGTGAGCTAGTAGACGGCTGCGGACTTGGGGATTATCTTCAACATGAAGTAAAATCTCCATTTCTTTTTCCTCATTGGTAGTATTCTGGTTTACTACTTTCCGGTTGGTATACTCAACGCTATCACTACCATCAAACCGTTCCATTACGCGCTGAAAAGATTTTCTACATGGTATACGTCTATTAGGGTACTTCGCTTCGTAAAACCTTACTGCCAAGAGACAATTTTTTCCTGCCTCGCCCAGTATATAAACTGACTATTACCTTTATACGTCACTTACTACAACAAATTAAACTATTTTTACTTGCTTAATAGACATGTTAAAATTTAACAATGCCTACATTTTTGTTTTGTCTTGGCAACTATGATGTTATAGCGTAAGTGTATTAAAAACAAGGGTAAAAATTGAAAAATTCAAAATAAATCGAAAACTATTAGAAATAGGTATATAACACACCTAATAAAAGTTGGAGGGTTTTGTAAAATCTATCAGAAAAAATAATAATATACAGGGTGTGCCATTTAAAAAATTTGAGATTTTTCAATTTAAAATAGTCGAAATGTGCAAATTTATTTTGAACACCCTGTAGCATTTAACACTTACTACAACAAATTAAACTATTTTTACTTGCTTAATAGACATGTTAAAATTTAACAATGCCTACATTTTTGTTTTGTCTTGGCAACTATGATGTTATAGCGTAAGTGTATTAAAAACAAGGGTAAAAAAATTGAAAAATTCAAAATAAATCGAAAACTATTAGAAATAGGTATATAACACACCTAATAAAAGTTGGAGGGTTTTATAAAATCTATCAGAAAAAATAATAATATACAGGGCGTGCCATTTAAAAAATTTGAGATTTTTCAATTTAAAATAGTCGAAATGTGCAAATTTATTTTGAACACCCTGTAGCATTTAACTCAAATTTCTTTACATACATCTTTTTTCTCATCTCTATAAAACGCTCGTACCAATTATGCGTATAAACTAGTATTTTTTTTTAAAAAAATTGAAATATTAGAAAAACTACTAGGTTTAGGTATATAACATCTATAATACGAGTATATATAAAATGCAACGTCTCTCTGTCTGTCTGTCTGTTAGTGCACTTATCACTGGAGAACCACTTATCCGATTTACGTATTTTTTTTTTTTAAACATACATATGTTCTCTGGCCAGGTTATAGGCTATATTTTATTACGATAGGTAGCATAAGGAATGAGCAGTGACGATAATAGTGAATGAAGTCAGGAAAAAGTTTGCCGCTAGCGCGTTCCCTTGCAATTCACAGCCTAAACCATTAAATATGGAACAATATTATGTAGCACAGAATATCTATAATCTATAATATATAAAATGTCATGTCTCTCTGTCTGTCTGTCTGTCCATTAGTGCGTTTATCACGCGAAAACCACTTATCCGATTTACGTGTCTTTTTAAATCCATACATATATTCTTCGGCCAGGTTATATAATAATAATAATAATAATCGATATCTATAATATATATAAAATGCAACGTCTCTCTGTCTGTCTGTCCGTTAGTGCGCTTATACCTTGAGAACCACTTATCCGATTTACGTGATTTTTTAAATTCACACATATGTTCTCTGACCAGGTTATAAATATATATTTTATTACATCTATAATATGTATAAAATGCTACGTATCTCCGTCTGTCTGTCTGTCCATTAGTGCGCTTATCACTGGAGAACCACTTATCCGATTTACGTTTTTTTTTTTTAAACATATATATGTTCTCTGGCCAGGTTATCTATCTATAATATATATAAAATGCAACGTCTCTCTGTCTATCTATCTGTCTGTGTGTCCGTTAGTGCCTTACGTGCTTTTTTTTAAAACATACATATTTTCTCTGGCCAAGTTATAGGATATATTTTATTGCGTTAGGTAACATAAAGAATAAGCAGTGACGATAATAGTGAATCAAGTCGGATAAAAGGTTACCGTTAGCGCGTTCTCTTGCAATACACTGCCTAAACCATTAAATATGGAACAATATCATGTTGCAAAGAATATAATATATAATATTATATAACGTTTCTCTGTCTGTCTGTCTGTCTGTCCGTTAGTGCGCTTATCACTTGAGAACCACTTATCCGATTTACGTGTTTTTATAAATTTATACATATGTTCTATATTATTCGATAAAATTCGATATAAGCCTAGATAATGGGAGATAAGGTGAGATAATTGGAGATAAAGAGAATTAATGGAAAATAAGCAGAGATAAGTGTAGATAATGGGAGTTATGGTGAGATAACGGGAGATAAGGAGAAATATTGCGAGATAAGTCGAGATAAGCCTAGATAATGGGAGATAAGGTGAGATAATGGGAGATAAGGAGAAATAATGGGAGATAAGGAGAAATAATGAGAGATGAGCAGAGATAAGCCTAGATAATGGAAATTATGTAGAGATAATGGGAGATAAGGAAAAATAATGGGAGATAAGGGGAAATAATGGCAGATATTTTATTACGTTAGGTAACATAAGGAATAAGCAGTGACGACAGTAGCGAATCAAGTCCACGCGAGCGGAGCCGCGGTCACGGCTAGGTAATAATAAAAAAGAAAATAGGATGTTCTATTAAAAAAAAATGTTATATCGGCCACACTTTTTTGAAGAACTATACATTCTCAAAAATGATTTTAAACTGTCCACCCATTCCCTAAAACTATTGTATTTAACATTTTTCGCCATTCCCGAAACAAATGAGATCATGAACTATCGTAGACTCACCCTGTACTATGTAACCATAAATGAGATTAAAAATGATTCTTTTTCCATAAAACATTGTTTGCAGGGGTGCCACCAATACAAGTTATAGGCACCACGTTCTTAACTGACCATCGGTAATTTAATAACATCTTTTGTTAAAACTTTTAGTACGCTTGCTTTTAAAAGAATTTATGCTTACAAAATGCGGTGTATTCAGAAAAAAATTATCGACTTTTTCAAAAAAAAAGCCACGCGCGTGTTTTATTTTCAAGACAAATATTATCTCACATGCATTATTTATCGAAAAAATTAACGGCCAAATATTAATTCAAATTCAACTGAGTTTATTTGCGAATAAAAATGCTATATGTTCTCAGACTATTGGCAAAGTAAACACGCAAAAAATATGTAATTTTAGGAGAAATAGTTTTTGTCCAACAACATCTTGGGGTTCTACTTGGTAATGCAATAGTAAAGATTTTTTGTCTCACAAGTTAAAATCCCGATGTGGTATCACCTTTACCATTTTATATTTTAATTTCCGGTAGCAATGCCAATCTAAATTTTCGGTATATCCTCCACTTATAGTGCTAGGTATTATCATTCTTAATTTTTTAAGGGAAAAAAACCCTGACAGAAAAATCTGGTCCTCCGGAAGGGGGTTAGGGCATTGAACTAGCAACTCAATACCTGTAAAAAACGCTTAACCGCTAAAAACGCTCAAAACAAGCATTGGAAACAGGACGGAAATTATAGACGACGACGTGGAATAGGAAATAAACTAGGAGAAATAATGAAAGAAGTAGAAAGATATAACCTAGATATCACAGTGTTAACGGAAACTAAGAAAAAGGGAAGTGGACACGTAACTACACTCACATATGGTCTGGAGTAGACAAATCACAAAGAGCTAGGGCAGGAGTATCGATATTAATTTACAACAAATTAAAGAAATATATAAAAGATTACCAATACATCACAGACAGAATAATTCTCCTGAAATTAAAAATGTACGGTTACAAGCTAAATATTATTGGAATATATGCACCAGTAGATTCAGAGAACATTCAAACAAAGGATTAGTTTTATGAAGACCTTACCAAACTATGAGTAGCATCAATCCCTCTTATGATGTGATAATCGCAGGGGATCTAAATGCGAGACCACCTGCCAAACAAATAACGTAACAGTGGGAAACTACGCAGAAGACGTAGAAAATGTTAATGGAGAGAGGGTCCTAGAACTGTGTAATCAATTTGATCTGAAATTAACAAATATTTTCTTCCTCCACAAGGATATTCATCGCTTTACTTGGGAAAGACCATCATTAAATCAGAAATCCATAATAGATTATATTATAACTAAAGTTCAATCCACATTCAAGATATACGACACCAGAGTTAAGAAAGGAGCCAACTGTGATACAGATCACCATCTATTGACTACTAACATAGTGTACCATTTTTCATCAAAAAACAATAAAAATTTACAAACTACACTAAAGTATTAAAGAGCTTTATCAAAGAAGATTACACAATGAATTACTTACACTGGAACCAACTGAAGATATAGAGCAAGAATATCAACGCATTAAAAAAGTGATCCACAAGGTGGCACAAGAAACTTTAGAAGAGTATAAGTGGGAAGAAAAAAAAACCTACAGATATTACATAACAGAAGAATTAAAAGAACTAATAGAGAAAAAAATAGATTACACCAAAAATATTTAACATACAAGTCAGAAGCTACCCGGGCAGAATACAAAGAAAAAAATCGAGAGGTACGTAGGGAAATAAAAAAAGAAAAAATGGATACTGGGAACGGAAATGTGCACAGATTAACACGTATATTGGAGGAGCACAATCGGCAGAAGTGTGGCAAACCATCAAAAATATGAAAACGAACAATAAAGAGAGCGCCGTAAATTTAATACCCTGGAAGAATGGAAAAATTATTACGAAATATTACTAACTGAAAACAGGCAAGAATTCCTTAGTATAGAGGACAATGAATCAGAAGACACAGAGGGAAAGGACTGGGACGAAATGACCATGGAGGAAGTACAAGCAAATTTAAAAACGATGAAGAATGGAAGAGCGGCCGGACCAGGTGATATCTCTGTAGAAATAATTAAAAATGGAGGTATAACCATGTGGAGAACAATAACTAGCTTAATTAATAATTGTATATCACAAGGAAGAACACCTACCGAATGGAAAAAAGTTACATTTCATCAATCTATAAGAAAGGAAATAGAAAAGACCCTAATAATTATAGAGGCATATGCGTTACAAGCACTATGAGCAGACTGTACGGTAAAATATTGCAGAATAGAATAAGAGAAACAATTAAAGGAAAGATATCCGAAAACCAAAGCGGATTTACTCTGGGCCGGTCGTGTATAAACAACTTGTTTACTTTACAGCAATTGATAGAAAAGAAGATCCAAAAAGATGACGAAATACGTATGACGTTTATAGATCTTAAGAATGCATACGATAGTGTACCGAGAAATAAACTTTGGCATGTTTTGAGAACAGTAGGGATAAAAGAAGGGATGATAACAACAATAAAAGAGTTATATAATGAAAATATAGGATATGTGAAACAAGGACGCTATCTATCGGAAGCTATCCACATTACAAAAAGTCTAAGACAAGGGTGGTGTCTTTCACCAATCTTATTTAATATATTTGTAGACAACCCTCTAAAGAAATGGAACCGCACTTGTCAAAGCATGGACATCCCCATTAGTGATAAACACCTATTATCGTTAAACTTTGCAGACGACCAAGTAATAATGACACAAGATACATTCGATATGGAATATGTATTGAAGAGATTATACACAGACTACAAGGAATGGGGACTGGAGGTGAGCCTTGAAAAGACGGAGTATATGGTTCTGAACTCGGAAATAGAATTTGATGTCTTAATTAACAACGAGACACATGTCAAACAGGTCAAGGAATTTAAATATCTGGGAGTACTGATTGACAACAAAAATGGTATAGGTAAAAAGGAAATACAGAATAAAATACAAAAAGCCAGGAGGATCATAAGAGCTCTTAACTCAGTATGGTGGGATCAAAACATAACTGCACAAAACAAAAAAAGAGAATTGGAAGAACAATAGTGGAATCGGCTTTAAGTTATGGTTGTGAACTATGGGTAATGAAAGCAGAGGATAAAAGAAAAATAACGACGATAGAGATGGATTACCTGAGAAGAAGCGCCGGAGTGTCCAAATTCCACCACATAACAAACCAAGAAATACGCAACAGAACAGCAGCAACAGAAACAATTACACAAAAAATAGAAAATAGAGGATTAAAATGGTTTGGACACCTACTCAGAATGAACGATACGAGATAGCCCAAAAGGCTCTTGACATGGAAACCACCGGGAAGAAATAAAAAGGGACGACCACGTAGATCCTGGAATGAAGATATGAGACAGGCCATGAGATCACGAGGAATGGACGAAGAGATGGCGGACGATAGAGAGGTTTGGAGAAGGCGAATGGAAACACAACACTTTATTGTATAATTGTTATGTATTACTTGTGTATATGTACAGTTAAACCCAAATATATATATATATATATATATATATATATATATATATATATATATATATATATATATATATATATATATATATGTATAATTTTTAAATCTCTTAATTTCGTTAACACTCTCAATTCTTGTTAGCTTAGAAGAATATCTTTGTGAAAACAATGAAACTATACCTGATTGCTTCCAGCCCTTGCAACAATGAAGCACAACCAAAGTGAGGAAAAATAGCACAGAACCTTTGCCACATTCATCACATATTTTCTAAACATCATCACATTAAACATCATTGAATAACACTATCTAGATCGAATACTAGCTCTCTCAAGTGATGGTCAAGAAACGCTTCGCAAAAAAAAGAAAATGTAATGTCGATAACAAGATTTATCTCGCATCCTCGAAGAAGAGTTAAAATTGCAGCACCACCATACACAGAACAAGTAACTACATCCTGGAAGAACAGTTATGTAAATGCGGACGCTTTAGCTTTACACTGCTTCGGAACTTATTGCATACAGTTTCAATAGTAGCATGAAATTAGTCAGATATTTGTGATATTTGTAAAGGAACAGGCTTCGAATGCCATGAAATGCACGAAGACCTTTGCCGTCCCAGGATCAGATGTCATCAACAATTTTTGATGGAAAAAGTTCTGTAGCACCTACGAACATGTAGCTAGAATACTTAACACTCGTTGAAATGAGAAACAACCAATTCTTGAGTGCTTTGCCGAAGTCAGAACCCTAGTTATCCCGAAAAAGGGCAAATTGACCCACCCCAAAAATTATAGACCGATCACGTGTTTGAACACTTTTTACAAAATATTTACTCGTATTATTTACAATAGGTTACTCAGCACTATTGAACCAGTTATTTAAGACATCAGAGAGCAGCGTAGAACCAAAAAAAAAAGATCTGAAGGGTGCAATTTTCTGATCTGACCTTAAATTTTATGTCGTTTCAGAATGACACCTAAATTAATTAGAGTAGTTGGGGAATACACCCGAGATGTTGGTATGAATGGTATCAGATGAAAACATTCAATATTCTCCGTCGAGAAGCTCAAATATCTAGGCTTCACATAATTGCATGCAAGATGCAGCAAATATGATAACCGTACTCCGTGGCAAGTATAAGAAAGGACTAAAAAAGACCTGGTCATCAGAATTCTCAGAACATAATAAAGTTGCTGTTATCAATATGCTGGTTGTACCAGTACTTTCCTTTTACTTTGGAAGAGTGAAGTGGACTAAAGAAAATGTGCAAGATTTTGAAGACACATGCACCTGAATTGAAGTCTTCATCGTCGATTTTTCACGCCCTCAAGGCGAAAGAGGGCTTTTGAGCTCAGAGTGTCAGCATAATCGTATTGTGGTTAAACTAGCATGTAAGCTTGCAAAAAATTCCGATAATGTTCCGGAGATGGTCTGCGGCCATAACTAGAAAGTATGAGTATTTCTGTTTGGGGCTGCAGAAGGCGCAGTGGAACCTGAACAACATACCAGCTTGTTATGTCTCGACTGATTTACTCGCAATGAGGGTACAGAGGGCTGTCTACGTTAGTTCTCTCACATTGCTCAGGCAGAGTTTGGTCGATGATCACTAATCGAGCGGACGTGCGGTGTAATCATCAGTTTCTGACTATACCGCAGGACAGTTTGAGGGAACTAGAACCACAGAATTTGTCGCTTAATAATAATAATAATAATAATAAAAAGCCATCAACACGTTCGGACAAGAAAATTCCACACTAACTACAGAAGAAATTACAGAAACAATCAAACACACACACAACTGGAAATGTCCTGGAATAGACAATATACAAAACTTCTGGTACAAACAGTTTACCACCACACACGAAGCACTCACACACCAAATCAACAAAGCCATTCTACAACCACACACACTTCCCACTTTCCTTACACAAGGAATAACATACGTTAAACCCAAAAGCTCAGACACCACAAACCCGTCAAACTACCGACCTATCACCTGTCTTCCAAACACTATACAAGATCATCACAGCCGCAATTTCCAAGAAAATAGAACAACACCTAACAGACAACAATATTATCACAGAAGAGCAGAAGGGATGCAGGAAAAATAGTCGAGGATGCAAAGAGCAGCTGATCATTGATAGCGTGATTATGGGACAAACCAGAAAAGAACACAGAAAACATTCACATCGGTTACATAGACTATAAAAAAGCCTACGACTCCATACCCCACAGCTGGTTAATCAGAGCCCTAGAAATCTATAAAATCAACCAACAACTCAGGCAGTTTCTCGCGCAAATTATGAAAACATGGAAAACCAAAATACGCCTAGAAACACCAACCGAACGCATCGAAACAGAAGAGCTGTACATCAGACGGGGTATATTTCAGGGAGACTCGCTCAGCGCTCTATGGTTTTGCCTCTGCCTCAATCCACTCTCAAATATACTAAACAGAACTGAGCATGGCTTCAATATCAGACACCAAAAAGTGAATCAACATAAAATAAACCACCTCCTATATATGGACGACATAAAACTCTACGCTGCCACACAAACACAGCTGAAAGAACTCCTCAAAACCACAGAAATATTCACCTTAGATGTCAATATGGAATTTGGTATAAGTAAATGCAAAGTGCTCCACATCAACAAAGGCCAATGGAAGTGCCACCATGAGACAGAAACCATTAACAATGAAACACTCGATAACATGTTCGACAAAGAAACATACAAATATCTAGGCTTCCAACAAAGCACCAAACTCAACCACACTCACATCAAAACAGAGCTCAGAACCGAATTCAAAAACAGACTGACGAAACTTTTGCAAACAAAACTCAACTCTAAGAATCTCACTAAAGCCATCAACACGTTCGCTATACCTGTACTCACATATTCATTTGGTATCATCAAATGGTCACAAACAGACATAGAAAATATTCACATCCTTATACGATCTCAATTCACCAAATACAGGAAATTACACCCCAACGCATGCAAAGAAAGACTTACCATCGAGAGGAAGGCAGGAGGAAGAGGAATTATAGACATCAGATCATTACACACAAAACAAATACAAACACTTAGGAAATTCTTTCACAGCAAGCAAACCAGCCTCCACACAGCGACAGTGAAAGCAGACAAAAACTACACACCTCTCGACTTAGCCCGGGCAGACCACTCAGCAGACACACACAGTCACACCCAATTACAACAGGAAAAGATGAAAACGTGGTCAGAGAAAACACTCCACGGAAAACACAGATACCACATAGAACAAGACCACGTAAATAAAAAACAATCATACACCTGGTTACAGGATGGGCAGCTATTCCCTGAGACTGAAGGCTTCTTACTTGCCATCCAGGATAAAGTCATATTAACCAGAAATTACCAAAAGCATATCATCAAAGACCCGACTATTGCAGAGGACAGATGTAGGAAATGCCACCAGCAGAAAGAAACGATCGAACACATAACGAGCGGATGTAAAATATTGGCCGGAACAGAGTACACAGCCAGGCATGATTCAGCTGCCAAAGTAGTTCACCAAGCACTGGCCACAACATACAAACTCATAGAAAACACAGATCCCTACTACAAATACACGCCAACATCCATACTTGAAAATGAAGATTACAAGCTCTACTGGGACATCGGTATCCATACAGATAAAACAGTCTCCGCCAATAGACCCGATATTACTTTTCAGTGCAAAAAAGAAAAAGTCACCTATCTAATTGACATAGCTGTCCCCAACGACACAAACATCCAAACGAAATACACAGAGAAAATTTCCAAATACACAGATCTTGCAACGGAAATAAAAAGGCTATGGAAACAAGAAAAAGTCATCATTGTCCCCCTCATTATATCAGCCACAGGCCTTACACCAACAACATTCACACCACACTTAGTACAATTAGGACTCAACACAAACATACACAAAAACATTCAGAAGTCAGTGATTTTGAAAACATGTAACATTGTCAGGTCATTCCTTAATACACAATAGTAATGCGTTTGTGCTGACTTGGTTTGCGCCCATCAGCCAAACATGGAACCACATTGACCAAATGTGAGAAAGAAAAACGAGAACAATCATAAAAAGCCATCAACACGTTCGCTATACCTATACTCACATATTCATTTGGTATCATCAAATGGTCACAAACAAACATAGAAAATATTCACATCCTTATACGATCTCAATTCACCAAATACGGGATATTACACCCCAACGCATGCAAAGAAAGATTTACCATCGAGAGGAAGGCAGGAGGAAGAGGAATTATAGACATCAGATCATTACACACAAAACAAATACAAGCACTTAGGAAATTCTTTCACAGCAAGCAAACCAGCCGCCACACAGCGACAGTGAAAGCAGACAAAAACTACACACCTCTCGACTTATCCCGGGCAGGCCAAACAGCAGACACACACAGTCACACCCAATTACAACAGGAAAAGATGAAAACGTGGTCAGAGAAAACACTCCACGGAAAACACAGATACCACATAGAACAAGATCACGTAAATAAAAAACAATCATACACCTGGTTACAGGATGGGCAGCTATTCCCTGAAACAGAAGGCTTCTTGCTTGCCATCCAGGATAAAGTCATATTAACCAGAAACTACCAAAAGCATATCATCAAAGACCCAACTATTACAGAAGACAGATGCAGGAAATGCCACTAGCAGAAAGAAACGATCGAACACATAACAGGCTGATGTAAAATATTAGCCGAAACAGAATACACAGCCAGACATGACTCAGCTGCCAAAGTAGTTCACCAAGCACTAGCCACAACATATAAACTCATAGAAAACACAGATCCCTACTACAAATACACACCAACATCCATACTTGAAAATAAAGATTACAAGCTCTACTAGGACATCAGTATCCATACGGATAAAACAGTCTCCGCCAATAGACCCGATATTACTTTTCAGTGCAAAAAAGGAAAAGTCACCTATCTAATTGAGATAGCGGTCCTCAACGACACAAACATCCAAACGAAATACACAGAAAAAATTTCCAAATACACAGACCTTACAACGGAAATAAAAAGGCTATGGAAACAAGAAAAAGTCATCATTGTCACCCTCATTATATCAGCCACAGGCCTTACACCAATAACATTCACACCATACTTAGTACAATTATGACTCAACACAAACATGCACAGAAACATTCAGAAGTCAGTGATTTTGAAAACATGTAACATTGTCAGGTCATTCCTTAATACATAATGGTAATAGCGTTTGTGCTGACTTGGCTTTGGCCCGTCAGCTAAACATGGAACCACATTGACCAAATGTGAGAAAGAAGATCTTTTTCGTAATAATAATAATAATAATAATAATAACGTATTCTATTGGAAAATAAAGTTATTTATTTTGATGGAAACAAGTGTTTTGCCGTTGCGATGTGACGTCTAAAGAATACGTAATCATCCAGGCGTTTTAATCAAAGCTGCTGACACGTCAAAGTGTAAAATAGGAATTTTCTGTTATATATTAAAATGATAAAATACTATTTTTAATTATCTTTAAATTAATTCTAAAGGATATCCTGCATTTGACGTAAATCCACTTCTTACATACATAGAAATTTACATAACAATGGAATCCATTGACACTTGTTTGATAAAAATCTTTATAATAAACTTAACACATAATAAATCTTAATACAAAAAGCGGATATCTAACAATCAATATTTAAATTTTGTCAACATACAGGCTCCATTTGAATATTATTCGAATTTTTGCCTTCAAGGAAAGGAAGTAAGATAATCGTAAAAAAATTATCTTCTGAGATTTTTGCATTTCTTCACGATTGAGAATCTCTCTAGATCACGAAAAAAATAGTCCCCATTTTTGTCGGGCGGTCTGTCCGTCTGTCAATTGGCTCGATAACTCTCGAACAAAAAATAAGATTATATATATATATATATATATATATATATATATATATATATATATATATATATATATATATTATATATATATATATATAACAAGGATTTTCTACAGCTAACGCTGTCTTCCTTCTCTCAGCCTTTGATTCCATCCGTTTCTATCTTCCCAGTCTCCATCTGTTAGACCTCTGTCCTCCATAGCGTCGTCCACATCGTCTCTCCACGATCGTCTGGGTCTTCCTCTTTTTCTTCTCCCTGTAGGGCTCCACTCCGTTATTTTCTTTATCCATCTATTATCTTCGCTTCGTCTTATGTGTCCATACCATTTTAATCGTTTTTCTTCAATGGTATTTATTGCGTTCTCTTTGATGTTCATTCTGCTTCTTATTTCTTCATTAGTTATTCTCTCCATACGTGTCACTCTACAACATCTTCTCCAATACTCCATCTCTACCGCGTTAATTTTAGATTTATTTCTTTTGTTAATCGTCCATGTTTCTGACCCGTATGTCATTATGCTTTGTATTATTGATTTGTATATGCGTGTTTTGTTTCTCTTTGTAATGTGCTTGTCCCACAGGATCGAATTTAATTGTCTTATGTATGTTCGCGTTTGTCCTAATCTAGCTTTAATCTCTTCTTCTGATATTGCGTTTTTTGAAATGATGGTTCCTAGATATTTAAATCTATCGGTTCCTTTGATTATTGTTTCGTTATCGACTTCTAGATTCTCCACGTTTCCCTCCTTTGTTGTTAGATATTCCGTTTTATCAAAGTTTATTGCTAATCCCGCTTTAGTGTATTCTTCTTTCAGTTTTTTCTTACCATATAACTGAGGTCTTCCTCATCTTGCGCTATGATTACTTGGTCGTCTGCGAAACTTAGAGTATATAAGTAATCTTCTCGTATTGGGACTCCCATTCCACTACATTTTTGCTTCCATTTTTTTAATGTTTGTTCGTGGTATATTTTGAATAGTGTTGAGGATGTAGAGCATCCTTGTAATAGGCCTTTTGATGTTTGGAGTCTCTTCCCTATTTTATGTCCTATTTTTATGTTCACTGTGTTGTTTTCGTAGAGAGCTTTTACTGCGTATATTAGTTCTTTGTCAATGCCTATTTCTTTCATTACGTTCCATAATCTTTGACTTGGTACTGAGTCATAGGCCTTTCTTATGTCTATGAATATAGAAATAATAAAATAAGATAACAAGGTAAATTTTGACATACATATAATACTTGAAGTATGACTGGAACTTAGGATTTTTGGGCGAGTTTTTGCTTGGCATAATGAACAAATTTTAAGCATAATTGAAGACACGAGTGGAAGAAAGTGTTATGTATGTTGACAGCTCATAGAAACAACACGGGAATACTATACTCTTATGTATTTATGCTTCGTGGACTATAACAAGGCCTTTTACAACGTCAAATGTCCAAAATTATGGAACGTCTAATGAGTATGATAAAATGGATTGGGTGCACCAAGTCATCTTATCACTCTCATCAGACGAGTAAGATTGAGGATGCCATCTTCAGTAAATGTCACACATCCATAAAGGCGTCCGGCAAGGTTGTATTCTCTCACCCCTATCATACAACATATATAGTGAATATGTGATTAGATTAGTCTTAGAAGGCTGGAGTGGGCAAATTGGAATCGGCGGAAGGATGTTCTCTAATCTCCGTTTCGCTGATGACACCGTATTCATTGCTAGCAGTGAGGAAGAGCTCCTAACACTTTTACACGCACTAGAAAATACTAATCTAGACTTTGGGCTTAGAATCAACTGTCCGAGAATTATTATTGACCGAGAAAAGGAAAAACGAGAAAAACCTGCTAGAATTGATAAATATTACATACATATCTTGGCTCGACGTTACATGACTCCGGCGCCTGTGAAGTGGAAATTCGCAGACATATTCAATTGGGATGATTAACTACGACCCAATTGGTCAAATTGTGGAGAGATAAAAACCTAATAAGAACCACAAAACTTCACCTTGTTAGAACATTTATTTTTCGTGTCTTCTATGGCTGAGAGGCTTGGGTAATTCAGGCTGCTGATCGACGCCATATAAATGCTTTTGAGATGTGGTTTTGGCGCCGTATGCTTAGAATAGCTTGGACTGCAAAAGGAACGAATAACTCCATCTTGATTGCAATTAAACCACACCAATGCTTTTCCTCTCTGATATACGGCTGTATATTAAAATTTTTTGGTCATATTAATTGCAGCAACAATTTAAAAAAATTAATTGTTCAAAGAAGATAATCTGGAGACGCGGACGTTCATCATCTCGATGGGCCGATGCAATCTATAAACTGAAATTGGAAACCACATCCCGAGAAGCCAATAACCGGCCAGAATGGCGTCGTATTAAGCACAGAGTCATCCACATCGGACACGATGTTGGACTAAGAAGAAGAGATTCAACATACACTGTATTTTTTACATATAAACTCACTAGCAGTGAGCGGCTCCGCTCGCGTGGACTTCATTCCCTATTATCGTCACTGCTCATGCCTTATATTACCTAACGTTATAAAATATATCCTATAACCTGGCCAGAGAACATATGTATGAATTAAAAAAAAACACGTAAATCGGATAAGTGTTTCTCGAGTAATAAGCGCACTAACGAACAGACAGGCATACAGAGAAAGGTTGCAATTTATATATATTATATTCTTTGCTATATGATATTGTTCCATATTTAATGGTTTAGGTAGTGTGTTGCAAGAGAACGCGCTAGCGGCAATTTTTTTTCCGACTTGATTTACTATTATCGCCACTGCTTGTTCCTTATGTTACCTGACGCAATAAAATATATCCTATAACCTGGCCAGAGAACATATGTATGTTTTTTTTTTAAAAAAAAGCACGTAAATCGGGTAAGTGGTTCTCCATTGATAACACAGCCCCACAAAAAAAAAAAGGTGGGGTATACTTTTGATGCGATATATCAGATCCATAGTATTTTTGCCCGCTGATCACGAATCTGACATCAGAATATCGCCATCACATCTCAATTTTTTCCTAACCTCAAAAAATAGGTAAAAATTAGTAAAAATTAAGAAAAATATACTCCTAAAAAAATTGATTCAAGCTTTTTCATGAATCCAAAGATGTATTAATATGTATTCGGACACGCTAAGCTAATATTCATCGGTTGGATTAAGCCATACAGTTCTGTTTTCTTTCTAACCTCAATAAATCAGACAGATATAGTGCTTCTCGAATGCAAAAACGAATTCAAATTAAAATTCAACTGATCCTTACCAAATTTGGTACACGGGGATTTTTGGGTCGCTGATCACGAATCTGAGGTTGGATTTGCAAAATTCAAGATGGCAGATGTTTTCGCGCCATTTTAAACGCCGAGAAAATTCATCGGTCGATTTTTATTCTTCTACCTGCATCCAGGGCACCTCCACGTGGTGACGGTGGGCAACGGTGTTACTCCACTAGCCGGCAGAGTCCCTGGATAACGGCTTAGATGCCGTCATGGCAGGTAGAAGAAAGAGAATTACGATGCAGGGACTCGGAAACCCAGTATCGGCGGTTGGTCAGGGCGGGAAAGCGGGCCCGCAGCCGTCGTCATCCAGCGACCGTAGCTCTTCATGTGTGGGTGACTTGGCTCATGTAGAGTATAATGCTACAAGAAAACGGTCTCACGGTACAAGGACTTTTCATAAGTGCGATAAAAACAGTGATTCATTTTGTTATATTTGCTGTCAACACGTATTGAGTAAAATGGGGTCACCGATAACGGATAAGATTAAAACCTTATATAAGGATTGTTTTAACATTGAAATACAGCACCAGGATACAGATTGGGTTCCCCACATCATTTGCAGTGCTTGCAAAATAATGTTGTACATCAATAAAAAGGCGATTAAATATTCCAGACCAGCAATATGGAATAGACCATACAGTGAAAATTATTGCTACTTTTGTATGAATGTTGTATCTAGGCATAACCGAAAAAATAAAAGCACTATTACTTATAACGATGTTTCGACAGTAACAAGACCAACTAAACTAATTCCGCCTCCTGAACCACTTGATGCTGATGTTATGGAAACAAATGATTTCACCTTATCAGTTCATGCCGAAAACATTGAGACTGTCGAAAAAGATTCAAACACTGTTACTAATGAATGTTCTAGTGACAACCTATCATATACTAGTGACACAGATAAAGAATTTCTACCATACAACCGTAAACCAGAACCAATACTCGTATCACAGTCAGAACTTAGTGATCTAGTCAGAGATTTAGGCTTATCCAAAGATGGTTCAGAGCATCTTGCTTCCTTTTTAAAGAAAAGACATTTACTTAAGCCAGAAGCTAGGATTTCTTATTATAGAAACAGAGATGAAGAATTTCGAAAATATTTCACAATGGACGAGGAATTGTCACTTTCATATTGTACCGATGTAAAAGGTCTAATGGATGAATTTCAAAATAACTCATACGATCCTGAAGAATGGAGACTGTTCATTGATTCTTCTAAACGGAGCATTAAGGCAGTTTTGCTGCATAATACCAACGTTTACGCTCCCATTCCGATTGCTCATTTCACAGTTATGGAAGAGCAATATGAAAAAATGAAGCAGCTTTTGATAGAAATAAAATATGCTGATCATAACTGGAAAAATTTGTGGAGATCTGAAAATTGTAACAATATTGCTTGGTCAACAGTCAGGGTTTACACTTTATCCCTGTTATAAATGTCTGTGGAATAGCAGAGACAGGGAACGTCATTATAAGAAAAAAATTTGGCCAACAAGAGAATCGTTCACTCCTGGTGAAAATAATGTATTGTTTCCACCATTGGTAGATCCAGGAAAAGTTCTTATTCCCCCGCTTCACATTAAGCTTGGACTTATGAAGCAATTCACGAGAGCATTAGATACAAACGGCCCATGTTTCAAATATTTACATAAAAAATTTCCGAAATTTTCTGAAGCTGAAATTAAAGCAGGCGTATTTGACGGGCCACAAATAAGAAAATTGTTTTCAAGATTCATTATTTGTTACTAAAATGAATAAAGTGAAAAAGCTGCTTGGCTTAGTTTTAAAGAAGTCGCAACAAACTTTTTGGGAAATAATAAAAGTCCTAAGTACAAAGAAATAGTCGAGAAAATGATAAAAAATTTTCAAACATTAGGTTGCTTAATGAATCTAAAATTACATTTCCTGGACTCCCACATCGATGATTTCCCAGATAATCTTGGTGACTACATTGAGGAGCAAGGGGAACGTTTTCACCAAGATCTGAAAATCATAGAAAATCGGTATCAAGGACGATGGATGACCATATGCTAGCGGACTATTGCTGGTCGCTAAAAAGAGAAACAAGTCCTCAAAAGCGTTTGGGCAGAAAGTCTTTGAATAGGTTCATTCGCGGAAAAAAAAGAACAAGATACAGCCAAAAAAAGGAAAGTTAGGCGCGAGTCTAACCTTCGCAATTCTAGGGCTTAAGGGTCTACTATTTGAGAGTATATGGTTTAAAAGTCCTGGTTTTGAGTTTATTGGGTCTCATTTTTAAAGTTACAGGGTTATTGAGGTCTATTTTTTGAGGTTACAGGGTGTGGGAGTCTAAGGTTTCAGGGTTTAGGGTTTAAGAGTATCAGGTTTGAGGATTCCCCAACTGTATACCAAATTTGGTAGGAATCGGTTGGTTTTCAAAAATTTTGTCCGCCATCTTGGATCCGCCATTTGAATTTTGCAAATCCGACCTCAGATTCATGATCAGCAACCCAAAAAACCCCCGTGTACCAAATTTGGTAAGGATCGGTTGAATTTTAATTTGAATTCGTTTTTGCATTCGGGAAGCACTATATCTGTCTGATTTATTGAGGTTAGAAAGAAAACAGAACTGTATGGCTCAATCCAACCGATGAATATTAGCTTAGCGTGTCCGAATACATATTAATACATCTTTGGATTCATGAAAAAGCTTGAATCAATTTTTTAGGAGTATATTTTTCTTAATTTTTACTAATTTTTACCTATTTTTTTGAGGTTAGAAAAAAATTGAGATGCGATGGCGATATTCTGACGTCAGATTCGTGATCAGCGGGCAAAAATACTACGGATCTGATATATCGCATCAAAAGTATACCCCACTTTTTTTTTTGGTGGGGCTGTGATAAGTGCACTAACGGACAGACAGAGAGAGACATTGCATTTTATATATATTATAGAAGTTAATATTCATGGGATATTTTTGAACCGGATAGAGAACTGGCACGGATTTTTCTATTTTTCTTACAATCATCAAAACGATCTCTCTCTCCATTTTAACGTATAAGTGTAAACTTGTATTTTTAAAGTGCGAACAAATATTAAATAAAAACCGATTAAATCTTAGAAAACACCTGTGTATTTTTAAATTTTGTAATAAAACAAACATTTGTCAGTTAAACACCAATTGCTGATTCAATGAATCTTGTTAATCGGACATAATTAAAACATTTTGGGATTAGTTGAAAACATCCTGTTAGAAGATTTTCGAATTTCGCTTTGTTTTATAATATGTACGTATGTACCTGCATGACTCATTTAAAATCTAAAATCTGAAATTTCACTTGAACATAAATGATTTTTCGAAATTTGTTTATCTGATAGATTAACAGTACGATAAACTATTAACACTATTCTGCAGAGTCATTATTTAAGGTGTCCCAACAAACGCTATCCACTTCCAATAATTTAAATACAACTCATTTTTAGAAAAAAACGTAAGAACGCGTGATCTCTTCAATTTATTTCTATTTTTTAATGTTAAGTTGAACAAAAAAAAGGTGAAGATTATAAAACACTCATAAACCATAGGAGTCAAATTAAATTTTCTTCTTTCTGGGTGTCGAATAATAATTTGTCTATATATCTGCAATTGTAGGTTCCATCCTTATTATCCAGTCCTTCCACTTATCCCTGTCCATTAGCATTTTGTTCATTTTTTTCTATCGTTTTCCCCTTTACTTCTCCTGTCTCTTCAATGCCCCTCATCCAAGTTAGTCTTAGTCTTCCTCTTTTCGCTAATTTGTTATTTTCATTTCCAGTATTCTTTTTGGTATTCTGTTGCTGTCCAGCCTAAGTACATGCCCATACCATTGCAATTACTTTTTTACAATTTTTTGTATTATTGACTCTTACTCTAGTCTCCCTTTAATTTCTTCGTTTTTGAGGTGGTCCAGCTTAGTCTTTCCTGCTATCTTCTGGAGATATTTCATTTCTGCTGCAATCAGTTTAGGCCTATGTTTTTCTTGTATTGTCCAAGTTTCACTTCCATATAATATCATTGGGTTCACTATTAAATTATATATTCTTAATTTTATTCTTTCGCTTATTTCCCTTTTCCCAAAAATTGCCCTGTTTAGCGAATAATAGATATTATTTGCTTTTTTAATTTTATGAGCTATTTCAAGTTCTATTTTTCCATCATTCTCTATTATACTTCCTAGATATTCCGTGGTGGTCACTTCCTCCAGGGCTTGGTTCTTATACTCGTATATAATATTATTTTGTTTTTGCACTTCCTTTTTATTTATATACATTATTTCGCTTTTATCTACATTTACCCCCATTTTCAGCTTTTCTATTTCTTCTATCCATACATTTATCAATTTTTGCGTTTTGGTGTCTCCGTCCGCTATAAGCACTAGGTTATCAGCATATAATAAGCTATCCATTCTGATTGACATCATATTTCTATATCCCACTGTAGTTTGGACGTTCTTTGTCTCGCATTGTTGAGTAGTCTATCCGTTATTATTATAAAAATATACGGACTCAAACTGTCTTCTTTTTTTATTCCCTTTTTGATTGTAAATGTTTCTGATCTATTTCCATTTACTTGCACTTTTGCTCGTGTGCCTTCTTGTGTTGACTTTATGATTTGTATTAGTTTCTTGTATCAGTTTCTTCTATTAATTTCAAACATTTTTCTACCGCTTGTCTTTGTACTGAGTCAAAAGGCACCCTTATGTCTATAAATGCGAGTATGAGTTCTTCTCCCGTCTCTATTTTCGTTTCTATAAGTTGTCTTAATACAAATATATTATCTGAGGTTTACCTCTTCTCTCTGAATGCTGTTTGCTCATCATCTAGTTTGTTTTCTACGTTTATTTTTAGTTTGTTTTGTATTATTTTTGTGTGGACTTTGTATACTACCGGTGATTGGTCTATAGTTATCGCACCGGATTCTGTCCGCTTTTTTGAATATGGACATTATTATGTTGTTTTTCCACGCCTCAGGTATCTTATTCATTTCCCACGCCTCCGACAATATTTTTTATAGCCAATCTGTACCTTTCCTTCCCATGTATTTGATCATTTCTGGGTCTACCTCAAATTAAATTTTAAAACAATATATTATGACACGTCACTGATTTTTGCTCCTCTGGTTTCTTCTGTCAATGCTCTTTTCATGATTTTTTTTAAGCATATGTCGAAAACCTTGGCGATAATATAGATTTATCATATGCTCCTCTGCTAATTTCAATTTATTCAGTAGTTACAATCGCTTTTTGATTAAAATATAGATCTAATATGATCTTAAGGTTTTTTTATATCATGTCAGTATACCAAAAGAAACTTTTCATTTAAATAAATTTGCACTTAACGAAAATTAAAACAACCAGTCTAATCTTCCTCCTCAGAACTCAAATCATCTTGTAATCAGTCTAAAAGTGAATACTTGGGCATATATTTTGATGCAAAATTAAGCTAATGATAGAGTGAATGTAGAAATTATATCAAAGAAATTATGCAAAAGTAGACTTGTGGTTCATAACGTATCTAAACTGGCAGAAGTTACTGTGTTACTAGTTATTTTGTGCTGTTTGAAATGCACATTATCTATGGTCTTATAAATTGGGGTCATACCGATGGTTTATCTCGTAGGTTTGGTTTACAACGAAAAGTACTTTGTGTCATGAGAAGCTTAAAATACCGACAGGATATAGGAGATCTTCATCTTCTTCTTCTTCTTCCTCTAGCCATTCTCTATCCTTTGAATATAGGCCTCTCTCATGTGCTTCCATATGTCCCTATTTTGAGCAATTTGATACCAACTGAGCATTTTATCGTAAACCGCCCATCCCAGGCGCATCATTCGATTGACTTCCATTTCTTGATTCACTTTTCCGATCGTAACTGTCCCAAATATACATCCACCTTTTCCACTTGTTGCCCGTGTATGGATATTACGTCATTAATTTGGTTTAGTGATGTTCATCTTTAAGACGACCTTTTTCGGTTCAGTTTCTAATTCTTGGAGCATTTCTTTCAATTCAATTTCGTTTTCGGCAAAAAGTGCGATATCATCAGCAAATCTTAAGTTGTTGAGTCTCTCTCCGAATATGTTAAGTCCCCTGTTTTCCCAGTGAAGGCTCCTGAAGATATCTTCTAGTATCAGGGTGAATATTTTGGGTGATATGATGACACCCTGTCTAACACCTCCCTTTATTTTTACTTCCTTGGTATCCTCGTGTAATCTCACTTTCAAAAATTTTCAAATCAATGAACAATCAAAACTGAAAGTGATGTAAGGGATAAGTTTACTTAATTAAAAAATTTTAACCTTCTCTTGTTTTTTTTTTCTGCTTCTCTGCTATACGCTTACGATAACAAACACAGCTTTAACATAGAGACAAAGATACACCACTATAATACACGAAGACGAGCAGACAATAACACTGACTACCTAAGACCAAAAGCAAATAAAGAACGATCCAACGATTTATTACACATTCTGAAATAATATCATTTTACTCAGTTATCATCACTACACCAAACACATTATTTTTTACACACGACGTGTGTTTCGCTAATTTTCATCAGGATCGATGATTAATGACTGAGACAAGTGTTTGGTGTGATGGTGAAAACTACTGGGTAGTGTAATTTAGTTTTATAATGTTTTATAGTTGTTTGGAATGTAATTACTTACCATAAATTTCTCAATTTCTGTATTTTTTTACTTTATTTATATTTTTGAACGTTGGTCTTTTGTATGTTATATCTTGTATTATAATTTATCTTATTTAGGTTTTGTTTATTTTATCTACTGTATTTTACTATCGTATTTTATTCATATTCTTGAAGTCCTTATTTTTTTATGGGTCTAGCACACGTGCTGCAGGGATATCCCTAAAGCGCTACAGGCGCAACATGTGTGCGGAAAAAGGGAAACACGTTGGTCTTGAATCGCTGTAAATTGTACTTGGTAGAAAACACAGTCCTGGGCAAATTATACCAAGGGGATGATGATCTTCATATAAAAGACTGCTTGAAAAGTGTTGTACGAGGAGTAACAAGCTGAACCTTATACGCATATGAGGTATTAGCGCGACGTATATTTCTAACATGCACCGCTCAGGAAGGAATTAAGTGGGCCAGATCCTTCGAACACTTTCCATGAAAATACTTGTAGAATAGGCTCAAGTCGCCAACCGTTCTTTGATGTTCCAACGAATCAAGGCCGCCGGTCAGTTCCGGGTCTCCAATCAGACGAACAGCTCTTCTCAATAGAATCCAACAAATACAGTGTATGTTTGGGAGCAGAGTCAGAGAGAGATTAGATTCCCGGTCTTTTCTAGCAGATCGGTAATGTAAATGAGAAAGAGAGTTGGAGACAGTATGAAGCTCTGGGGCACACCAGCGTTGATAGTGAAGGTGTTAGAAAGAAATCCGTCGACTGCCACTCGGAAAGAACGCTCTCTGGGGAAACATGAGAGCCACAAACAGAACTTTCAGACATACCAGAAGAGCGTAGCTTAGCCAACAATCCATCGAGCCAAACACGATCGAATGCTTTGGATATATCAAGAGCAACCGCTTGAGATTCTCCAAAGTGTTCAATTCCGTTGTTCCAAACATGTGTTACATAAGTCAGAAGATCTCCTGTTGATCTATGTTACGGTGGTCGCTAATAATGTTGAATCTTTCAAAATATTTTAGAAGATGCTGATTGATAGCCTGAACTGTGGCACATTTCGAGCAGGAAGGAAAAATCCCCATTTCTGTAGGACAGGTTGAAAAGTCTACAGAAAACTGGTGTTAGTTTCCTCGCACAGTTTTTGAGAGCTATGGCAGGTATTCCGTCAGCGCCAGAAGCTTTTTTGGTGTCTAGCTTCACTAAAATACGTTTTATGATATGACGATGAAGACAATATCGGGCATCCTTGACTACACTATGGGAATAGTAGGTGGTGTTTTTCCTTGGAAATCGACGGTAGAATGTGAAGCAAAAGGTTCAGCCAATAAGTTCACTTTCTCAACAGTTATTGTAATAGAATTATCTGGCTGTAGGAGTGGTAGTATGGTGGATTTGGTGAAATTTTGACTAACTGCCTTAGCATCTGACCAAAAGGACCTGAAATTGTTGGGACAAGCAAGAAGATTATTTCTAATTCGTTGATTGTGTGCCTCCTTGGTTTCATCGATAATTTCTTTGCATCTGTTCGAAGCGAACAAAGATGTTACGATTTATGACGTTAGAATTTTCATGCCATTGTCGGTAGGTAAGATGTTTAGAAGCAGTAGAATCCTTGCATTTTCGGTCAAACCAAAGCTTGCCGTTGGAAGGGCATTTTTTTGTAAAAGGGATGTAAGCTCCCATACCAGCCAAAATAAGATCGGAAACCTCCTTGGCGCCGTCATATGGGTCGTCGGATCGAAAACAATCGTCTAACCAAGGAGAAATTCGAAAATATCCCATGAGATCTTCTCATTTAGCAGATCTTGCGCGGTTTAGGCGCCTCTCTGTCACTGATTGGTAGAATACTCGATGTCGAAAGTAGTTTATGGTCGGAAGAATCCAACGGCGGATTTACGGTGACAGTGTAAATCTCTGGATTGGTGGTTAAAAACAGATCAAGAAGACTAGCGAACTCCCCGTCTCGATCAAGGATCCGTGTTGGTTCGTCATTAAGCTGAGTTAACTTAAATACGAAATATTGATATATCTATTCACGTCTAAACACGCCTACAAGAATATTCACGTGTCCATCTGAAGATTTCAGAAGGTAATAATCTAATCCCAGTATGGATTACCTCTTGTTTGGTTATTTTCGGTCCGCTGCTAACTTATTTGTATTTACACACCTACTACCATGGAGTTAAAAGTCCCGAGACTTTCCAAGAGATGGCAGTACAAACAAAAAACTTATATGAATTTCAGCTAGTGCCAACTCTCAGAAGATTCGTGGAAAATTTTCATGACAATTTGTTGATTTTTGTGAAACTATGGAACAAAAAGCGTTTCATATGTTGATTAAACATTACTTTTTAATGTGAAAAAATACAGCGATAACCCACGAATGGCTTAAGAAGGGTTATGGCACATCTGTTCCGTCGAAAACAACTATCTCTATGATTTAGTGAACTTAAATGCGGTTGTACGTACATGCGCCGATGATGCACTACGTCCCAAACGTCCAAATGAGGCAGTCATTCCAAAAACAAAAAAAAAACACCATATTGTTCTGAATGACCGCAAGGTGAAAGTGAGGCATATTTTGCATGAATATTTACATACGAAAAAGAAATGTGCTGGATGGGTGCCGCACACTCTCACGATTGATTAAAAACAGCAACGTTTCGAAGACTTAGAACGCTGTTCGGCACTGTTTCGGCGTACTCCAAAGGAGTTTTTATACAGATTCGTAATAATGGTCGAAGCATGGATCTACCACTACATTCCTGAGTCCAACTGGCAGTCCTCAGAGTAGTTGGAACCGTATGAAAGCCGACCGAAGTGTCCAAAAACCCAAACCCATGTTGCAAGTTGAGTAAGAAGTAATGGAGTGTCCCAACATAACTACGGCGGGTTCAGCAACGTTGCCATTTTTAGAAAGAACTGCCGCTTGGGTTTTGTAGCGTTAAGGTCTACGTGGTTACTGTCACCTCAAGACAGAATTTCTTCCAGGTCTTTGTTCAGTTGAACGACTTCCTACTGTCTGCTGATACTTGCATGAGTACCCGATGCTCCAACTTTCAAAGTGAATGGGGAAATAAGCGTACTGTCATCTGGAAAGCTGTATGGTAAATGCTTGGTCCCTTCCAACAGATCGTTACTGTAAATAAGAAAGATAGTAGAAGACAGTCTGGAGCCTTGGAGCATACCAGCGTTGATAGTAAAAACCTTAACTTTTGCTAATGGAATAGATAAAAATTTTACATTTAAATTAGTTTTAAGACGCCCAGTATATGGCACGTGAATTTCAAGACCATTTATATTTTTATAGCATCCGCAATCTCAGTTTTTAATTTATGTATATATCTAATCCTTGAGAATAATATCACAATGACTGAACAAACAAAATTCTATATGCGCAAAAATATAGTTTGTCTTATCACCCACAAAAAAAGGTGAACTGAAGGTAATTTTTGGTGGTTTTTTTTGAAAAAAACTCGATCAAAACCGTTTTTAAAGTACTTTTAATTCGCACACTAACAAATGGTAATCAGGAGACGCCACAAATATCAACTTGCAAGAAAGAAAATATTTAATTTTGCTGACTTTTGTGAAACGTATTTCTATTGTTATGTCTGGACCTCTTGCTTTCGTTATGTCACTAAGAAAATACAGTAAGTACACTTATTTTTTACACATTTCAAGCCCACGAATACTTGGCACAAGAAAATCTATATTAACGTTTTAATAGTGTTATAAGTGAATATGTATTGATGCCCCAATATCAGTATCAGATTGATTTGTGGATAAAATTAGGTATTTAAGAATTTTAAACAAAATTCTATTACAATTAGGAAAGTGCGTCATTTTTGTCCGACGTGAGTTATATTTTTGACAATGCAGGTTCAAAAATTCACCTTAATATAAAAAATAACAGCGACCCGGAATATTGAACCTCTCTAGTAAAAGAAAGGAAGTCATATCGGCTAAAAATATACTCACTTTACGTACAAATAACCACGCTTTTTATACTAATCGTTTACCGAAAACCTATTTCGTAATTTTAGAATATACGTAAGACCTTATAATTGGTTATGCAGGTCACATGATTCCTAATATAGCCTGATTTTTAGGAAAAGATTATAAACGGTATTTGTACTTGAAAGATAAGATTATAATATCTTCTGGAATCTGATGTGTGATTTTTTTTTATCAGTTGATGATGAGAAATGCTTTTATACATTTGTCAAGGTCGAAATAATTCAAGATCATATGAAATATGAAATTATGTATTATATATGGTATTACACCCCTTTGCTGAAAGGAACTATTATCACCCCCCGAGATTTTTGCATTTCTTTACGTTTGAGAGTTCCTAGGCTACAAGAAACATAGTTTGTTATTTCCTCTAATCTGTCTGTCTCTCTGCTGATCGAAAGGGAAATAACTCGAAAAAGATGAGATATCGATTTTAAATTTGGCGCACGTATAATATGTGAAGGGCTAAAAGAGGTGTAAGTCCTGATACATTTTATAATTTTAATTAGTGCAGTATAAATACACTAATATTATAATTTTATCCTCTCTGGAATGTCACCAGGAGTATTGTTCTGAGTTCTGGACCTCGAGAAACTTGTGTGCTCTTTTGTTTATAAACAATTTAAGTTTTCAAAACGCGTGTTTTGAGCTTAAAATGTGAATAACTCGGATTATATAAGTCGGATCGAGACAAAAAAACCAAACTCTTCGTACTGAAATTCCTAACAAATCCCCGTTGGTCCAAAATGAATCTTTTTTTTTCAAAATTTAGGTTTCGACGCCAGGTTTGCGATGCCAAAAAAATATTTTTTAGACCCATTTAAGCCATTTTTTTTTTGTTTATTAGTCAAATAATAACAAATGCGATTTTTCAGCCATTTTGAAAAAAAAAATTGAAACTTTTTTATCATATCTGGTAGAAAATCGCGAGACCTTTATTAAAAAAAACCGGTCAAGTGCAAATTGAACTTGCGCAATTAGTGTTCAGTACGTTGATTGCTTTTAAAATAAAAAAATTTGTTACAGAGGTATAAAATGATCAGTGACTTCACAAAACACACCCCAAATGAGTTTTCAACAAAGTTTGTTTCCAATCTTTACTGAAATCTGATGACCTTGAAATTTTTGTTTTTTTTTTAAATACCAGATAATTTTCGTTCAATCTACACCCCGTGGAGAATATTCCAGAATTTTTTCAAAATTTTTTGATAAGTACTTTTCGAGATAAGGCGGGGGAACAGCGATTTTTTAAAAATAATGCAAAGAAAAGTGCGCGCAAGTATTACATTATATATATATATATATATATATATATATATATATATATATATATATATATATATATATATATATATATATTTTTACTCGTGTTTTCTCAAGCTTTCATTTGACACCACACTCGATGACCTAGTAAAAATTCTTTTTTCACTTCCGATTTCACCACCCAAAACTAACCCTTTAAGTCAAAATTTAACTCTTAAAACTACATGGCTCTGATGAGGCCATCAATTCCTATATTATTACCAAATTTCAACTTTCTGTGTCAAATAGTTTCGGAGAAAATCGGGTGTGACAGACAGACAGACAGACAGACACCGAAGTGATCTTATAAGTGTTCCATACGGAACACTAAAAAAATCATATTTTTTAACAATTTTTCTTTCAAAATGACCGAAAAAACGCATTTATTGTGTACATTTTTCGTTGATTTTCTAGTAACTGTTAATTTAAAGAGCGTATTGGACTGAAATAACAATTTTATTTCTAGTAAAAATTTTAATTATTAAAATTCCTTTTTTTTGGGCTTTCTGTTCAACAAAAGTGTTAATGACATCATCAAAGTTCAAATTTCGGGCCATGGAATGTTCGATGGATAAAATAGCTAAGTTGCGTAAGCTTTCTTGTCCCATAGAATTTCTCAAATAAGTTTTTATCAATTTTAATGTTGAAAATAATCGCTCGGCACTAGCCGTAGTCACAGGAATGGTTACAAATAACAGAAATACAGTGCACACTTCAGGAAAGCTTGAAGACATAAAATGATTCTTTATGATTAATAAATCCGCAAGTTCTCTGTAGAAGATGACTTTACTATTTCGTGTCTAAAAGTGGATCGAAAACCGAGAATTTCCTTGGCAAACGAGACTTGTCTTTTAGAGTCATTTTATCGTTTTTTTTTTGTTTATTAGTCAAATAATAACAAATGCGTGTTTTCATTCATTTTGAAAAAAAAGAATTGAAATTTTTTTATCATATCTGGTAGAAAATCGCGAGACCTTTATTAAAAAAAAATCATATTCGTTAACAATTTTTCTTTCAAAATGACCCAAAAAAACGCATTTGTTGTCATTTGAAAAAAGATCCATTTTGGAAGAAATGGTATAAAATGGCGGGAAATTCGAATTTTAAATAACAAATTTAATTGTGCCCACTGGGTTCAGTATTTTTGCACCAAAATTTAAGGGTATTTTTGCTATAACAAAATAAATATATTTTCTGAAAATTTCAAGCCGATCGGTTCCCTTAGTCCACCTGTACAATCAAACGAAAAAAAAACAGTTTTTTGCTTGTTTTTTCAATTTTGTAATTTATGTACGCACTTGAGCGACTTAAGATCAACGAGGATTTGTTGGAAATTTTATTATGAAGAGTTTGATGTTTGTTTGTTTCGCTCTGACTTACATAACCGAAGTTATTCACATTTTAAGCTCAAAAAACCGGTTTTGAAAACTTAAATGGTTTATAAACAAAAGAGCACAAGTTATTCGAGGTTTCAAAATCAGGACAATACTCCTGGTAATACCCCAAAGAGGACATAATCATAATATTGCTGTATCTAAATTATGTCTATCTCATCATTATTTTGACCTTTGCACTAAATAGAATTATCGTTTTTTAGTGTTCAGTATCAAAATTGGTCGAAAGTTAAATTTGGACTTAAGGGGTTAGTTTTGGGGGAAGTGAACACAATTTTTCAAGCTCAGCGAGTCGGGGGTCAAATAAAAGCTGGTAAAAAACACGAGTTCAAAAAATATATATAACGTAATACTCGCGCAAACTTTTCTTAATATTATTTTTAAAAAATCGCTTCCCCCACCCTATGTGTGCTCTAAGAGCACTCAACAAAAAATTTCTAAAAAATTCTGGACTATCCTCCATTAGGTGTAAATTGAATGAAAATTATCACGAGTCCATTACCATACATGATAATTTATATATATAAATATTTATATGGTATATAAAAACAAAAATCGGAATTTTTTTTTTAAAGCAGTCACGTTACGGAACACTAATTGCGCAAGTACGACTTGCACTTGGCCGGTTTTTGTATGATTTTTGGTTCAAATACTGCATACATTTTACGTATAATTATTTATTGACAAACATATCAGGTTTTAAGTGAGAGAGAGGCCTGAAGGATTTCTCTCTATATGTCGTGTTAGGATTGAGAAATCTGAAAGATTATATATTTTTTTATTTCATATACCGGCAGAAAACAGTATATCGCAGTTAGAGTCCAGTTTCAGTTGTAAATATCTCCGAAGCCCTTCCCACTGCTTAACTTTTTTTTGAAAAAATATATCACTTATCGCTCAAACTCTTGAGTTGTAATCCTTGCATTAAGTTTTTTTTACAGTGAAAATTCAATATCTCTTTACAAACTGCGTTTTTGTACTGCAAGTACAGGCTAATCACTACTAGACCAAGAGGGCGACCCGAAATTTTGACCTGTCGACTAACCGTCTGCCTAGTTGTTCATACTATCGGGTGAGTCGAATAATTTAACGTTGATTTTGCAGCCCCCGTACCCTGGAATGCGTAGATAAGGCCCAAAATGCTACATCCAAAAATAGACTGTCGTCTAACCACTTGAATCAAGTACCATAACATGACACTAAAAAAGTCGAGCGCCCCAAAAGGCGGACGCAGCCAAGACCGAACCCAGCTTTATGGCCCAAAAAACGTCGATCCAAAAATGGACTGTCCCATATAAAATCAATAAGTTTATTTTGTTCTTGATAAAATAAAAAGAGAACCTGCAAAAGGCAGACTCCGCCAATATCGGAAGATGAAGCTGGATCCGCGTTTTCCAGCCAAAAATGGTCATTTTTCGAATTTTTGAATAAATAAGACCGTAAGTCTCAAGTTCCGGGTCATACGCGTCTGCCCATTATTTTTGAAAAATTTAGGCCTTAGTTAAAAAAATATCACGAGGGCAGGCGCATTGTTGCATTGTTTGTACCGGAACAACTCAAGACATCGAAATTCTGATAGTATAGTTCTACATAAAATTCATACCCGACGACTGATTGTTATTTTTTTTATGTTTTTCGACCCGTAGAATCCGAAATTGCCGTTCTCGAGACCCCATAGTTCATTTTAAGTAAATATTTTAAAAATTCATCTAAAGTTCTTTTTATAGTGTTTTAAAAAAATAAATATTTTCCAGCATATTTTCTATAATAAAAATGTACAAAAAAAAAAATTTAAAAGTACACACCGTCTACATTTCTTGCAACTATCGACATAACATCTTATAGAAAATGGAAACGTAATTATACTTGAAGAATCCGGAAATTTTCATTTTGATGCCAAAAGCTGCTATTACAAACAAATACCGATTGGGCTTAATTGGGGCCATAGCAATAGACCCAAACGATTTTGTTCATTTGAACTAGTTGTTCCGAATTCCATGAAATCTATTACATATGAAAATGATCAATTTATCCTCCCAATAGATAGGCAGAAATTGCATAAAAAAGGCTTTTTCGGGCCCATGGCGAAGACCCCGAATACTATGGGGCCTCGAGAATGGCCAATTCGGATTCTACGACTCGACTTTTTTAGTGTCAACAAATATTATAGTACTTGATTCAAGTCGACGTCCGTTTTTAGATGTAACATTTTGGGTCTTATCTGGGCATTCCAGGGGATGGGGGCCGCAAAATTAATATTAAAGCGGGCGACTGGCCAGATAAAATGAACAACTAGGCAGACGGTTAGTCGACCGGTCAAAATTTCGGGTAGCCCTCTTGGTCTATACCGTTTTTTGAATCATGTTTAATAGGATTCTCTATAATCGTCAAAGAAACTCTAATAATTTGTTGTGGAATTATATTATATGTTCAAATTGTTGAGCGCATAAATAAAATCGAGTATAGTAAGATACTTCGACGTCTCTCTGAAAAGTGACTAATTTAGTTATGAGGTTAAATTTGTATTACATCTCATTTGTCCAGTCTTATTTATTTAAGTTTCGATTTAAAATAATTAACTAAGAAAACCGTTTTTAATTTATCCATCTCAAGAATCATTAAAACCACTCCTTGCTAGCCCCGAGAGTACCTGAAAAATGATATGTGTGTTAACGAGTCCTGGGGATTTACAAGCTCATTAATTAGGCCTTCTATATGGAGCTCGAAGCTCCTTTTAACGCTTGAAGTCCTTATGAGGAGAGCTTGAAGCACATTTTCCCATTATCGATTAAGTTAAAAGAAAATAACTTCAAGGATATTAAAAGAATTTCAAGCTCTTGGGTTAAAATGTTAAAACATTGTGATAATGAATTAGGAGCCGCTGTTTAAACCTCTTTTGCTGAAATTTCTTGTCAGGATTCTTTCATGGTGTTGTGAAGTGATTCGATTGAAAAATAGTACTCTAAGCACCTAGAAAGATTAAAAATTTTACCTAAATTCAGAGTAAGGGACTTCTTGAACTTTATAACTGAAAGTACTCACCTCTTATCCTTTGAATTATGTAAAAAAAGCAAAATTCAAGGACAGAAACTTGAAGAAATTGCCATTTTACCGTTACATAAGTTATATATTTACTTTTCTAAACAAACACTTGTAAACAAGATAAAGTGTGGCGCCGTTTAATGAAGTCACTTCGATGAATATTAAAATTCTATTAGCCAATTTTAAATTTTTTGCAAAGCAGGTTTTATGCTGCTTGAAAACGATTAAATCGGAACTTTTTAGCAATTATTTATATATTTAAATCTGGCAGGTAACAAATAGATTTCCCAAAATTCCAGATGTGTTTTTTTCTTATTTTTAACGTCTTAGCAAGAAAAACAGAGTTCATAAAAATCATTATTAGGATTCTTAGAATTTTTTTAATATTTAGAATTTTATAAACTCAATGAAATAGGTCGAAAGAGAGGCCTTAAGGATTCTCTTTATTCTGCAATATAGCGAAGTCGTCAGAGGCAAATTTTGACTAAAAGCTCTCATTAAATGTTAACAGGCTGCATTTTAGCATACAGGTAGTATTTTGGACGTAGAATACGATAAAAAAAAGTTTGCTTCTCTAAAGTGTGCGCTACGCCTACAAAATCGAATATAAGATGAAAAATTCGATTTTGCACAGATATCTCTAAAAATAAAAAAAGATATCGAAAAACTAATAGCACCACGTGAAAGAACGTGAAATTTTACAAAAAATAGTATTTTTTTAGTTATACCGTAATTGAAAAAAAATATTTAAAATAAAATGGCTGGTTCAAACCCCTTCAGTTGTAGTGGGAATCATGCTTCCAACCTCATTTATGATTCAATTAACGTTTCTGTATACCGTGAAATATTTCGAAATTAGCTATTAAGGGGTTTCTTGGGGTGCTGATTAAGAATCCGATGACAGATATGAAAAATTCAAAATGGCGGATCCAATATGACGGCCAGAAAGTACGTAATTTATTTAATTTCTTCAAGTAATTTAGAATTTTTATGTTTTCCATAACTGTTCTTTGTACCTAGATATTTAAAAGAAATATAAATACTTTATATTTAAAGCTTAGACTTCTATCTTTCATTGTCCACATTTTAATATTTCTTTTTTATTTTAAGTTTAAACTTAATTTTAAGATTAATAAAAAGAGAAAGTTTTTTTTTAATTTTTAATGATTTTCGCGCGTATACTTTTAACTGTAACTAAAAAAAATATCCGACTTTTTTTGACCATTTCGTACAGCTTTGAACATAAAATTGCCGTCGGCGCACTACAGCACGCAAATTTTCATATGTTAAAACTCAATTTTTAGTGTTCCGTATGGAACACTTATAAGATCACTTCGGTGTGTGTCCGTCTGTCTGTCCGTCTGTCATACCCGATTTTCTCCGAAACTATTTGTCATAGAAAGTTGAAATTTGGTAATAATATAGGAATTGATGGCCTCATCAGAGCCATGTAGTTTTGAAAGTTAAATTTTGACTTAAGGGGTTAGTTTTGGGGGGTGAAATCGTGAAAAGAAAAATTTTTTACTAGGTACTCGAGTGTGGTGTCAAATGAAAGCTTGTGAAAACACGAGTAAAAAATATATTTATAATGTAATACTTGCGCGCACTTTTCTTTGTATTATTTTTAAAAAATAGCGAAAAATCGCTGTCCACCCGCCTTATCTCGAAAAGTACTTATCAAAAAATTTTGAAAAAATTCTGGAATATTCTTCACAGGGTGTAGATTGAACAAAAATTATAACGAGTGCATTACCTGTAATAATTTATCTGGTATATAAAAAACAGAAATTTCAAGGTCATCAATTTTCAGTAAAGATTGGAGATAAACTTTGTTGAAAACTCATTTGGGGTGTGTTTTGTGAAGTCACTGATCATTTTATACTTCCGTTACAAAATTTTTTATTTTAAAGCAATCAACGTACGGAACACTAATTGCGCAAGTTCAACTTGCACTTGGTTATTTCAATACTATATTTTATTAAATATTTATAATTTACTGTATGCTCGTTAAAACCATGTAGACAAAGATTTCATTTTAAGTTTTACAAATTATAAAGCAACAAAAATAAAAACTATTAGTACCATCGGAAAGCTGAACCAAGTAATATCGATTAATCTTCGAGCGGTGCGCGTAAACTTTCAAAGTCACGGTGGCGCGCTACACTTTTTGAATCGAAATTTTTATTAATAAATTCTCAGGCTAATAAAAAAATCTGGAAAAACTCTATATATACTATTTTTTTGTAAAATTTCCCACTATTTCACGTGGTGCTATTAGTTTCTCGATATCTTTTTTATATTTCAAGATATTACGGAAAAACCAAATTTTTGATTTTTTGTCGTGTTCTACGTCCAAAAAACTACCTGTATGTCAAAATACAGCTTGTTAACATTTAGTGAGAGCTCAAAACCCCTGGCGACTGGGCTAATAATGCATTAATTCAAAACTATTTAATATAGGGCAGCAAGTCTCTTTCCAGTGATGGAACGATGGAACGATGCAGGAAGTCTGGCCTAACAAGAAGCCAATAATAGGTTGTAAGGAAACAGTCACATGCAAGGAAAGAAATGCCATTTATTTATTCACTCATTCAACATTCATTACAAATTACTAAAATAGAGATAATTGAATTAAATCTGCCTTTACTTGGTGGAACTCCATAACACACTCACATTTGCAACTGATAATTTTGTACAGGGTGAGTCAACGATGGAGTAAATTTCATTATCTCATTTGTTTCGGGAATGACGAAAAAAATAGTTTTAGGGAATGTTAAGGTGCACAGTTTAAAATTATTTTTGAGTATACAGGGTACTTCAAAAAAGTGTGGCTGATATAACATTTTTTTTTTAAATGGAACATCCTATTTTCTAATTTATTTTTAAATTCTTCGTAAAATTTTGTAACTTTTTTATTAATAATATTATATACCTAAAGCTAGTAGTTTTTCTAATATTTCAATTAAAAAAAAAATACTAGTTTTCAGTTTTGCCAGTAGCGCCATTGTTTCTGAAGGTGGAATACTCATAATTGATACAAGCGTTACATAGAGATGAAAGAAAAGATATATGTAAAGAAATTTCAGTTAGATGCTACAGGGTGTTCAAAATAAATTTATATATTTCGACTATTTTAAATTGAAAAATTATACACCCTATATATTATTATTTTTTCTGATAGATTTTACAAAACCCGTGTTATGGCTGTTAACTGCTCCATTACTGCGAAAAGTAGCTTCATCAGAAAACATTATTTTAGATAAAAAAAAAATTGGATAGGCCTCTATTGCTCCATTCATGGTGGTACAAAAGTTTACTCGTCGTTCAAAATCATGGTCTTGAAATTCTTGGTGTAGTTCTATATGAAAGGGATGATACTTGTATTTTCTCGTGGTGCGATTAGCAGTAGATTGGGATGTGTCAGATAAGCCAGCTAGTTGACGCCTGCTGACCTGGGGATTATCTTCAACATGAAGTAAAATCTCCATTTCTTCTTCCTCTTTGGTAGTAGTCTGGTTTACTATTTTCCGTTTCGTATACTCAACGCTATCACTACCATCAAACCGTTCCATTAAGCACTGAAAAGATTTTCTAGATGGTATACGTCTATTAGGGTACTTCGCTCCGTAAAGCCTTACTGCCAAAAGACAATTTTTTCCCACCTCGTAAATAAACCATATCAATTAATTCATTTTTAGAAAAATCCTAACTATTACCTTTATACGTCACTTACTACAACAAATTAAACTATTTTTACTTGTTTAATAGAGGTGTCAAAACTTGACAATGCCTACATTTTTGTTTTGTCTTGGCAACTATGATGTTATAGCGTAAGTGTAGTAAAAACAAGGGTAAACATTGAAAAATTCAAAATAAATTGAAAACTATTAGAAATAGGTATATGACATACTTAATAAAAATTGGAGGGTTTTGTAAAATATATCAGAAAAAATAATAATATACAGGGCGTGCCATTTAAAAAATTTGAGATTTTTCAATTTAAAATAGTCGAAATGCATAAATTTATTTTGAACACCCTATAGCATCTAATTCGAATTTCTTTACATATATCTTTTTTTTCATCTCTATAGAACGCTCGTACCAATTATGAGTATTCCACCTTCAGAAACAATGGCGCTACTGGCAATTTTTAGAAAACTAGTATTTAAAAAAAAAAAATGAAATATACACTAACGTGCATAGAAATCGGCCCACTGTAAACTTTTGACTTTAACTATATTTTTTTTTTTAAATTATTCATCAGATCAAAAAAAGAAATATGCTGTTTGAAAGACAATTTAATGTGAGTATAAATTTATCAAAAAGGCTTATCGTTTATATGCGTAGCAACCGGTAAACAAATGAAACGTGTTTATGTGGTGATTGTAACGAAAATAACAAATTTGTCAAATATTAAAATTATTGCGTTTGCAACTGAAATTTGCATATTAATTCGTTTTTCATAATCTCAGTAGTGTTTAAGTGTGTTAGTTTAATGCATACTACACCACAAAAAGCCGCCTAAGTTTTTGCTTTAATCGAAAATGGACTTAGTCAGCGAGCTGTTGCTAGACAATTGAATATGACACGCGCAGCGGTTCGAAGAGTGTGCAAACGTTATGAGGAGACTGGATCCTTTCATAGGCGACCTGGAACAGGCAGAAGGCGATTTACAACCGCTCGTGATAACCGCTTTATTGTGTCAACAACATTAAGAAATCGTCACCTTAATGCCGTTCAAGTGCAACGACAGCTCCGTGAGGTGCGAGGAGTGGCTATTAGTCAGTGGACAGTAAGACGAAGACTGCAGGAAAATAACCTGACCCCTAAAACACCTGCGATTGGTCCAAAACTTACTCCAGCTCATCGGCAAGCCCGCCTGCGTTTTGCACGGGATCATCTGAATTGGACGTTGGAACAATGGGGATCTGTTCTGTTCTCAGATGAGACCAGAATATGCTTCCATGGTAGCGACCGAAGAAGGAAAGTGTACCGAAGACCAAGAGAGCGATTTGCAGATTGCTGCTTTGAAGAGCGGAGTGCTTATGGAGGTGGTTCCTGTATGATCTGGGGTGCAATTTTTATAGGAGCACGAACCGACCCTGAGTTCATTCGTAGGGGCGACCGTGTTCACGGAAGAAGAGGTTTAACGGCTGCTAGATATATCGAGGAGATTTTAGCAATTTATGTGGTACCTTACGTCGACTACATTGGAGACGAATTTACCTTTATGCATGACAATGCAAGGCCGCACACCGCAAGAATCGTGCAAGATTACATTGCAGAAGTCGGTTTTCGGGTTATGGAGTGGCCAGCATACAGTCCTGATCTAAATCCGATCGAACATTTATGGGATGAGTTAAAACGAAGAATTCGAGCTAGACTTCATACCCCAAACTCGATCGCAGAGCTTATTGTTGCAGTAGAAGAAGAGTGGTTTAACATCCCTCAAGAAACAATAGCAAACTTGATTAGATCTTTGCCTAATCGTATAAGAGATGTTATTAGGGCAAGAGGAGGTCATACCCATTATTAAAAAATTAAGTTTTAAGTTTTAAATTGTCAATAACCCTATTTATGTTAATAATAAAAAAGCTTAATTTGCTTAATGCATTAATTTCACTATGTTAAACATAGGAAGTCGAAATAAGTTTTCGTAAATTTACACTCACATTAAAGCATATTAAATTGTCTTTCAAACAGCATATTTCTTTTTTTGATCTGATGAATAATTTTTTTAAAAAAATATAGTTAAAGTCAAAAGTTTACAATGGGCCGATTTCTATGCACGCAAGTTTATAATATATTAAAAATAAACTAGAAAATAGGATGTTCCATTTAAAAAAACATATGTTATATCGGCCACATTTTTTGAAGTACCCTGTATACTAAAAAATAATTTTAAACCGTGCACCTTAACATTCTCTAAAACTACTATATTTAACATTTTTTCGTCATTCCCAAAACAAATGAGATAATGAACTTTACTCTATCGTTGACTCACCCTGTACAAAGCTCAAATTCGACCTACGATGGAATAATACTCTCATGTTTGGGGCGCTACTCCTAAATATACGCTACGTTTGTTGGATTCTATTCAGTAGAGCCGTTCGCCTGACTGGAGACCCTGAATCAAAACAGCAACTTTGATTCCTTAGAACATCGCAAAACAGTTGAGGACTTGAGTCTATTCTAAGTATTTTCATGGAAAGTGCTCGATTAATGTAGCTCGCTTAATTTCTCCCAGAGCACTGCTTGCTAGAAATACACGTTACGCTTATACTTCGCATCCGTATGAGGTTCAGCTAGTCACTCCTCAGCTTTTCAATTAGTCTTATAGGTGGAGAGCCCCATTCCTTTCAAATTATTTGCCTAGAACTGTGGTTCCCACCAAGTTGAATTTATAGCAATTGAACACCAACGCTTTTACCGCATGCGCGTTGTTCCTGTATTGTTTTAGGGACTTACTTGCAGCCCGTGTGCTATGCCCATAAAAAAACTATCCAGTAAATTAGACACTTGAGTATTAAATTCCACTTTAACGAACTAATCTAAAACTTAACAAATTTTTGTGTTTCACTGTAGCTTTTTCAACTTTCACTGGCTCTCTAAAATCTTAAATTTCATTTAAAAATCGATGACCAGACAAAAAGAGGAGAGATTTTTCACAAAAAAAAAAAAACCTTTTCCGACAGTGGAACTCGAAAAACACCTAATTTAACAATTAATGACCGGGAGGTCATGAAGACCCCAATAAAAAAGATCCTTTTTCTAAGGAACCCCATTTTCTACATCCATAACAAGGCACATACCTCCCCCTTGGCCACGTCACACTTTACTTTGATATATGCTAAACAATTACATAATAAGATTAGATGAAGGCTGATCACGAAATAGGTTATTTAATACGTATATGTATGTTACGAAAATGCCAGAAGGCGACAAAGCGTTAATAATAAGAAAAGCGAATAAATACCCAATAATTTGTCCATATAATACATAACAAGTATTTAGTAATAATAGTAATAAACGATATTTTAAACAGTACACCCGCAATGCAAAATAGACGGCTGTATGATTCAATAGGTCGCGTAGTCAAACCCTATTGGACGTTTAATAACGAAAGTAAGAACCTACACTTCATGGTAATTTTTTTCAAAATGGCGACCGTATTTTAAACGTTCCGCACGTGAATAAGGCCATGACACAGTATTTGTGCTAGATTGGGTTTTACTCGTATATTCTACTATAAAAAAAGTCATATTCTAATTTAGTAGCTGTTGAAAAAAAACTCAATAACACAGGTTTACAAATTTTTAATTTGGAAAAATACCAAGAACGCCACATGCCTAGATAAGTTAATTGGGACCTCCTGAACACGAAAAACGCTATAATTTTTTTTTTTTAAGTACCGTTTTTTAGATAACGGTACTTTTGTGTTTTTCGGTGTATGGTCCCACTCAAACCCTTATGGAGCCCAACCGAAAAGTCCGATCGAGATAAATGTCATACCGTTGGAAAGGCAACTAAATGCCTTTTCCGGCGGTATACTATAAATTTCTATGTGACAAGAAGTGGCTGAGTTATAACACCTCAAAGTTCAAAATTTGCCTATTTTTTACGTTTTTTTCAAAATTTTTCATTTTTTATTTGGTTTTTTTTTCTACGTTATTGTAAAGATCTGGAATGTTTTATTTTTTTACCAAGTAGTTTATTTAATAACCAACATTTTAAACGTAATTTGAAAAAAAAAGGATGAAAAATAAAGTTTTTATTAAGGATTTTGTGGAACGACAATATTTTCATTTTCATTGCTCACACGCTATATTCGGCGTCCATCAGAATTTGAATCACTGTATACGTTGGTAGCCCTGACACACGCTATATTCGGCGTCCATCAGAATTTGAATCTGATCACAGTAAACAGTTTGGCTTTGTACGTGCAAAAAATAAAATGTGTTCAATCGATCCCAACGAATTTTGTTATGTTTGTGGAGTTCTTGTGAAAAAGAAATCACAGCATTTGATGCGAAAAATGAATACGAAAAATTTATCTGAAGCGTATAAGAAGTATTTCGGCTTTCGACCTGCGTCTCTGGACAAACCGTGGACACCGAATAATGCATGTAACAACTGCCGAACAATATTAAATAAAATTGGTAAGGGTCAAGAGTGTTTCTTCACATTTGGAAAGCCAATGCAATGAAGAAACCCGATCAGTCATACAACAGATTGTTATTTCTGTTTAACGGAAAAGGCTGTCGGACGTAGAATTGAACCAGTTTATCCAGTTGTTAGCTCGGTGACGCTGCCAGTGCCGCACTCAGTATCGTGCCCCAAACCGCAGCTGATTGTAGCAGAGCCCACAAAAATACGAAAAAGAACAACAATAAGTGATTCATCAGATGAGTGCAGTGAATCAGAAATGCAATCAAATAAGAAACCCCATTTACTTACTCAGGCCGAGCTTAATGATTTGTGCCGAGATTTGTATTTGCCGAAATCGAAATCTGAATTACTTGCATCGCGATTGCAACAGTGGGGATATTGTGCTCCTGAGACACGTGTTACATATTACCGTGATCGTAGCAAACAACTTGCAGTTTTTTTTCGCAAAAACGGGAAACTTTTGTTTTTGTGCCAACATACGTGGTCTTTTCAATGCTCTCCAACAAAGTTATGACCCAGTGGAATGGCGTCTTTTTCTGGATGGAGGCAAGGATAGTTTGAAGGCAGTCTTGCTTCATAAAGGGAATACGAAACCATCAATTCCAATCGGATATGGAAAATACATAAAGGAAACATATGAAGCAATGAAAGAACTTCTCGCTCTCATACAATATGACCAACATCAATGGAAAGTTTGCTCTGATTTTAAATTAGTTGCCATACTATCTGGATTGCAAGGGGGCAATACGAAGTTTCCCTGTTTTCTATGTCTATGGGACAGCCGTGACTCATTCCTCAGGAGAAGATAATACTTCCTCCACTACATATTAAGCTTGGGTTATTTACAAATATTGTGAAAACGTTGCCAAAAAGACAGTCTTGCCATGAATTACCTTAAACAAAAATTTCCGAGAGCCACAGCGAGCAAAATTGAAGCTGGTATATTTGATGGACCTCAAATTCGGGCTCTGTACGGTGACCAAGCATTTAATGAGTGTTTAGGTCCAGCTCATTTGGAGGCATGGGAAGCATTCCAGGACATCGTTTACAACTTTTTGGGAAACTACAGAAGTCCTGATTACGCTGAGAAGATCGATACATTACTGCAAAAATTCAATGCCATTGGTAAGCGTTGAGTGAAAGCATGTATATCAAAAAGGCCGTTATCATTTGAAAATGATTTGAAATTTATTCTTTTTAACTTTTAGGTTCAAATATGACACCTAAACTACACTTTTTATTCAGTCATTTGGATATTTTCCCCATGAACTTGGGATCCGAAAGTGATGAGCAGGGTGAAAGATTTCACCAGGAAATGCAAGAAATCGAGAGACGTTACAAGGGCTGGTGGGATGAACAAATTATGGCAGACTATTGTTGGTTCCTCATTCGCGAAGATACATCCGAAAAAAAACGGAAAAATTCAAGTCACTCGTCATTTTAATTTAAATTTTTTTAATTTACGCCGAATATAGCGTGTGAGCAATGAAAATGAAAATATTGTCGTTCCACAAAATCCTTAATAAAAACTTTATTTTTCATCCTTTTTTTTCAAATTACGTTTAAAATGTTGGTTATTAAATAAACTACTTGGTAAAAAAATAAAAACATTCCAGATCTTTACAATAACGTAGAAAAAAAAACAAATAAAAATGAAAAAATTTTGAAAAAAAACGTAAAAAAAATAGACAAATTTTGAACTTTGAGGTGTTATAACTCAGCCACTTCTTGTCACATAGAAATTTATAGTATACCGCCGGAAAAGGCATTTAGTTGCCTTTCCAACGGTATGACATTTATCTCGATCGGACTTTTTCGGTTGGGCTCCATAAGGGTTTGAGTGGGACCATACACCGAAAAACACAAAAGTACCGTTATCTAAAAAACGGTACTTAAAAAAAAATATTATAGCGTTTTTCATGTTCAGGAGGTCCCAATTAACTTATCTAGGCATGTGGCGTTCTTGGTATTTTTTGGCTGTAAACCAGTGTAATATAATATATAATATAACTCAATATATATTAAAATCCTAATTAATTTATAGATTATTCTTTGTTCTTACCCAGATACAAGAGAGCCAAAAGTACCTTTCCTTAAGTCCAGAATATCTATTGCGTTTAATGATGATACTATCTTCTTCTTCTTCTTAATTAAAGTGGCTGTAACCTTTATCCAATGTCCTAAGTAGTTGTAGGAGGTTGTTTGATCTTAATTACTCGTTGGGGTTGACCCTGCACGCTTGGCTGATGATGAGATTTTCATGTTGCTCTACCTTTTTCATCAGCTTGATTTGACACACTGTTGCTGTGTCTAAATTCCTAGCTCGCGGTATAGTTAACTATTTGTAACGATAAACCATGGCACATTGGTCATCACGCTCAGGACATTGCTTTGCACTTCCTGAATTGCGACTCCGCTTTTTTTACACAGATGGACTCACGTCTAGTAGCAGAATATTATTCCGGTATTGTAGATGAATAGCATTCAGAAGTTGTGTGTGTCGTCAGAAAGCCGCAGGCTTTGTTAATAAGCCTTCCAGATGCACCTCTTATGATATTTCAGTTCTAAATACCTAACCGAGTTCCCTCATTAGATTCTTATCCCCGTCCAGGGTTAGATAGTACTGTTTCATTTGACTTTAAAAACGGAGGAGGAGTTGGAGTTTTTATCCAGATTGATTTTGATATTCCAGTAATTACAACAATTAGACAGTTTATCTGAATTTGCAACCAGCAGGTGATAATTCTTCCGCATCTGGCTGTGGCAAGGCCGTCAGCAAACAGGGTCAATCCTTGGAAATGCCGACTGTGTGGATATTAAATAACATTGATGAATGCGGTAAACTTTGCAGTATCCCTGGTTCTATTGTAGTTTCTTGTATAGTTGCACTGTCGACATTGACTAGGAGACGTCTCTCCAGAATCTGTATTGTTCGTTCGGGATGATACGTAGTTTATTATGTAAGGACTTTTTAATATCTCAGGAATGACTTTCTTGGTGATTTAGTTCAGTGCCTTCTTTAATTCCAGTAGAAAGAAGCTCAGTTTCAGTTGATAATATTGTTGAATTCGATAACTTGCTTTTGTGAGAGGCTTTCCAGCATTCCGTTGACTATCCCGTTGCATCTAGCTGCTTTTCGTTTGAGTCGACTCTGGATTGTCTCCACTGTTGGGAGTATCGTGGAATAAATGTTGGTTGTGATGGCTTTTCCTAAAAAAAGTCCTTTTTGTTCTTTCAATTCTTATCTTCTTTTGCCGTAGACCTTAAACTGGTTCTTCTCGGACTTGTCGGACAAAAGTTTAGCTTTCTTTTCATGAGTCTTTACAGTCATCGCCTGTTTTATCAGCCATGATTTGAATACATTGATGTAAAAGAATTCGAGTTTAGATTTAATAGTTTCTAAAATGAAGTCGAAGCAGTAAGGCCTTTGTTAGTAACCTAAAATCGCTGGACAGTTTGGTAAAATAATGGTTCTTCTCCTCCTCTATTCTATTGCCCTTGGCAGGGCGTGGTGACTACTCATGATTCAAGTTCTTCGTACTTGATCCTTCCAGATCTCTCGGTCTGGGACCATTCGGCCCGCCTCATGCAGAGTTTTTCTAACAAGGGGTTGCAGCTAGTCAATCTATCTTGTAGAAGATCTGCCTCTTGATCTTCGGCCGCTAACTTTTCCTTCGACCACCAGTTTCTCCATGGTGTCTTTTTTCTGGCGATGTGATCAAAATATGTGAGTGTTTACACGTTTGGGTAACCTAGTTGTTACGTTCATCTCCTCCAACACTGACGCGTTAGTCCGGTGCTCTGTATACCCACATCTCGAAACTTTTGGACTCTTTTTCTGTCAGTTTGCTTTAGTGTCCAGGATCCGGCTGCATACATTGCAATGCGCATTAACGAGTTGTAATTTGATCGTCTTCATTATTATGCGATCCTTCCAGATTTTTGAGAATTTTATGAGTTGCTGTCTTGGCCATCGCTATCCTCCTCTTGATCTCATCCGAGCATCCTCCAACGTTGGTGATTAACGCGCCTAGGTATACGAAGCTCTCGACGACTTCGCTACCAGCTACCACTCGCTTCTGTCGTTGGTTATTGGTAGGTCTGTCGATGATCATAACTTTAATTTTGATCTTGTTTATTTCGAGTCCATACTTCCTGCTGATTTGAGTGAGCCTGGCTATAACAGTGTCGAGTTCCGGAGCACTAGCCGTTATTATAAAGGTGTCACCTTAAGTTGTTGATCTTTTTGCCTCCCACCGAAATCCCCCCTTCCCACTCTACCAAGAGATTTCTCATTATATATTATGTATATATATTAAATAGGATAGGGGAGAGAATGCAGCCCTGTCTCGTGTCGGCTTCTGTTTTGAACGTCTTAGAGGTAGGCTGCTGTAGAGGTTCTTTATCATCGTCATGAAATATTGAGGAACACCCATCTTTTGAAGAATTGACCAGAGTGGGATCCAGTTGACGGAGTCAAAGGCCTTAGTATAGTCGACGAAACACAGGGAGGTTTCGATATTGAAGTCCCTAACTTTTTCTATAATTTGGCGGACGTTCAGAATTTGTTCTCTCGTACTTTTTAATGGAATAAAGCCGTTCTGTTCCTCTGCTATTTCAAGCAGTAAATTCTTCGACCGATTGTGAATTAACCTAAAATCGCTGAGCAATTTGGTTAAATAATGGTTCTATTGCTACGCAATTTATAGTTATAATGACTAGTTTATTACATTCGTCATATTTACCTTAAATGACGTTAAAGGAATAATAATAAAACTAACATAGTAATATACAGAACAATATTTTTTCTAATAAATAATGCGTAAATCACAAGTTTACTTTGAACATTATATATATTATTACTATATATTAAAAGCCGGTAAACAGGTAAGTCTAACGTCAATATACTTCCCCAAAAATGTTTACAAAAGAGTTAAGGTTTCCCAAAATTTTTTTAAATGCGCGAAAATTCACGTCCTGAAAGTGTTTTTGTTTATCAGTTTCCAATTTCGTTTCTTCCAAATGGTTTTGGCAAAGTTAGAGCTTCGATTAACGAGCAGATTTAAAAATATATATGTATACGGGTCATGGAGTATGCATTGTCAAAAGCATAAAATAAAACAAAAATCTAGTAAAGCTACGATACCATACTTTCCTTTCTAGAAGGGTCGATAAATTTGTTTTCAACTTCATTATGAGTTTTTTTGGTTTTTAGTTTTAATATAATTATTTATAATTATATAACATGTAGGCTGAAAAGTTTTTGATCTAGTATCAACATAGTCTCCTTCAGGAGCGTTACAAATAGTCCAACGCCTTTCTAACATTTCTATACCTTTCTTGTAGAAGGATTTGTTGTCCTTGCCTTCAAAATAGGCCTCAGTTTCGGCGACAACTTCTTCATTGGAGCCAAATCTCTTTTTCGCGAGCATTTTTTTGAAGCCTGCAAATAGATAATAGTCGCTGGGGGCCAAATCTGGATAATATTATGGATGCGGAAGCAATTTGAACTCCAATTCATACAATTTTGCCATCGTAACCATTGACTTATGACACGGTGCACTGTTTTGATGAAAGAGCACGTTTTTCTTGTTGATTTGAGGCCGTTTCCTTGCGATTCAAACGCACCAATAACTTTATATAATATTCGCTATTGATGGTTTTTCTCTTCTCAGCATAGTCGATGAAAATTATTCCATGCGCATCCCAAAATACAGAGGCCTAAACCTTCCCAGCCGACTGTTGTGTCTTTGGTCGCTTCAGGCGGCTTTCACCGGCTGCTGCCCACTCAGCTGACTGCCGATTTGATTCTGATGTGTAGTGGTGGATCCATGTTTCCATTGACACATATCGCATGAAAAAATCGCTTTTATTGCACCTAAACAGCTCCAAACAGCGCTCAGAATCATCAATACGTTGTTGTTTTTGGTCCACTGTGAGCAAACATGGTAGCCATTTCGAACAGAGCTTTCTCATGCCCAAATGTTCATGCAAAATATGACCAACACGTTCTTTTGATCTCTTTAGGGTGTCAGCTATCTCACGCAATTTCACTTTATGGTCATCCAAAACAATTTTGTAGATTTTTTTGATATTTTCCGTTGAAAACTACCTCATTTGGGCATTCAGAGCGTTCAGCATTATTTGTGTCTGTACGACCGCATTTAAATTCAACATACCAGTAAATGATGAGTGATTTTCCAGGGGCAGAGTCCCCGTAACACTTATCAAGTCATTGCTTTGTTTGAACTGTATTTTTTCCCATCAAAAAACAATGTTTCATCAACACACGAAATCCGAATTTTTTCCATTGTTTTGAAAATACCAAAAGTAGCGTTACTAAAACCACTGTAAACTAATCATCGAAATGTCATGAAATTTTGATACGTGTCGTTTAAGGTGCGTGTTAATTATTTATTTTTTTTTTATGGGTCTAGCACACGTGCTGCAGGGAAGTCCCTAAAGCGCTCCAGGAGCGGCACGAGTGCGGAAAAAGCGATTCACGTTGATCTTGAATCGCTGTATTTTATATATATATTTATATATATATATATATATATATATATATATATATATATATATATATATATATATATATTTATATATTTATATGTATAATTAACTAGTTGTGCCCGCGGCTCCTCTCGCATGGACTACAGAATTATTGTTTAGGTTTTTTTGCTGAAAGCAAATTTGTTTCTGACTTGATTCATTGTTATCGCCACTGCTTATTCCTTATGTTACCTAACGCAACAAGATATACTAAAACATAGCCAGAGAACATATGTATGATTTAAAAAATAAAACACCTAACTCGGATAAGTGATACTCGAGTGATAAGGGCAGTAACGAACAGACCTACAGACAGAGAGACGTTGCGTTTTATAATATATATGGATGGATGTGGCTAAAGTAAATACTTTTAAATAGTCTGGAGCAATCATTTTAATATGTGCTATCCAATTAGGACACAAGTCGATATTAAGTGCCAGGAAATTGATGGTCTTTTGTAGCCAAATCCTCGAAACTGGAAAACAAAATCGGAAGGGAATGCTTTTATTGTTGTAACACCCAAAACGTACTCTTCTTAAATTCATTATTCAACTTATTCGTAAGTTTACTAGCATAAAATCACATGGTAAACCGTTGAAGCACGGTAGGTGCAAAACCAGTTTTCTTATCACTCCCTCTCTCTCATTCATACACTATCCAAAATTCAACGTCAATGAGTACATCCGCCTCTTTCATTTTCCTCTATCTGTTTCTGTCTGTACTACTTTCCTAATGTCATCATACCATCTTAATATTTACCGTCTTGGATTTTTTTTCCATATTTCGTCGTTTTGCTTATCTACCTTGTCTTTTAAATCTCTCTCTTTCAATCCTTTCACCCCAATAGGAGTATCGGTGACACTATGCAGAAGCTGCCTCAAAAGTCATCCTGCGCGACCTGACTTGACTCGTGCATACCCACACCAAGAAGAGATCTTACTTGGTCGAACCATCTTGTTGGAGACCGTCCCCTTGATCTTCTACCTCCTACTTTCCCCATTACTACAAGCTTTTTCTCATAATGTGACCAAAATATTTCAGGTACTGTCTATTAACTCTATTTGAAAGTCGGTCATTACTAAGCTCTTGAAGAATAGATACATTAGTACGTAGTTCGATATAAGATACTCTGAGGATTCTTCGATATGCCCACATCTTAAACGCATCGATTCGTCTCTTGGCAGCTTGTTTAATGGTCCACCTTTCCGATGCGTAAGTTGCTATGGGGAACACAAGGCTGGATAGCAATCTTAACTTTGAGTTTTTTGTGACAGCTAGATTTTTCCAGACCTTAGTGAGTTTAATTGTGGAGTTTCTAGCCACAGCCAAACGTCTTCTTACTTCCGCTTCACAGCAACCATTGTTAGTTATTAGGAATCCCAAATAGTTGAAATGGTCTACAACAGTGAAACCAACAACTTCATTTATGTGTGACAGATTTTCATTACGACTAACAATCATTACTTTGGTTTTCGCTCTATTAATTGCCAATCCATAATTTTTGCTAATGATTTCCAGGCGCACCATAATTGATTCTAGGTCTTGTATTGAAGTTGCAAGTTTAACAGTATCATCCGCATATCGAAGGTTACTTAGCTGTTTTCCACCGATTGTCTCATCCCCACTTTTAAATCTACTGTTTGCATTTTTCTATCTGTTCTTACATTTTGTCACAGATTCACGTATTTTTCTACTTCTTTTATCCTCATTCATGATTATGCTGGAAAAACCTCTTCGTCACTGTTGCTATGCTCATATTATATTATATTATCACATCGGTCGCTTATAGCGATCGAAGTATCATCGACATAGATAAGTACTTCTCCTTGAGAGAAGGCCATTACCGTTACTTTCCGGATATCCTGTACATAACAGTTTAACATCTACTTTCGTACACTATAAAAGTTTTATAGTGTAAAAAATGTAAAGATTTCGCTAGTATTTTATGACATTTTCATTGAAATTTACGACAGAATTTATTTGTATTTTTGCAAATTGCCTGAATGGTTTACATGAAGCCGGTTTTATTGAAGAACTATAAAATCAAATTATCGATTTTTAAAAAAATGTTTCTTATCAGATTATTTAACATAAGTTTTAAGGTGAAAATCAAGGTTGTTCCTATAACGTTTACATAAAAAGGACGCGCGTTTTGCGAAAATAAATAAAATGATGTTATTTCATACCCACTTTTCCTTCAAAATGAAGGAATTTGTGAGGCTTTTGTTTATAATTTAAGAGGATATTTTAGTAATAAAATTTATTCAGTGTGTAATAATTTATGCAAATTCTAACATCAATTATTTTCTTTTTACTTCCGTAAAAAAATCATGCTCCGAGTTTCTTGCTTTTTTGTACTTTTAAGGTTCCTAAAATCCGAAAAACATAGTTTCTCTTGATCTGTTTTTAGGTCTATTAATCTGTTGGATCGATAACTCTCAAACGAGATGTGATATTGATTTCAAATTAGATACCGATATGATATTTGAAGTCGAAAAAAAATCTTAATTTTTAAGTGATTTTGCATCATGCGAAGAGTGTGAAAAGAATAATAGTATTTTAAGATTTTTTCCTGGCCTTTAGTTGGAATAATAAATTAACTGAAAGTAACAACATTTATAGACAGCGCTTCAATGGGTAGATGCATGCCACATAAGGATATTTCAGCATTTTTGCGGCCAAAATTATTATTTTTTAAATATTTTAAATCGGGTTTTATTCCTAAATATAGCAGTGAAAGCTATTTTGAAGGAAAAATACATTTTAATATATAAAAGAAAACAGTATATTGAGGAAAAAGACATGTTGAGTTAAACAAAAATTTCAAAAATTATTTATGATGAATCCCACGTCTCTTCGCCCGCGTTTGGGCTCCACTCCTCGGCTTCCTCTGTAGATTCCTCCGCGGATTTCTCTTCTTCGTCGGAACTTTCGTCGTTAATACTGGATTGAGCGGGAAACAAGCATTTGTATTGCTACTTTACTAAGTGACATAGATCTTTTTTTGGGTTTTGGCCTGATACTAGATATTAAGGGATCTTAGCTGAGCAATAATCTGTTGAGGATATCTAAATTGCATTCTTCTCTTGAGAATTTTCTAGCAAAATTTTGCTGTTATATTTGCTTGTTTCGCGCTTCTGCTGCTTCTTCGGACAGTATTTCAATGGGCAAAAGTTCCTTTTCCATTACTGTTGCACCGTGAATTAATATTTTGTGCATCGTAGGAGTCATGGGATGCCAGGGATATAATTCCAAATAAATTTTTGCGGTCTCGTATCCATAATCTGCAAATTTTTTCCACCACTCGATATTACTTCCAAAATCACTTTCAAGTGATTTATAAGGTTGAAGTCGATGCCGGAAATTTCAGCGACAACCTCTAGATTAGCAAAAAATCTCCTACTTGTATTGCCATCATAGAAAGATAAAATTTGGTACTAATTTAGGAATTGATGGCCTAATCAGAGCCGTGTAGTTTTGAAAGTTAAATTTTGACTTAAGGGCGGTAAAATCGGAAGTGAAAAAAAAAAATTACCAGGTGATCGAGTAGGATGTCAAATGAAAGCTTATAATAAAAACACGAGTTCACAAATATGTATAATGCCATACTTGTGCACACTTTTCTTTGTATTATTGTTTATTAATTGCGAAAAATCGCTGTACCTCCCCCTTATCTCGAAAAGTACTGATCAAAAAATTTAAAAAAAATTCTGGAGTATCTATCTGCAGGATGTAGATTGAACGAAAATTATCGCAAGTGCATTACCTTTAATAATTTATCTGGTACATAAAAAAAATTCAAGGTCACCAGTTTTCAGTAAAAATCGGAAAAAACTTTTTTAGTTCTCAAAGTATCATATTTTAAAAGTTTTCTTTATTTTCAACAATTTTCTTTCTTATTCTAGGTAAGTATCCTGCTCAGGAAAGGCCTAACAAAAATTTGTTTTAGTGGTAAGTTCCTATTAATGTTAAAAAGTATTCAAAACTATTTCACACGATTTTTTTTTTTTGATTCTACTGTAATTTTTTGGGGTAAAATACGCACACTGTAAGAAAATTCGTAAGTCTCCTAAGAACGATGCATGTATAAAAATGAGGATTTTAATTTCAGCTAGATCATCTCAACGAAATTATCTTCTCCAGAGAAACGAGATGCTTAAAGAAAGTGGTACAAAGCGGTAGCGAGTTACCGTTATGCGTATTCCTAAAATGCGTAGTTGTACATATAATTAAATGAACTTTACCCAACGTTTTTCGTGAAATATTGGTTAAAAAGATCCTAAACACCAAGATTTCTGGTCTGTTCTTCGTCCCCCGGGTGTACTATTTCAGCACGGGCCGAATTGATGCCTTGTATAACATTGGAAACTGTTTTCCCTAATGTGTTTCCCAATGCGAGACAATAGTCCAAGTTTCTGAGATGTTTTTATTGTGAACTTGTAAGAAAACGTCTAACGATGTAAAATCACGTGATTTCAGTGATCAATTAATTCACCATTTCACAAAATTACATAGCCACCAAAAACAGAACATAATTGGAGCAATTTGAATTTTGTATGTATGCAAATGCAAATCATTACTCACAATTCACCATATACTGTCACCAGAAATGCCTAACGGTTGATAACGACGTGAAATCGATGTTGATCATTTATTACTAACACTTTCGCGAACAACAACAATATTGTCATTCGAACGAGCATTTGTTGGTCTACCTAACCTTGGTACATTATGAACAGCAGCAAATTTATCCGTTAATCTTCGAATTGCCGATCTATTTGGTAGATTACGAGGCTGGTTTGAAAAGTCCGTGCAAAGTCCGAGAGATGGCAACACCGGCGAGGTCATGTTTAGTTAGTAGCATCTTTTGAATGAACGCACACCAAGTTTCAGCCATATTGGTCTATTTCTTTGTGTTTGGCATTCGTGTGAATCAAGGAAGTCGAGTGATTTTCAAGAAATGGACGAAAAATAATTTCGTATGGTGATTAAACATTACTTTATGAAAGGCAAAACGCCTCAGGAGACTAAAGAGACGCTTGATAAACATTATGGTGACTCTGCACCTTCGATTAGAACAGTTTATAAGTGGTTTTAAAATTTTCGGACTGGCCATATGGGCACAAGTGACGCTGAACGTTCTGGACGGCCTGTGGAGGTTACGACTCCAGAAATCATTGATCAAATCCATGATATGGTGATGGATGACAGAAGAGTTAAGGTGCGTGAGATTGCTAGTGCTGTGGGCATCTCGACTGAACGGGTACATAATATTTTGCATAAATATTTGGACATGAGAAAGCTATCCGCAAGATGGGTGCCGCGATTGCTCACGCTTGACCAAAAACGGAATCGTGTGAAGTGTTGCAAGGATGGTTTGCAGCTGTTCCAGAAGAATCCGGAGGACTTTAAGCGTCGTTTCGTCACTGTGGATGAAACATGGATACATTACTATACTCCTGAGACCAAACAACAATCTAAACAATGGGTTACCAAGTGGGAATCTGCACCAAAAAAGGCGAAGACCGTTCCTTCGGCCGGAAAGGTTATGGCGACTGTCTTTTGGGATTCGCAAGGGATAATCCTCATCGACTATCTGGAAAAGGGTAATACTATTACAGGTGAATATTATTCATCGTTATTGGACCGTTTGAAAACCGAGCTGCAAGAAAAACGCCCGCGATTGGCCCACAAGAAAGTCCTTTTCCATCACGACAACGCACCAGCACACACCTCAGCAGTTGTGGTCGCAAAATTAATGGAAATAGGATTCCAACTCGTTTCACATCCCCCCTATTCTCCAGACTTGGCTCCCTCGGACTACTATTTGTTCCCCAATTTGAAGAAATGGCTGGCGGGACAAAGATTTTATTCAAACGAGGAGGTGATTGCAGACACTAATGGATATTTTGCAGACTTGGACAAATCCTATTATTTGGAAGGGATCAACAAACTAGAACATCGTTGGACGAAGTGTATAAGCCTAAAAGGAGACTATGTCGAAAAATAAAAAAGGTTTACCCCAAACACATAAGTAGTTTTTATTTTTGCACGGACTTTTCAAACTAGCCTCGTATGTTAACCGAAAATCTCACGACTTTTGCAATTTAAAGAACGCCCATTTTCGTGGTAAGTTTGAACAATTTTATGCATTCACATACCCTGTTTGACACCAAAATCGGGAAGTTATCCTACATCAGTTGTGAAGAACACTCCATAATTTACTTACTTTTATTGAAAGCATGTAGACCACTCTACATAACAAATACGAGGGTAATGCAATAAGTAAAGAGACAATTGGTCTCAGCTTATTCCCATTCAACAAAACTGCTCCGTACTTCTAGAAGTGCAAGTTGGCAACCTTGTGGTGAGTTTTAATCAGCTGTTCGATCATGTAATGTAAACATAACTTCAAAATATGTAGTTCACCATGACGAGTCCACTGAAAGACTGCACTTTAGAAGAGCAGCGTTCTATCATCAGATCTTTAGTAGCAGAAAATGTTAAGCCAAGTGAAATACATTCTAGAATGTTATTAGAGTATGGACAAAGCTGCATAATAGTGTGAACGTTTACAAGTGGATAGATCGGTTCAAAAGTGGCTGAATAAGAGCTCAGAAGGTTGAGGTAAGCGTTGGAACTGTTCACAATATTATTCAGAATCATTTACAATTCCTACCCTCATACTGCCTGGTTTACCCAAGGTGTTACCAAATCCAGCTTATGGCACATCTATGATTAAGCCCGTTTGCTCTCTGAATTTTGCTTGCATTTCTGCCTTTTTTGCTTGACGATTTCTTTATTACTATCCTACTACCACTTTTGCACAGGAAGCTTGTATGACAAATACAGAATACTTTCGAATAATCGGATCCTAGCGTGCAATACAGACAGGCTAAACTGTAATGCATCTGTGTCGACGTAATTTTTTTTACTAAGGTCATTAAACTGCTTTGAATTAGCACCAGAAATGTAGCATCCCATTGTTGAAGTAGTTGAAGTAGCAGCACTGCACACTATTGCATCGACCATAGCTAGCGTCATTATGTTTCATGGAAAAACAGATGTGTCCTTGTACGAATTCGCTGTTCACCAAAGCGCTTATTGTATTTTCTATGTATATGTAATTTCAAAATTTGTAATATCCACTGTTTCTTTAACAAATCTAATCGTCATAGACGGACAGTATCGTGACGAAGAGGTAGTTGGATTCTGCCAAATAACTTTCTTGTTGGTCCCACAAATCAATTGTAGTAGAACAAAGCAACTTCGGAAAATGTTGCTCTCAACTGCATCTTATTTTTGCAATTTTTGCTTAAATTGTGCTTGTTGCGATCCGTCACATCCCCATTTCGAAATAGGTGTCATTGATTGACGCTCTTCTAGATTTAATTCTTTTAGTGCTTCCTCCAAATATATGGCAAAACATTTAGCCATGTGTACCAATAAATGTTGTAAGTTAATTTTAGCATAAATTTCAGTTACCCGATAGGCCTCTTTCGCCGAATAACATAATAAGTTCTTTTTGCTTGCTGTAATACGGTGTAACTCGGATAATACTTCTTGTTACTATTCCTTGTTATTTCATACCGTCTCCTTGAGATGTCAGCTTGTACAAACATTGAGAGGGCGACTATTGGGTTTAGTTTTGACTGCTCTTCATGCGGCTTTGACTTTTCGTATGCTTTCTTGTATGCTTGGGCTGTCTGGGTAGAGTTAGTTCAGTCTTTTAGAATACTGGATGTAATTCTCTCTTCAGAACTTTCAAGGGATGTTCGAATAACACGCATTATTACTTCTTTATCTACAGCACTGCGTACTGTTTTTCTATGTTTGCTTTCTTCACTTGATTCTTCAAATGACTTTGTTAGACAACCAGAAAAAACAGCGTTTTACCCTAGGTATTTCAAATGTTCCTTATATCCATTCGTCATCCTTTTTAAGAAAAAGTTTAACGAACAGGTCTCTTCTGAATAGAATTCAACAAATGCAGTGTGTGTTTGGGAGCAGAGCTCTAAATATATTAGCGGTACCCCATCGTTGGTTGAATTTGAGCTTTGTACAAAAATAATATTCCCAGCTTTTGAGAAGCTCTATTTGCATGCAGTGTGTTCATGCAAATACATATTTGCTCCTAAATTAACATTCGGCAAATTGAATAACGATTCTAGAAGAATCTGTCGCCTAGGTTTATGTAGCATTAAATTCTACTTGACTACGGTCACCTCAAAATAGAATTTCTTCTAGGTCTTTGTTAAGTTGAACGACTTCCTGCTATCCGGGGATATTAGCGTGAGTAGCCGATGTTCGAGCGTTCAAAGTGAATAAAGAAATAAGTGTACTGTCATCTGCAAAGCTGTGGACTGGATTTCTGGTCCTTTCCACAAGATCGTTAACGTAAGTGAAAAAGAGAGTAGGAGACACTATGGAGCCTTAGAGCACACAGGCGTCGATAGAGAAGTTATTCGAAAGAAATCTGTCCACAGCCATTCGTTAAAGAGCGAAGCTTAGCCAACAATGCGTCATGCCAAACACGATCGAATGCCTGGGATATATCTAAGACAGGGGTTCCCAATTCTTTTTTTTACTGCGACTCCCTTTACAGGTTGCAATTTTTATGCGAAGCCGTTCTAAAAGAAGATACCTGTGTGAAGCTCTAGCAGACAACAAAATTACTTTATTATTCAAATGAGAAGGACGAGCTTGCTTTTCTGAATATAGTTTCTCAAATCGAGGCTGAAATTTTGAAATTGCTACCATCATTTCTTTTTCTAAATTTATTTGTGACCTGTATTTCAATTTGATCACTGCAATGCAGGAAAGCCAGTTTCACCCAAGTATGGCGTAGCAAATGGTAAAAGAACCCTCAGAGCCGTAGTACTGATGGTAGGATATTCTTTGAATGCATTGCTCCAAAATTGAAACAGTTTGTCTTTATCGAATCGTAGTTTTAGGCTCGTGTCACAAGATAGTTCTGACAGCTGTTCTTCCTCGACTGTTCAAAATGTAGTTGGTGGTGGGGTCTATTGAAATGTGTTTTTATTCCAGTCGTATTGATTCAGATTCTCTGGAAAATGTTTATTAAAATGTTGATAAGTGTTGAATAAATATCAGTTGCAAACTTGGCTTCAGATTTTGAATAGATTTTTCTTTCAGAAAGCCTTTCAAAACAGGAAAACAGTCAGTATTTCCTTGCTCCTCTTCTATTTTTCTTTTCCACAACAGCAACTTCTTTTGAAACGTTGCAATTTTATTAAGAAGTCAGTATTTTTTAAACTTTTCTGCATCACGATGTGATTCTGTCAATAAATACATGTACAACTCATCTTTTAATTCGTGTACACGTGAGAGTACGTTACATCTCGACAACAAACGAGAGTTACAGTAATAAAGTAAAGGTGTATGCTCGGCACCCAAATCTTCACAAAGCTTAAGGAAAAATCTTGCCGGGTCTTATTTTTATGAAGTTCACCACTTTGATAATTATATCCATCACAAAATTTAATTCAAGTGAAATATTTTTGCAGCCAGTGCCTCCGTATATGTGACGCAATATGTCCATTTTACATTTGATTTTAATGAGAGCTTGAAGTCCTACCATGACATCGCGCGAGCTCCATCCGTACACACACCGACACACTTCTCCCTTTGGATGTTATTATCTTCCATGTAAGAATCTGTGATCTCAAACAAATCACTAGCCTTACCGGTATCAGTCATTGTTTTGCAAAATAACAAATCCTCTCGTTTGTTTCTTCCATGTACCGCACGTAACATATTAATTGAGCGTTGTTATTACTGTCTGTCGCTTCATCCAATTGAATGACAAATAAACCAGAAAGATTTTCCACAATTTGCTCATTAATGTCCTCAGCTATGTTATGTCTATTCGTATTGGTAGAAAAAAGGAATATGTGGTTTCTTACATTTGGCAATACGGTGAGCGACCTTGTAAGAGGCGAGCAGTGCTTTGGAAGGAACAGATGCTCTGGAAGACAAGGATGTTTACTGATGTTTCAGTTCTCGCAATTTTCTTGCAAAAAAATCTCGCGGCTTTCCTTGTAAATGTGAGTGGTTTCTAAATGACGTTTCAATTTATTAGAAAGCGTACTCTCAGCTGCCAGCACCTTATGACAAACAACACATTGGGGAAGTTCCATATTTCCTTTGCTAACGTAGGTAAATCCAAAATCTAAATATTAGTCATCATCTTTTCTGTACTTTTTTCGTTTTTCTACAGTTTATTTTCTACTCTCTCCTGCGTCTTTAATGCGTTTTCTATTTATTTGAATAAACTTATCCATTTTAAGTAATGAATACGCGCGAGTAAATTAAATACAACATACTTGAAATCAAAACACTGCATTCATCAACGCTTGTAATCGACGTATAAATAAAGCGCAAGGTTACTCATAGATAAATTAGAATAGAGGAGGTAAGTTCTTGCGAAAAGCCTAGTGCTCATAGAAAGAGAAAGAAATAATATAAGAGTCATTCTGTCTCTCTTACTCGACGCCAGAATTCAGCGCTCAAGCGCAAAGTAAGAGAGAAAGAATTGTTATATTCTTTCCTTTTCTTTTTAACGACTATACGCTTTCGCTTAAAGCAGGCTATATACTTTCCTCTATTCTAATATCTCTATGGGCTGACTGAGTCGCCGATGAGACGCGTGCCGCGCACTAGCTTATTACGTCGCATGCAGGCGACCTATGCGTATCGTCTCGCGACTCCTCTAGAATAGCCCACCGACGCCCCAAGGCGTCTCGATGCACAGTTAGGAAACCCCTGATCTAGGACAACTGCTCGAGATTCGCCAAAGGGTTCCAGACATGTGCTACATAAGGTGAAGATCTTTGCTTACGAAAGCCATATTGATGATCGCCGATAATGTTAAATCCTCCTAGATATTGTAGAAGATGCTCATTGATAGTTTTTTTTAGCTTAAACCTCCGTTTTATTGAAAGCAGTCCGAGTGATCGGTACTTGTTTGGTAAAGTATTCCAGCAGAAAAAAAATATTCCCTTTCGATAGGATACTTCCCTTTGCAAGGAAAATAAAAAGGATGTAATTAGAGCAATCTCTTAATCTTTGTAGTAAATAAATTGTAGGAAAAATATATGAATGTGATTAATCTCCAAATAATTCTAATTAGGCTTTTTAATTTAAAGATAAAACTGATGTAAATAAATTCGTTAACAACATCTCAGCAGCTGCATTTCTAAAAACTAATTATAAGACTATCAGTTGTTTGTAGAAATTGTAAAATTAATATTACACATGAATATATTAATTAAGATTAGTCATGTTGATGTAATAAAACCAAAAAAATAAAGCCGATAAAAGTTTCTGAAAATTGAATATATCTCTAGCAAGGATGATTTCCCAATAATAATTTAAAATGTTATTTAAATATATGTCAGTATTTCACGTTCTGGATAAGTTTCCTTCATCTTGAAATGTAGTTATTTTAAGAATCGTTTTTACACTCTTCAATATTGTTTATGTTACAAATTTAGTATGGATTCCATGTTGAAGAAGCATATTCAACATTCGGGCACACGAAACGACAAAACAATGTATTCAGAACCCTGAGGCCTATAAAATTTCTGCTGTTGCACGCAATGAAAGCCGACTTGCCTCCAAAACCTCTTTATTATCGTGCTCCAAAAAACTTAAGTTTCGATCGAACTTAACACGTAGATCCTTTAATATATTAGAACGCTCCAATACTTCCTACCATATTTCCCAAGATAAAATAGAGACGTTTAAGGTTTCCTAATAACTTTACATTTAACTCCGTTCAGATAGAGTTTACTTCTTTCGCACCACTCATGAATTAAGTACAGGGTGAGTCAACAATAGAGTAAAGTTCATTATCTCATTTGTTGCGGAAATGACGAAAAAATGTTGAATACAATAGTTTTAGGGAATGTTAAGATGCACAGTTTAAAATTATTTTTGAGTACACAGGGTACTCCAAAAAAGTAAGCCCATGTTTTTTTTAAATGGAACATCTTATTTTCTAATTTATTTTTAAATTCTGCGTGAAATCTTATAACTTTATTAATAATGCTATATACCTAAACCTAGTACTTTTTCTAATATTTCATTTTTTTGATAAAAATACTAGATTTTAGTTTTGTAAAAAATTACCAGTAGCGCCATTGTTTCTGAAGATAGAATACTCATAATTGGTACGAGCGTTCTAAAGAGATGAAACAGTGCACTTAAGAATAAAATATGATCACATATAATAATCTACTATTTGAAATACTTTATTTTTAAGTGCACTGTTTAGACTTATTTAGCAATCGAAATAGTAGATTATTCTTATGTGATTATGTTGCTGTACGATTGCCAAGTCATTATATTTATTATAGAAGTAAAGATGTCTAATATTGATACGGTCACTATAAATGTTGGTAGATAACTAATTAGATAACAATTTATCACAAAGTTGTTGAACAGGTGCTTCCTTAGATACTAACTAAAATAACTGACTTGGTTTTACATGAGATCTCATAACTTTTTGTGGTGAAGGACTGCGTTGCGGGACTTTTTTTTACATTTTATGTTTTTGATGGGATCTCATTTCTTTTTGTAGGTAGTCCTCTTTTTTTTCTTCTCGGGTAATATTTCTTGTACGTCAGCTATGGATTTTCTTAAAGCCCACTCCCTGTCTCTATTGGTTTTTCTCAAAAAGGCTATGATGTAACAATTTTTGACAAGTCTGGACGATAAGTGCTTTTAAGTCGATTATATTCAACGATTGCGGACTCCTGAGCTTTGATACTACCGAAGTCGACATTAATTAGATGTAATCCTCCCAGACTTGTCACTCTCGAAAGTGCCACGTATGCTTGACCGCATGTGAACACTGAAGAACCGATGGCCATCAGTGCACTGTTTAGACTTAGCCCCTGACTTTTGTATATGGTAATAGCATAGGCTATACATATCGGAAACTGTTTGCGATGTACATAATCTCTATTAATAATTTCAAATTTAGTTTTGACTGGACCAAGCTCGTAAAGATGTTCATTATTAAATGTAATATGGATTTTTTTTTTATTTTATTTGTATTTTCAGGATCAACCTTTACTCCTTGTACCATACCGATAGAACCGTTGACTAAGCGAAGACTCACGTCAATATTTCGTCTTAACATGACTTTTGCTCCTATTTTAATAACTATATTCTCTTCTAGCCCTGCTGTCATGGAAGCATCATCTTCATACTTTTTTATAATTAAAATATGCTTAAAGTATTTCGCTTAACAATTTTTTATTTGCACGTTGTAAGTAAGTATTATTAAACGAATATATTTGATAAACGAAAAATATTATTAAATATAATATATTAATTAATAAATAATACAAATTATTCATAATTATGGATTTTTTAGTGATTAATTAACTTTAGAGATATATAACAAGGATTTTCTACAGCTGATGCTGTCTTCCTTCTCTCAGCCTTTGATTCCATCCTTTTCTATCTTCCCAGTCTCCATCTGTTAGACCCCTGTCCTCTATAGCTAGTCCACATCGTCTCTCCACGATCGCCTGGGTCTTCCTCTTTTTCTTCTCGCTATAGGGCTCCACTCCGTTATTTTCTTTATCCACCTATTATCTTCGCTTCGTCTTATGTGTCCATACCATTTTAATCGTTTTTCTTCAATGGTGTTTATTGCGTTTTCTTTGATGTTCATTCTGCTTCTTATTTCTTCATTTGTTATTCTCTCCATACGTGTCAACCTACAACATCTTCTCCAATACTCCATCTCTACCGCGTTAATTTTAGATTTATTTCTTTTGTTGATCGTCCATGTTTCTGACCCGTATGTCATTATGCTTTGTATTATTGATTTGTATATGCGTATTTTGTTTCTCTTTGTAATGTGCTTGTCCTACAGGATCGAATTTAATTGTCTTATGCATGTTCGCGTTTGTCCTAATCTAGCTTTAATCTCTTCTTCTGATGTTGCGTTTTTTTGAAATGATGGTTCCTAGATATTTAAATCTATCGGTACCTTTGATTATTGTTTCGTTATCTACTTCTAGATTCTCCACGTTTCCCTCCTTTGTTGTTAGATATTCCGTTTTATCAAAGTTTATTGTTAATCCTGCTTTAGTGTATTCTTCTTTCAGTTTCCTTACCATATAACTGAAATCTTCCTCATCTTGCGCTATGATTACTTGGTCGTCTGCGAAACTTAGAGTATATAAGTAACCGTCTCGTATTGGGACTCCCATTCCACTACATTTTTGCTTCCATTTTTTTAATGTTTATTCGAGGTATATTTTGAATAGTGTTGGGGATGTAGAGCATCCTTGTAATAAGCCTTTTGATGTTTGGAGTCTCTTCCCTATTTTATGTCCTATTTTTATGTTCACTGTGTTGTTTTCGTAGAGAGCTTTTACTGCGTATATTAACTCTTTGTCAATGCCTATTTCTTTCATTGCGTTCCATAATCTTTGTCTTGAGTCATAGGCCTTTCTTATGTCTATGAAGGCTAAATGAACTTCTCTATTCTTTGCCAGTTTTTTTTTTTCCATTGTTTGTTTTATAGTGTATAATATGTGGTCTATACTTGATTTTCCGGCCGTAAAGCCTGCTTGGTCTTCTCCAATTCTTCCTTTTATATTTTCCTCCATGATATTTTTAATAATTTTTCCATACAAACGTCCCATACTCGATATTATGCTTAGCCCTCTATAGTTTGTGCATTTTCTGCGGTCTCCCTTTTTAAATATAGATACTATATAAGCTTTTGACCATTCCTCTGGTATTTTTTCTCCATTTATCGCTCTGTGGAACATGTTTCTCATCATTCGATGTAATTTATTAGACCCGTACTTAATCATTTCATTTACCACACCCCCAGGCCCTACAGATTTATTATTTTTGAATGTTTTTATTGTCTTCTTTACTTCTTCATAGCTTAGTTCTATCTCTTTTATTTCCTTATTCTGTTCTTCTTCAGAGTTCTCTTCTTGGAATTCTTGTCTGTCTTCTGTTAGCAGCTTCTTATAATATTCTTCTCACTCGCTTTCTGGGATGTACTCTATATACGTCTTCTCTCTATTGTTAGTCCTTATTGCTTTAATTATTCTCCATAACTCTGTACTTCTAGTTCCTCCTATATACTGTTCTACATGTATGTAATTAACTTTATACGACGTATTATTTACCGGGACTCACGGTTGACCTTGCATTATGCTATGTATGGCTCCGCGCTGTATCTCAAAAACGGTTAAGCGTATAAAAAAATGTTTAGAACAAAATTTGTAGAGAATTTTATGCTCCACAATTTTCATTTTTCATATAAGATGCAAATATCATTGAAACCATAGGAAGCGAGATATTTGCGAAAAACCGATTTTTGTGACCTTTAACCTTGAATATCTTAAGACGCGGACACGAGATTTTATGAGACTTTTGAGATAACTTTTAGAATGCCAAAATAAAGGTTTATACAAGTTTACAGCTTATTATCTCTCATTCCGAGGTTGACCCTCTTTTTTGGCTTAAGTGACTGTACAATTTAGAAAACGGGACTGAAATTTCTGTATGTTTCAGTTGTTCTTTCCTTTATAGGCTAAACATTAAACTAAATTCAAAATTTGAAGTTTGTATGTCTGCTAGAAGTACCTTAGAATTTTGATGATCGGTGAGTGTGTCAGTGACAAAATTAAAGAACTTCGACTGGCGTTAGTTCGTAAACTATAAGGTGTAAATACTAGGTAATTTAGGAATATAGCTAGTATATTATGTCCAAGTTACAGGGGGGTCGAAAGTGCCGGGAGTGGCTTCGAGAAAAGGATGGTACGGCTGTGCTTTCTGCTCGACTTGGCGGGGGCACTACCTTGCCCTCAGATATATATATATATATATATATATATATATATATATATATATATATATATATATATATATATATATATATATAATAAAAGAAAGAAAGCAAAATGTTGCCGTATCTACCAAAATTATTAAAAATACAATCTTAATTGGGGAGCTCGGCTTATTATTATTATCATACATTCGCTATTAAAGACTCTTTTGCATTTAGTGCAATGGTCAATAATTTCCAACTACCAGATAACCACGGTATCATATCACTTGATATATTGCGTCTTAGCACGAATATTTCTTGGCAGTTAACCCGCCAAATAATTGACTCCGAATGGGCATTAATCTCACCCAACACCAAGATCAGCAAATCCTTCTTCTTATCTATAATAGAATTTCTGTTCCAGTCAACTTTCTTTAAATTTAAAGACTCTTTCTACTCTCAAATTTTTGGATGCCTATGGGCAGTAACCTCAGTCCTGTTCTTGCTTCAATCGTTATGTCATATGCTTTGAAGAGCTGCACTCAAAGATTATCCTTCCGACTTCCATTCCTATATCAATACGTAGACGATTTAATTCTATCCATACCAGCTGATGGCAAAGAAGAAGTTCTTCATGTTTTCAACTCATTTGACCCACACCTGCAATTCACTATGGAAGAAGAAACCAACAATGCTGTTCCATTTCTGGACACAAGAGTCGTTAGAGACTCCCATAACATCATCAAACTTGATTGGTACAGAAAACCTACTTCTTCTGGGAGATATATCCATGCAAACTCTGGCCATGATTGGAGGGTGAAGGTCAATGTCATCAAAGGCCTATATAGAAGACTGAAGATAATAGTCCATCCTGACTTCTTACTCCAGTCACAAGAAACACTTACAAAACTTTTCATGGATAATGGATACAATCGAAGACTCTTACTAAGAACCAAAGATGAAGTCAACAAGCTTACTCATATCCATCAAATTCCCCCAGAACCCCCTCCCCTCCTCCTACCCCATATCTCCCCTCCCCCTTTGACTCCCCCAGTCGAAATAAATTGGTCGTTGCTTTCTTTACCATTTCATTCCTGGCCTTACAAACAAATTAGTCCACATATTGGGTGTCATTCCCAACATTAAAATCGCTAAATATTACTTCTTCAAAAACAGACGTGTCTTCAGTAAGCTGAAGGCCCCGCTGCCAGTTCTTTCCATGTCAGACTTGCTTTACTCAATTTCCTGCCTCAATTGTCCATCAATCTATATTGGCCAAACTTCTCAATCCTTGAATCGTCGTATTGCACTCCATAAAAGTGACACTAGATGCCATCCACACCGATGTGCCTTGGCGACCCATTCTGTTGACAATGGTCATTCCTTTAATTTCAGGGAACCCAAAATTCTTCACTTCTCCAATAATCTTTCCAAGAGAGAATTCCTTGAGATGTGTTACATCCAGGAGAATCACCTTAATATCAATAAAAGAACCGACCTGGATGGTCTTAGTAACATATAGAGTTTCCTCCTCTCCTGTGATAAATCAACTTCTCACAATCTTTCCCTGTCTTCAAGTGTTTTATGATCCATCTGAACTGCGTTGGTTGTCTCTTCTTTTGAGCTCCGTAATTTCCAGGGGTTCTCTCCTCCTCCTTCCTCTCTTTATTTACGGTTCTCTTTGATTCTGAGCTTCACAGATTCCTTCCATTTTGTCTGGGCCATCTTTTGCACCTAGCGATTACTGTCTTCCTTCCATTGACAGTGCGTTTCGTCACCTCTCTAACACTTCCTGGTGCCTCGAGTCTTCATTGGTTTTTTGCCAACAATCTCTTCCTCCAATCAGATTCCAACAAAAATTAACTAATAATTAAATCACTAGATAATTTTCTTCTTCGTTGCTCCCATTATTGTCACTCTCTCTCTCGCTCCCTCGCTCACCATTTACTTATAATTAGGTGTGTTTTATCCTTCCACCATTACATACCGGGTGGTTTTGGTCGCTCAATTGACTACCTCTCTCCCACTTAGGGTCCAATATTTGTACTTCCTTTTCTATCGGTTCCTTCCAGGTGTCGACCCCGCATTCTGGTTAATTGAGTTTTCTTGACTAAACGCCTTATCTCTGTCGGGTAGCTGTCTCCTGTCGTTCTTGTCATTTGTTCCTAAATGGCGGTGGCCATATGTGGTCGTCACAAGTGAAATAATTAATGATGTTTTCAGCATCCAAGGTTCCCAAGTACATCCATGTGTTAAATTTGTTTTTTGGAATTTTGTCTACAGTGTTTTAATGTGTATTTTGTATATTTTATGGATTAACCTACTTTTTTTATGTAACAACTTTTTATGTACAACCTACGGCCATTCAGGCTAACGAAATCTTTCCACTTCTCATGTGAGTTTTTTTAACTTATTATGACTAATATCTTATTCTTGTTCCACACTAATTTATTTATTTATTATAACAACCTAATTAACATCATTAATTTAAAGTTGTCCCAGTCACTATCAGTGAATTCGCTCTGTTCTTCTTTTCAGTTCTGCCCTGAAGAAGGTCCCAATCCAGGACCGAAATATTGGCGGCTTAATGAAAATTGTGTGATCTCCTATCACGCCCAAATTTGCCGAGCTCCCCAATTAAGATTGTATATATATATATATATATATATATATATATATATATATATATATATATATATATATATATATATATATATATATATAGGTGCATGACCAGATTAAAAATGAAATTTATAAAAAGAGTAAATTAATAAAATCAAAAACGACATACAGTGAATAGTCCTCAGTATGAACAAATACATATAAAGTTCTCTAATAACAGTTTTATATATTGACATTTCGTGTCGTTATCCTCTTTTAGTATGTCTCGTTATTATCATGCTCGACTTAAAAGAAAACAATCTGTTTCACGTATTTTCCTCTAATTTAGCAGCTTATCTATACCAAGATGGGGAATATCAAATTAATTTTTTCGACAAGGTAATAAAAATACCGTAAAAATTTTATATGTTCTAGACGAAAACAAACAATGAGTTCATCACTATCACCGAACAACTACCTGATTTCAAATTAGTTGAAAACCGGAAAAAAAACATCATCAACAATACTGCGATTCCCGAAAATGAGAGCTGTGTTTTTAAAAACACAAAACAAAATTTTACTACATTTTCGAAAACGTTTTGTGTTTTGTAAACGTCTCTCGCGTCATCATCGTCTCTGTGATTATTTTACTACAATTAATTGCTTTACAACTTTTCATTGTAAAAATTAATGGTCATTCAACGTAGAAATAGGATATCTGAAAAACAAAACATTTTAGTATATTTCCTGTAACTTTTATATTTAACATTTAGCGTTTTGACGTAATATCGGACTTTTACGTAGTACAATACGTTTCACTGGACGTTAATTATATTTTGATGGAATTAAAATCATTTTTTTGCTTATAAATCCTTGTAATATGTGAAGGAAGGTCCGGAGTCTTTCATTACGGCGTCGGTTCAAAATGTAGTTGTTCAATATATAAGGAGTCATAGTTAATATAGGGATCAGAGCTGTCCTCAATTACTTTAAAAAGTAATTCAATTTTAATTACCCACAGTTCGAGAATAAATTATTTGGCAATACATTGTTATAATGAAATTATCTTTATGTTGGGATTGTGGAATCTCTGGTACAATGACACTACACAACAGTTTTTACTACTATACCAAACACTTTATATATTCTCTCGGCACCCGTTTTGGTAACCATGTTAATATCATCAGGAGCGGTAATTGACTGAACCAAAGATCAAAACCTAGACTACTTATAATACCCTAAGCGTTGTGATTACTCAAATGGAATCGAATAATCACAAACATCCGTTTAGTTTGGATCAAGTAAACAATATATAAAGACTATAAGAAGTAGATTCTCTGTCTTTATTTAAACTATTTCTACATTTTATATGGTTCAATTCAATTACTTTACATTTATCTAATTACCTTGTACTATTGCAATTACTTTATGAATTTCAATTCACAAAATATCTGGAACATACCTGGTGAAATGACAATTATTTATGCAGATGACAAATTATAAAAAAAATCTATAAAATAACTTATCCAATAACTTTCTCGTATACATTTAGTTCTAAAATCATTACCGAGTTGGACTTTATCTCACTAAAGAATATTTTAATTCAAGTACTTCAAATTGATATTTTAAATGATAGATAGTTTCTGGTCAGAAATTAATCCCCCCAAAAAAAACTGAGCAAAAAAAAGGGATTTAGGGATATTTACAACTGAAACCAGAAATGTTTCTCTACATACTAGTTCTATTCAAGTTGTAAAATATTGAATAAACTACCACAATTATCAGATTTCTCTACTCCAAAAACCCTGAACAGGACGTAAAATCTAATATATACGAAGCAACCCATTTTTAAAAGAAGTCTTCTGTGACGACTCCATATTGCTGATTCAGCTCCTTCTCCAACGTTGTCCTGCACAGAGCACTATTTAATGTTCTACCCCTTTCTGGATAGTTCTTTAAAATACGTCAGCTTATATCCCAGAACAGAGTAAAAAGACTTTTCCGACCGATCGTTCTGACTGAATTTCTTGGCTGAGGAAGATGTGGGCCGTCATTCTGAGGCATGTCTCATGCTCAAAGTGATACCGCTAAATCTGCACACATATCACTTGTTAATTGGTAAGCATACGAGGCACCCACCGTGCACACAATTTGCTATACTTGCGAATGACTGGATCTGACACGGATTATTCAATTCTCTGTTTAAAACTGCTAAAGAAATGTGCCAGTTTCACGAATCATGACGACCACGCGTACCACGTTTTCGTCAGGGGGAAGACCATTCACCCTTTCTAACATCCTTCTATGAATTTCATGAAGGTTCACAACCCCCGATCACAAAAATTTCGTAACTGCTAGCTGCTCTTCTATGGTGCACAAAACTAATGGCTCCACTATCTTGCTTAAATTATTCCCATGCAACAGATGATACCATCGATCGCGACATGTTAGTACTTTCTCATAGCATATATTTACCCTTCACAGGGGTGCAAATTCATAAAGTGTTCACTTCGTAAAATACTTTGAATTTGCTGTTTATTTTTACTTTCCTTGCTAATGAAAAGTTTCTAGATCGCGAAAAACAGTCACCCATTTCCGTCAGCCTGTTGGCACGATAACTTTCGAATAAAAAGAGATATCAATTTCAAATTTGGTTTATAAATAATACCTCATTACTTTTATTGACTACTAAATAGTTTCTACTTTATAACTATTATACACTGGTTTGATTAAAACATTATTTACATTTGCATCTTAAGATGCTGCACATGTTAGGAACCTAACTAACTTAGCCCAGGTATGAAATTTATATAAATGTATTGAGAAAACATTGAAGATATTTCATGAACATAAACTTAATATTAAACTTAAGATTAACTTAAGCTAATCCAGGCGCAGCGGGTCGTTGGTCTTGATAAACGGCGGCGGACTTGGTGTAGGGTGGGCGGTAGGCGATCCTGACTGTGGGGTTAGGGTGGTGGGTGGCTTTGTCCAACAATTTGAGCTGAGCGCTGCTGATAAATTTCCGGATTGTAAACATCTGGACGTCTCTATGAAGTTGAGTGTTGTGGACGAACCATGGAGCTTTGGCTATGATGCAGAAGGGAGGGTAACATCTGACACCATGCTGAACTGGAATAGGTCATTTCGGCTCGGATGATCATCTTGTAAATTGTCAACTTGTTGCGAGTTGATAATTTGCTGGACTTGTTCAGGAGAGGGTACAGCTTGCCGAATAGTTGGTTGCATTTCTTGGCGGAGGCGGTAACCTGATCCTTGCATACTAGCGAAATAATACCTTTTATAGAGATGAAGCCTATAGTTTTCAATGATATTAATTAACGGGAAAGAGGTGTCGATAAATTTGTTAAGATTTTAATAGAAATGTAGTAATTTTCTATTAATTTGTTGAGATACTAAACAAATTTGATGCATAATTATTTGCAATTAAACTTGTAGGGGATTAAAGGGACGGGAGAGGAAGTTAAAGTTTTTATATTTCATGTTATATGTCCTTTTCAGGGTTTTTGGAGCCGATAAATCTGAGAATCGCTATTTTTTTAATTTAAATACAATAAACGCTTTGGTAAACAGCGAATTTGTACAAAAGTGGCAGCTAAGATCAGGCGGTAACAAAAAAATTTTCAAGCAAGAAAAGGCAAAAATACAGGCAAAATTCAGAGAGCAAACGAGTTTAATCATAGATGTGTGGGTTTGGTTAACACCAGTGATGGCAGTACAAGTAGAAGTTTTTTTGCCGATCCCTAGATGGCCGCTGAAATTATCGATGTAATATCGAATTGTCATAAAGTCAACTTGAAAAAATTTGCAAACTATGGATACGAGGCCCCCAAAATTTATGTGAAAGGGGTGGTTGTCGATAAATTTGTTTAGGTTTTAATAGAAATGTGGTCATTTATCTATTGTTTTGTTGAGATAATAAACAAATTTTATACATAAATATTTGCAGTTAAAGTTGTATGATGTTAAAGGGGCGGGAGAGGAAGTTAGAGCTCTTATATATCGTGTTAAGTTGTATGTCTTTTTCAAGGTTTTAGAATCGATAACTCTGAAAATCGTTATTTTTTTTAATTAAATTTTTAACAGGAAGAATGCTGTTGGCTATGGCTTTTTGTTCTGTAGCTAATATATCACTGTAAAGTACCTGTCATTTAAAATATCGAGTCGTAATGCTGAGATTAAGTGATGTTTAGTGTAAAACACCGTATTCAGTAATTATTAGGTAAATCTACCCATTGTTTTATTGCCAACAAATTTTTAACATACAATGATAACCAAAGTCTAAAACCCCTTGAACCGGTCATATTTAATAAAAGATCTGGAACAATTTTCGACGTAGATTCCGATTTTATTGTTGTCGGTCACACTTATCAACTGGTTACCGTGCTTTTAAACTTTGTGGATCTTTTTCATTCAATCGTTCAGACTTACGTTAGTTACAACAATAGATATTTGCATTTTTAATTATCGACTGAATAATTTAAATCACTTGCAAAATAAGGAATTTTGCATGTTTGGAGTGATACCATATAATTATATTTTTGTACAACTATATATGTATATATATATATATATATATATATATATATATATATATATATATATATATATATATACATATATATATATATATATATATATATATATATATATATATATATATATATATATGTTGTAATATGGTGTTTGCTAGAGACTAATCGTAGGCACGAATACCTGTTTTTACATTCTCTTGTCCCTATCATTTCATCATTCTATCTGTATGTTTGTTCCATTTTATATATATTTTTTTTAAACTCCTAGTCATATATATTAATCAGTTTATATGTCTATATAACGTTGTCACTTCTTTTTGTAGGCCTTAGGGTCTTTCCCGCCATTCTGCGTACTATTTACATTTATGTTGTTTTTGTATTTGTCATCTCGTAAATTCGAAAATTTCTTTCAATTCCTAAATGTGTGTTTCGCCCCATTTTATTTAAGTATGAAGTTAAGATTTTGAAGAACCGTAAGGGGTTACACGTGATATATCCAAGATATTTGACCGTGTTTCCTCAGAGAGCACTCTTTACGAGTGGCAGTTGACCGTTTTTAGTGTTCCGTACGGAACATTTATAAGTTCACTTCGATGTACGTCCGTCCGTCTGTCACACCCGATTTTCTCCGAAACTATTTGACACAGGAAGTTCAAATTTGAAAATATTATAAGAATTAATGGCCTCATCATAGCCGTGTTTTGAAAGTGAAGTTTGACCTAAGGAGTTAGTTTTGGGGGATGAAATCGGAATTGAAAAAAAATTTTTTTACTAGGTCAAGGTCAAGTCAAATGAAAGCTTGTAAAAACACGAGTTCAAATATATATATAATGTAATACTTGCGCGCACTTTTCTTTGTATTATTTTTTAAAAATCGCGAAAAATCGCTGTCCCTCCCTTATTTCGGAAAGTACTGACCAAAAAATTTTGAAAAAATTCTGGAATATTCTCCACGGGGTGTATATTAAACGAAAATTATCATGTTTAATAATTTATCTGATATATAAGAAAAAACAAAAACTTCAGGGTCATCAGTTTTCAGTAAAGATCGGAAACAAACTTTGTTGAAAATTCATTTGGAGTGTGTAACAAAAAGTTTTATTTTAAAAGCAATCAACGTACAGAACACTAATTGCGCATGTTCAATTTGCACTTGACCGGTTATTTTTTCTGATACCTGCACTATTAATTCCGAGATACCCTAAGGCTCCATACTGTCTCCTATTCTCTTTCTTCTTTACATTAACGGTCTATTTGAAAGGATCAGGAATCCAATATACAGTCTTGCCGACTTCATTTACTTTTAACGCTCAAACATCAGCTACCCATGGAAATATCTGCAGACAGCAAGAAGTCTTTCAAACTTAACAAAGACCTGGAAGAAATTCTATCTTGAGGTTACAATATCCAAGTAGAAGTTAAGATTGCTAAACTCGACATAGTTACGTGCGGACTCTCCATTTCTCTCGCATCGTCACTCAACTTACTGAGCATTAACTTGGGAGCAATTATGTCTTAACACGAACCTGTTGCATACATCTTCTTTTAGAGCTTCATCTGAAATGCCCCATGGATCTAACCTGGGACCCCTACTTTTTTTAATATTTATAAACGGTATCTCTGACGTTATAATTGACAATTATATTATTTCGTACTAGAAACTATAGATCGTATGGGATAGACAACACAGCTTTGGGAAGCTCATTCCAATTAGAGTATTAGGGTACAAGGGTATTTCGGTGAATTTTTGTGTTCCATAGTTCTTCTTAGAAAAGAATCGGTGTAACAATTATTATTGCTACAATAACCTGAACAACGCAACACATAACATGATTTGATTGACTAAATAACTCTCCAGTAATATGTTATAAGAACCTAGTTGCATAGTGTTACTGTGATGAAACTTAACATTAAAAGAATAACACTACATGGTACCTCTCCGAAAAATATATAATATAAAATGTATACTATACTGATATACATATAAAAAATGTAAACATAAAAATTAGCGAATATACTATAAAAACTTATGACCAGAAACTGTTTAACTTAGTTTGCGAAAAAATTTTCTACGAAAAACATCACTTTGACAAAAACGAACGAAGTCTGAACAGGGTGATTATTGTCTGTCCACTCGCTATTTTAGAATCATGCTTGAAAACTTTAATTTTTGTTCCGAATTGTCGGCGAATGTCGATCTTATGGATAAAATAATGATCGAAAAATTGGAAAAGTTATGTCGTTTAATGATTAAACTAGAAAGGATGGCTAAACAACAAAGGTAGGATTTTTATTAATTATTATTATTATTAGTTCATTATTGTTCTCTGGCAAAACAGAAAAAATAGAATATGCAGAACTACTGGTAATGAAGCTAATATTCAACAGGATATAAAACCCTTGGTTGCAACTCTCTCATCGGATATTACTTCACATGCAGTTTGCACTCTTAAGTCTCCACATTTTTTTATTTCGGTTGAAAGATCTTGGTCTTTATAATTTTTTTAAGTTCGTCTTCAACATTTTGTGTGTTACTACTCTATCAATAATAAGAACTTTTTTTTATTTTATCCAGAAGAACTACGTCATATTTTGCATATATCTACTCACCATATAATAGATTTATTCCAATAAAATACAAATTGCTCATATTCCATTATTGCGTCATCTTCTTTGAGATGAATTATTGTTGCTCTATAGCAACAAGAAGCCACAATAGTATTGTATTTAACAATATTAGTATTCTCTCTGCAACATGCTCTATACTTTCCTCTATTGAGTTACGTACACCGATTATTTTATTATTACTTGAACTAACCTAAACTACTTCATCTATTAATATGATTATAATTATGAAAACTTCAACTTTACACACTGGCACATATGCTCGGTTAGTAATGATCACTTATCATGCTCGTTCGTTTAATAATTATCGACTAAATTCATGTGACAAAATAATTTGAAAAAAGATAACCATTCTCTGCGTGCTATCGGCTACCTTTTGCAGTTTTCCTAGGAATATATTCTAAATTTCTCATAAAACTCGTAGGACACAGACTACCTTTTTGTTTATTGTGTACTATGTTTATCTTTGTGGGTGTCAAAAGAATGAAGCTCTTGGTGAGTTGAATAGTTACAACTTAAAATTACAATTTATATAATATACACTAGTGAGCAAAAAAATCAACTCAAACGATTTTGCTTCATCATCCTTGAATTTAATTTTTAAACAGTGGTATTATTTTTGGTATCATTAGAATGCTGATTTTCTACTCTTTCCAATAATACCAAAAACATTTGGATTTCCAAAAAGTTTTACTTATTAAAACGATTTTAGTCAACAGAACCGTTTTTGCTCGCTCAGCAACGTACTCGTTGTGAGCTACTCATCCCTATAAAAACACATGCAGCTGCATTTTCCTATCATTCCTTTATCAGAACTTGAACTGTCAACATCTCTCCTATACCTGCTCACTAGCACTGCGCAACTGCACCTGAGTTACTCAGCTGCCTCCGGAATCTACAAACCTTATCAAGAAACTGGTGCCTTTACACGGAGATCAGGGTCAGAAAGAAGAAGGTGTACCTTGGTGCACGACGACCACTTGCTGCATTACTGAAACGGTCGAGTACATCGAGGAGTTCCTGAGGGAACACGTCGTTCCTTACGCTGGGTTTATTGGCGATAGCTTCGTGCTAATGCAGGACAATGCGAGGCCACATGCTGCTTCATCGGTGCGGCAATAGCTGAGCGATGGAGGAATTCCCACATTAGACTAGCTTGCGCGGAGTCCTGACCTTAATCCAATCGAGCACATGTGAGACGAGCTCAAAAAACGGTTCTAGCCGAAAATCCAGCCCCTGCATCGCTGAAGGACTTAAAGGTTGCGATGGCGGAAGTGTGGAGAAGAATCTCACAGACGGTGGTGTAAAAGCTCACCCACTCCATGAAAAACCTGCCGGAAGCAGTAATAAGGGCTGGGGGGGGGGGAGTAATATAAAATATTGATTTTGGTTTTTAACAATAAATTTATTTGTTAAACTTAAAATTTATTTAATTTTTCCTTTCTCTTACCCCTACTTTCAATCCTTGTTCTCCTTGTTTCTCATTTTAATCAGTAAAAAGCATAAAGTACGCTATGGAATTTGGTATCATTAGAAAGAGAATAGAATGGACTTTCAAATGATACTAAAATCCTTAAGAATATATGAACACTAAATTCTAGGATCAATGTTAAATAAAGCCAAATAGTTTGAGTCGATTTTTTTTGCTCACCAGTATATATATATATATATATATATAGATATATATATATATATATATATATATACATATATATATATATATATATATATATATATATATATATATAGATATATATATATAGATATATATATATATATATATATATATATATATATATATATATATATATATATATATATATATATAGATATAGATAGATTTATCTATATATATAATAAATTTAATAATAATATTAATAAGTCAGAATGTTATTTCATTATAATAAATTATTAATTTGTATTGCAACCAACGTCATTATACCGTACATATAAATAGGTATAATATTTAAAAATGCGAGAGGAAAATAAATCAACAGCTTGATCTCTAAATGACGTTTTTAAACAAGGACAATCAAACTACTCTTACGTAAACAAAAAGAGAACGCATATGAAAACAAGAACAAAATATCATAAAATAACAAAAATGAATAATAATGAAATTCCCATTATGGAGAACCGCAACGAATTACGTTTGTGATATTAATTCTTCGGAGTAATTGTTTAATTTTTTTTATCTGAAAATAACATAAATAATTCAAAAGAACTAACAATGATACGATGTAAGCGATCATTGGGATTTTCTAGCAATTGTTTAATAATTCTAATGGTTTTTCTTATCGAAAATGCCATGTGGTAATTTTTATTGTGTCATTTCTAAAATAGCCTTGATTTTTTTATAGTTTCGAAATAATTAACTAAACAATAATTATAAAAAAATGGACATAATTTTAACATTGCTAAATATTAGGTTTGGTTGTACAGAGAACGATTAGGAGTTAAAACAATAGTTTCAACTCTTTGTACAGTCAAGTAACCTTTTCTTCAAAATATAGATTAGGTAAGAAGTACTTTTATATCATCGACCCATCGTTTATGTGGACGTTCAACGCTTCTTCCTGTTTCTCTGAATCTCCACTCCGTGATCATATACATCCATCTATCTTCGGATGATCTAGCCCCATGATCTACCCATCGCAACTAGCTTCACTACTATGTCGTC
>CM032452.1:2910522-2978022 GCA_019049505.1 Pachyrhynchus sulphureomaculatus | reverse complement strand
TAACTGAGTTAGCTTCGAATAGTAACATATACATATATATATATATATATATATATATATATATATATATATATATATATATATATATATATATATATATATATGCTTCTTTATAGATGTTCTCTATTATTTTTATATATCTATTCTTGCATTCGCATTTTAGAACTGACTAGATTTCAACAGTATCAAATGCTTTATGAAAATCGATGGAGGCCATACTTTATATTCTGTACATTTTTCTATTACAGTAAGTATTGTGTAGAGTTGGTCGATCGTGCTAAATTACTTTCTGAATCTCGCCTGTTCTACAGGTTGATAAAAATCTAGTTTTGCGGTCAGGCGATTGGTTAAGATTTTAATGAAGAGCTTATCTAAGTGCGACAGAAAAGATATGGGTCGATAATTTTCAATATCAGTATTATCGCCTATATATATATATATATATATATATATATATATATATATATATATATACATATATATATATATATATATATATATATATATATATATATATATATATATATATATATATATATATCCTGATAGATAATTCTGAAGACCACCTACAACGACTATATCGTACCTTTAGGAACATAGCTGAAAATTTCAGTATGCAAATTTCCGTAACAAAAACTAAAGCAGTGATAATCCCTGGAGTTTGATTATCTTATATATATATATATATATATATATATATATATATATATATATATATATATATATATCTAAGAGGGGTGACTATGAGATTTCTAGCCAAGCTCTTAATTAAATTGAAATATTAGATCGTTCTAATAAGGCCAGAATTTGACTGGAAAAACCTATAACTACAATTTTCGGTTTAGCCGAGAAAGAAATTAACTTCGGTATTTTTTATGGAACAAGCTGCATATTATATTATTTTTCAATTCTACGGAAAAAACTATTCTAAATACATGATCAAGTTTTATACTTGTTTTTGGCAGTTTTAAAAAAAGGAAAGTTGAAAATGTCACATAATGCAAACAAACAGACAGAAAGATATATAAACAAAATAAATCCGTTATTTGTGGTTATATTAATAGCATTAATGACTGATATCACACAATTATTATTACGTCCAGTTCAGCCGGAACAAAATGATAAATGATATACAATTTGTTCTACTGAATATTGAATAATTTTTATGTTTTTTTTTTTTGCTATACCAAAAATTCGTAGTTTCTGAGATATCGATAATTAATCTACTGCACCCTACCTTTCATCCAATCTGTCTTAACAATATTTTAATGCTGTACTTTAATCAAAGGTGGCTATGCATATGGAAATCCAATAACCCGCCCTTCAATAAACATAGCCTCCTTAGATTAAAGCACAGCATTTAAACATTTTCTAGATGGGTTGGATGAAAAGTGGGGTGTAACAGAACCTTTTATCGTCTAATCTCAGAGACTATTGATTTTAAGTATAGAAAAATATACATAAACTACAAAATTATCGATAGAATGTAAATAATTAACAAATTGTTTAACATTCCATTAAAATTACTGAAGTTACTTGACCTTAAAAATTTATTTCCGATACTCTTTCACCGGAAGTAATAATTTTATGACATCAGTCACTAATACGTTTAGTACAAGCATTCTAAACAACCTAGAATTATAGTATTACGACTCTAATGCGCAATTAACAAACTAGAAAAGTGAACGAAAGAACAAATTAAACCAAAATAAAACTAAACCATTTACTCTTCTAAATTATCCTCATCAAAAACCCTTATTACCATATATTTTAACTTTAGCTTTTATTTGAATTTTTGGCACATTAATTGAGTATGACATCCTCGAAGCGCGAAAGAGAATCTTTCATGTAAATTTCTTATTTTAGATAATAATGTTGTTTAAAAACAAAAACCCACAAATAATCTGAGGGTAATGCTCCGGCGGTCAATAACTTATACAGAACTGCTACATGTTTGTATGCAAAATGTAGTGTTTTTGGTTTATTTTATTAGATTGCTGTAAATAAATTATTCATTAAGAAATTAACAGAAAATTCCTCCTTGTCCATGCTTATTTTTTATTTTGGTCCAATGACCTACAAAGTGTAAAAATTCTAAAGAAAATAAGTTGTGGTTTCGAGAGATGTTATCTTTGGTAAGTAACAAACATTTCTAGATACTGTTAATTTACGTGTGTATATTTATTATTAAGAAAAATTGTTGAAAAACAAAGTTTAGCTCCTTTTATCAGCTAATATTGTTCATCTTCTGTCGATTGTGAGATAATTCAAGTTTAAAAGAAGCATGCCCTTTTTGCATAAAACTATTTACTCTACTGTCTCATCGTTTACATAATAAAGAACCCAAAAAAAAAAAAAAAAAATGTTATGACCCCGTTTACCCTTGACATTACTGTTGATATACCACCTTGACTTCGGTGGTATAATGCCCTCGTTGTTTCAATATTCACGTGATATAACCACTTGTTATTTTCAACACATGAATATATGATTATTAAAAAAAAACTTTCCTCTGTTTATTCTTCCACTTTTGTGAGGCAAATCGCCTGTAAAATCTGGCTACTGTTCTTCTGATATTGATGGCCAACCGTTTGGCCCTCTCTTGGGGGGTGTTCCTAGTGGTCTGTTACCCTTGAGCTTTCCGTTGCAAGCTAATTTCATCATCCTAGTGTCAGAATCACATGTTCATTTCAACCACGTCTTCTGGCTCTCTCCATTGCACCACGTCTCGAACTTTGCATTGCTCTCTTTTGTGAGTGTTTCTTTGTCTAGCCCACGTGGTGTATCCTACGATTGTTCTGAGAGTGTTCATTTCTGTAGTTCTCATTTGCCTTTTTGTCGCGGTGTTGTCTGCTCTGGCCTCATCTCCATAAATTATCACTGGTTAGACGCAGGTTATGTATATTTTGGATTTATAGTTGGTTAGATCTTCGTTTTTAAGATTTCCACTACTAAATAATCTTATACCAAGATAATCAAACACCTGGGATTATCATTGCTTTAGTCTTTGTTGTGGAAATTTTGATACTGTAATTTTCTGCTATGTTCGTAAATGTATGAAGTGGTCGTTGTAGGTGGTCTTCAGAATCATCTATCAGGATTGCATCGTCCGCGTAACACAGGATACTCATGTGTTGATTACTAAGTCTTTATCCCAAGCCACTCGATTTCACAGCATTTATGACCTTATCTACGATATCATTAAATAATAGTGGGCAGAGACTGTCCTCTTGGCGAATTCCCGTTTGCGTCTTAATTTCTGGACTACTCTTATTTTAGTTATGTTGTGAATGTTCAGGTCTTTAATGATTTTGATGTATTCTCTGGGTACATCTTTCTCTTCCAGTACACTAATCACGTCCTTCAATTTTATGTGGTAAAATGCTTTAGTTAGATTTATAAAACAGATGAATGCCGGTGTGTTGTTTTCTATAGCCTTTTCCAAAATCTGTCGTAAGATAACATTGGCATCTATGGTTGGTCTGGTTCTGCGAAAACCTTGTTTTTCCTCGCTCATGGTTATCACATTAGATATTTCTGTTGCTTGTATGCTTGTGAGAAGCTTCATTACTGAACTTAACTATAACCTCTTTTTTGAAGAGTGAGATAGTGTTACTTTTCTTCCACTCGTCCGGTGTTTTGCCCTGGGTTATTATTTTCTTGAGCAATTTAGACATTTTAAAAGAAAAAACATTAGTTGAAAGGGTATTCTCAACCCTATATAAGGCTCCATAGCTTTAAAGGTAAAGCCAGAACCCTAATGACTCATCCACTTGTCCATATGTTACATTTAATTTACTCAGTTGTGGGATAAGCGTTATTTTTATAAACGAAAAACGCTATATAAATAGTAAATTAGTCCATCTCGACTTTTCGCGGCCAAATTTCACAATTCGATCTCACCCAAACAAAAAACCGACGGGCACGAAAATAGATTTTGGCACAAAAATCGTCGCGACAGTAACTCACTTTTATTTTTCCAAAAGCGTTGCATAAGAATTTAAGCTTTGAGCTCATTATGGCGCTAGAAATAGTAGCGTACTTTGAACGAAACAAGCTGGTAAAGTGCCATTTGGATTCGAGCACCAAGGGTCCCGTGAAACTAGCAATCATATAATCGGAGTGCCTTACTGAAATTTCGCTGCATTAAGTTCGCTATATTTATTCTATAAGTTTTTGGAATATATTGCTCTCATTCTAGTCTTCCGAGCCGTTTATATATACTCAACATTCATATAATTACCAACGAACTATAAAATAAGCTCGATTTCTACCAGCCAAGAGAGCAGGCCGGTTTCCGCTCCGACTTTTGGAACAAACTACCATCTGCAATGCGTTAAAATCCTTATCGAAAAAAACATAGAATATAATTGTCCCTTGTCTCTTGATTTTTGCATTAGACTGGGAAAGTAAGAGAATTGTAGTCGATGGAGCAAGACTGAACCATCTAAGGTTCGCAGATGACATAGTTCTAATTTCAGACAACTTGCAAGAGTCCAGAGACAAGTTAGAAAAACTACAAAAAGCGACTTAGAAAACAGGTCTGCTAATAAACTAAAATAAAACCAAAATGGTTACTAACTTAGTAATCAGCAAACCTTGTTATATATGTATATATATATATATATATATATATATATATATATATATATATATATATATATATATATATATATGTATATATATATATATATATATATATATATATATATATATATATATTATATATATATATATATATATATATATATATATATATATATTTATATATATATATATATACATATATATATATATATATATATATATATATATATTTAGCTCAAGATGAGGAAGACCTCAGTTATATGGTAAGAAAACTGAAAGAAGAATACACTAAAGTGGGATTAGCAGTAAACTTTGATAAAACGGAATATCTAACAACAAAGGAGGGAAACGTGGAGAATGTAGAAGTAGATAACGAAACAATAATCAAAGGAACCGATAGATTTAAATATCTAGGAACCATCATTTCAAAAAACGCAACATCAGAAGAAGAGATTAAAGCTAGATTAGGACAAATGCGAACATGCATAAGACAATTAAATTCGATCCTGTGGGACAAGCACATTACAAAGAGAAACAAAACACGCATATACAAATCAATAATACAAAGCATAATGACATACGGGTCAGAAACATGGACGATCAACAAAAGAAATAAATCTAAAATTAACGCGGTAGAGATGGAGTATTGGAGAAGATGTTGTAGAGTGACACGTATGGAGAGAGTAACCAATGAAGAAATAAGAAGCAGAATCAACATCAAAGAGAACGCAATAAATACCATTGAAGAAAAACGATTAAAATGGTATGGACACATAAGACGAAGCAAAGATAATAGGTGGATAAAGAAAACAACGGAGTGGAGCCCTATAGAGAGAAGAAAAAGAGGAAGACCCAGACGATCGTGGAGAGACGATGTGGACGAGGCTATGGAGGACAGGGTCTAACAGATGGAGACTGGGAAGATAGAAACGGATGGAATCAAAGGCTGAGAGAAGGAAGACAGCGTTAGCTGTAGAAAATCCTTGTTATATGTGTATATATATATATATATATATATATATATATATATATATATATATATATATATATATATATATATATATATATATATATATAAATATATATATATATATATATATATATATATATATATATATATATATATATATATATATATATAATAAGGAGAGGGAGATTATGGAAAAATACAACTACCTTGGCCATGAAATCCAGATCAGCAGGGACAACCAGACATGCGAATTACCCAGACGAATAGCCTTAGACCGGGCAGCTTATGGAAAACTTAGACATGTATTTAAAGTAAACATTCCTATAAGTATGAAACGAAAAACTATGAACCAGTATGTTCTCTCAATGCTAACATACGGGGCTGAAACGTTGACACAAAAAAGTCAACAACAAAACTGCGAATAACGCAACGCAGTATGGAGAAGCTTATCCCTGAGAGATAGGGTCCGAAACGAGGAAATAAGAAGAATGTAGATGACGGTATATTGCGTATTTCAAAATTAAAATAGAGATGGGCGAGTCACTTGGCCAGATTAAATAATAGATTGACGAAGCGAAACGTAGAATGACGACCGAGAAACTGACAAACGAAACCGAGGAAGACCACCCACCCGATGAACAGACAACCCTAAGTTAATCGCTATAAACTGGATTGCTACAGCCCGGAACAGAAAAAAATAGATACCTCTTGAGGAGGCCCGCGTCCAACAATAAACCGAGGAGGCTGATTGATGATGGTGCTCCCATTCATACTTCCTAAAGGGCCAGATAGTTCTATTTTTGAACTAGTGTCATATGATTATGAAAAAGCAAAATTTAAATTCTCTCAGAGTTTTTTGGTCCAGCCAGTGAAGGTGGAATGCCTTTAGGCCACATTTAAGACAAATATTGGACGTAGCCTGTTGCTTCTCTTGCGCCCCTTACCAACTAAATATCTAACTGATTATAGTTGCCCAGATCATATGGAGTAATACCCGGTATGATACGATACCATCGGTTTAACCTGCATAAAGTTGCTCCTACAAGCTAAGATTTTGTAGCTGTGCTTATGATCACTTTAAGCTGGAAAGTCACAGGTCGATGAAGCTCCCAAGATAAAAAAGTTTTGCGGTAAAATAGGTCAAGTTCAGGTCTCCATATGGGAGCTGATTCGGGGACATTATTATGCGGAGACCAAAACTTCAAACTAAATTAGAGCATTCGGGGTTTAAACTTGAACATTTATTAAGTGCCTTAATACTTGAGATCAAATAGGTCAGTTTATTAACCAGCATAGCCAACTTTCTCTATTCTGGATATGACTTTTATTCTTGTCTTAGGTGTAATTTTGAAATCAGCCGTGTCGTCATATGGAAGATACAACCACAAGATTCATCAACTGCCTATATGGACCAACAAGTGACATGAACTTTAGAGCACTTTTCGCTCCTCTTGCCAAAACCGTCCATTATTTACAGATTAAATATCTAAGTGCCGAAATTATTATTCAAGGCGACCTTAATATCCACTAAAAGGCCGTAAAATACTTATTTGTGACCTAATTTAGCTTATCGTTAAGCCATAATAGGATTCCTGACCGTGATGAGAAGAGTTCATTAGTCTTCTTGAATTTTTTTCGTCCCCTATTCCGGAGATTTACACTTCCACCGTAAATCCACCATTGTCGAGTTATTCCAAGACTTCGCATGTCGACATTAAAACGCGATTACACATTTAATCTGGCCTAAAAAACTGGTTTACTGACTATGGAATGGGTCGCTCGAATATATAGTATTCCATACTTTCAAGATTTAAAAAATTCTTGGTTCAGTGGCATTTCAATGTCATTAAAAGTCCAATCCAATGAAATGCATAATTTTAGCTAAAAAAGAAGAAAGTAAATAACATTATATTTATGTTATAAGAAACACATGAATATTTTCTAAATTTGTACTTTAATACTTATAAGTTATATATAATCATATATAACATCCTGTTATAATTAACAAAGGTAAGTGACAGCACCGTCACGTATCCAAAACAGAGTTTACTACTAGACCACGTGCGATCATTCGGTTTCTAGTGGTGCTGCCTGTATTGTTATTCTGTCCATTGTTTTCTACTTGTTCTTACCGCACTTACTGAAGTTTCTAATATATCGTACTTTGTCTACTGGTAGAATGTTTTTGAGTTCGTCCGCATATCTATCATACCAAGAAGAAAATATATGGTAAGATACTAATCACAAAAACGGTTGAAAATTCACTTTCTTCAACGTTAAATTTTTTTTAACGAAAATTTATTTTTATCTACGATTTTTTTTAAGGTAAGGGTCGATTTGTTCTACTCTCTCTACTTGAAGCTTAACAGCTGTTAAGAGGGAGTAATATATTTGCTACGGTCCCTTACTAAGGCCAAGGTCGACCTTTCATGGGCGGGTTGATATTTGGTAAAAAGGAGTTTTGCACCTTTTTTTTAATTTTTCAAATATATATATATATATATATATATATATATATATATATATATATATATATATATATATATATACAGTCGACACTGTTTATAGTGAAACTCTATATAGTGAAAAACTCTTTATAGTGCAATTTTTTCAAGACCTAGAAAAACCCATTTTATAGTCGAGGCCTAGTAATTCGCAAATTCAGGTTCAGTTTATTTTTGTTTAAGAATCAAGTAAAATTTCCAAGCGAGTGTGTTTAAGTTTAGCTGAGAAAATTAAAGTTTTGGAGGAAGTTGATAAATGCTGCAAAAAAATTGATGTTGCTGCAAAATTTGGTGTTTCTCCAAGTTGCGTCTCTCTGATAATAAAAAGTCGCGACAGTATCATCAAGAAACCTAGTGTTCCAAGCAGTCGAAAACGAGTACGGGTGAGTACCTACGAGGATGTAAATGAAGCAGTTTTACGATGGTTTCAAGTGACCCGTACGCATCAAAACGTACCAATATCGGGAAATTTAATAAAGCAAAAGGCTCTACAATTTGCTAAAGAACTTAACTGCGTTAATTTTCAAGCTAGTGAAGGGTGGTTGAGTGCCTGGAAGACTTGCAATTCAATTGTTTTCAAGACGGTGTCTGGCGAGAGTGCAAGCGTTAGTCAGGAGGACTGTGGTATTTGGACTGAAACTGTTTTAAAAAGTGCATTGAAAAAGTACGAGCCAAAAAACGTTTTCAATTGTGATGAAACCGGTTTGTTTTTTAAATGTTTGCCAAATAAAACTTTAGCTTTTAAAAGTGATAAATGTTTTGGTGTTAAAACAAGTAAAGAAAGGGTGACACTTATGGTTGGAGCAAACATGGCTGGCTCAGAAAAACTGAAATTACTGCTCATAGGTAAAAGCAAAAATCCCCGTTGTTTAATAGGAGTTAAATCTCTGGAGTTAGATTACGCCAATAATAAAAAGGCATGGATGACTTCTGAGATTTTCGAAAGATGGATCAAAGAACTGGACACGAAAATGAAAAGCCAAAAGCGAAAGATTGTGATGTTTATAGACAATTGTCCTGCACATCCAGTTACTGTAAGTAAAAAATTAAGGAATATTGAATTGATCTTTTTTTCCACCAAACATGACCTCCAAATTGCAACCTATGGACCAGGGTATTATAAAAAACATAAAACATCATTACCGAAACAGAATTGTTCACAAAATTGTTAAATGCGATTGATAACAACCTTCCAGTCCAAAAATTGATTACCCTTAAAGAGTGTATAACCGAAGTCGCTAAAGTATGGAGTGAAAATGTTTCTCAGAAAACTATCAAAAACTGCTTTTCTAAAGCAGGTTTTACTGAAAAAAATTGACGAATGGGAAGAAGAAGACGAAATGGATCTCGCTACCTTAAAAAGGCAATGGGGTATTCTACAAAAAACTGCTACCGTCGACGCAGATTTTTTACTTAAAGATTTCTTAGAAATCGACAATGATGTTGGCACGACAGATCTCCCAACTGACCAAGACATAATTGACGATATAAAAAGTATAAAAGATCATGAAGAAGAAACTGAAACCGGGGAATGTCCTGCTAAATTTAGTGAAAATGAAATAAGAAATGCATTTGACATTGTGCGAACTACTCTCAGGGACCAGGAAAGTGTACCTGATCAAATCTTTATGCATTTGAATAAATGCGAGAATTTTGTTGAGGAACAATTATTTTTCAAAAGTAATGTTCAAAAGAAAATAACTGATTATTTTTCCTAGTACGTATGTACGTAGTATGTACATATGTATTAACAGATTTTGTATTATTCTTTTTATTTCGCATGTAGTACATACATACATAAAGTCCTTACGTTATATCTTTACACGTACGTCATAGTTTTCAGGCAATATCCCAGACGACTATTATATTTTTTGTCTCTTTTTACCAATACCTACTATTTATTGGTGAAAAGAGACAAATAATATAATAGTCGTCTGTTATATGGCCTGAAAACTATGACGCACGGGTAAAGATATAACGTATGGACTTTATGTATGTATTTAGCCCTGTACATGCTATGTACTATTTAAACGTTCAAATGTTTAATAAAATCTTTTCTAATAATTCAATTTTGCAATTTTTTTTGTTGCTTGTACCTTATAAAATACAAGTAAATGAATACATACATAGCAATATATACGGATTTTTTCTTTATATAGTGAAAAACTTTCTATAGTGAAATTTCGGTCAACATTTTGGTCTTTCACTATATAGAGTGTCGACTGTATATATATATATATATATATATATATATATATATATATATATATATATATATATATATATATATATATATATATATATATATATATATATATACTTTTTATATGTTTGACTGACTTTATATATTGTACAAAAAAACAGGAAAAATCGTCAAATATTATTGAAAATGTGCAAAATTTGTATATGTGTTAGCTGGTATTTTTTGAACGTCGGATACGAGTATCTTTATCGGAACGTTACTACGAACACTCAGAAATTTGTATTATTATCTCCAAAATTATTACGAAATTTAAAGAACTTGTTATCATAATTAGTATGATTCACTCATAACAAAATATCTTGACTATTTTTCCAATCGTGAAAGTATGCAAAAAATCCCAATCACGGTAGTATAACATTTTGATAAAAAATAAACCAAGACCAAACAAATTAAACACTTTTTTTTATCAAGAAATTGTCCATTATCACACTTTCTGTGCAAACCCGTGCAAAATTATCATTTATTTATCACGTGTAATATGAAATTTGCTCATGAACGCAGCACACGTAAACTTAATAAACTTAATAATTATTTTATAAATAATATGAGCAAGTCGTGAGCTAAAAACAATCAATGTAATTGAACCATTCTTAGTACATTTATGTGCAAAATTTAAAAATAAAATATTAAAAATAGCAGCTTGATTCATTCATGTGTTGTTAATTACCATTTTTAGTGTTCCGTACGGAACACTTATAAGATCACTTCGGTGTCTGTCTGTCTGTCTGTCTGTCTGTCTGTCTGTCTGTCTGTCTGTCTGTCTGTCACACCCGATTTTCTCCGAAACTATTTGACATAGAAAGGTGAAATTTGGTAGTAATACAGTAATACCTCGCTTAGCGCGACCCCGTTATGCGCGGTTTCACTATAACGCGAATTTCAAATTTCGCGCTCATGTAGTCATTAACTTCTCTATGGTCGCGGGGGGATCCCCGCTTTCTCTGAATATTCTCTTTGAAGAATTGGGAATTCCCTGTCCTTCGACTTTGTTCTATGGGGATTTCCTCGTTCGTTTCGTGTGTTCATTTGTTCCGTAATGTTAGTTCGGTCGGCTGGCAGTTTTGTTTTAATATTTATTGGAGATACATACATACATAATTTAACCCTACGTTAAAAATGCCGCCTGTAAAGAAAAAAGAGCGTAAAAGCGTCACTTTGGAATTGAAGATGAAAGTGTTAAGAAGAATGGAAAATGGAGGCAAAGCAACAATTGTTGGGAGAGATTTTGGACTCTCAGAATCGACTGTGAGAACGATTTATAAAAATCGGGAAAAAATTAAAATCTCCAGCGAAGGTTCAACACCTATAAGTGCAACAAAACTTTCTCGTTCGAGATCATCTATCTTAGAAAGAATGGAGAAATTACTGTCAGTCTGGATCGAAGATTTGAATAAGAAGAACACACCACTAAGTCAAGATCTCATATGCACAAAAGCAAAATCTTTGTATGAGATGCTGAAAACAAAAGAAGGAGAAGGGAGTGCCACTCCGACTTTTGCTGCCAGCAGAGGCTGGTTCCATCGGTTCAAGCAGCGTTCTAATCTTCACAATATCCACATAACAGGCGAGGCGGCCAGCGCGGACATTCAAGCTGCAGCTGAGTTTCCAGACAAGTTTCAAGACTTCGTTAGACGAAAGAAAATTCCTGCTTGTCTCATCTTCAATGTTGATGAGACCGCACTTTACTGGAAAAAAAATGCCATCTCGAACATTCATTTCTAAGGAAGAACGTCAAGCCAGTGGTTTCAAAGCTGCGAAAGATCGACTAACACTTCTGCTGGGTGGTAATGCCACTGGTGATTTCAAACTGAAACCTTTACTAGTGTACCATTCAGAAACACCCCGTGCAATGCGAGGCACAGACAAGACAAGTCTACCAGTTGTGTGGCGATCAAACAGAAAGGCGTGGGTTACACGGGAAATTTTTCAAGAATGGTATTCTAATAGTTTTTGCCCATCAGTCAAATCATACTGTGACAGAAATGGGCTTGAACCTAAAGTTATATTACTCTTAGACAATGCCCCAGGACATCCAACCTCACTTGATACGCCCAGAGACTTAAAAGTGTACGTAAAGTTCCTTCCACCAAACACTACGTCAATATTACAACCTATGGACCAGGGAGCAATAGCAAACTTCAAAGCTTATTACCATCGCCGCACTTTTAGCCAACTAATTCATGAAACTGACGGGGAAGGAAGACAGTCTATGCGAGAGTGGTGGAAGTCATACAACATTATGAAGTCTATTCACAACATAGAAGAGGCTTGGAAGGAAGTTAAAATAAGTTGTATGAATGGGGTGTGGCGTAATCTTTGGCCAGATGTAGTGGAAGCACCTAGAAGAATTGTCCAGATGCAGAGACAAGTGCTTGAAGACATTGCTGCAATGATTGAGGGGTCTGAACTTGAAGATGTCACGGTAGAAGATCTCGTAGAACTTGTAGCAACGCACGACGATCCTATTAGCAATGAAGATCTGATCGAGTTACAGAATAATCCTATCTACGATGAGGAAGAACAAGTAGAAGAGAAAGTTTTATCTTCAGGGGAAATACAAAATGCACTTTCAAAAATTTATTCAGGTTTGGACATATTGCAGAGTATAGACAATAATGATGACCGTGTCTTGACCGTGTGTCAAACAATTAAAAACAGTGTTGGGTGTTATGAACGTATTTTACAAGAACGTAAACAAAACGTAACCCAAAAGACAATAGATGTATTTTTCCGTAAAAAATAAGAGTATGTATTGCATAAAGTGTTCTTAGAATTAAAGTGATTGATTAAAATGATTTGTATTTTTTTGTATTAAATTTTGACTATGTTTAATCATAAACCTCGATATACGCGAATTTCAGTTAACGCGATTTTTTTCGGAACGTATCCCTCGCGTAAAGCGGGGTATTACTGTATAGGAATTGATGGCCTCATCAGAGCCATGTAGTTTTGAGAATTAAATTTTGACTTAAGGGGTTAGTTTTGGGGGATGAAGTCGGAAGTGAAAAAAAAATTTTTTTACTAGGTCATCGAGTGTGGTGTCAAATGAAAGCTTGTGAAAACACGAGTAAAAAATATATATATAATATTATACTTGCGCGCACTTTTCTTGGTATTATTTTTAAAAATTCACTAAAAATCGCTGTCCCGGGCCTTATCTCGAAAAGTACTTATCGAAAAATTTCGAAAAAATACTGGAATATTCCCCACGGGGTGTAGATTGAACGAAAATTATCACGAGTGCATTACCTTTAATAATTTGTATGGTATATAAAAAAAAACAAAAATTTCAAGGTCATCAGATTTCAGTAAAGATTGGAAACAAACTTTGTTGAAAACTCATTTGGAGTGTGTTTTGTAAAGTCACTGCTCATTTTATACCACCGTAACATAAATTTTGACTTAAGGGGTTCGTTTTGAGGGGTGAAATCGGAAGTGAAAAGAATTTTTTTTACTAGGTCATCGAGTGTGGTGTCAAATGAAAGCTTGTGAATACACGAGTAAAATATATATATATATATATATATATATATATATATATATATATATATATATATATATATATATATATATATATATATATATATATATATAATGTAATACTTGCGCACACTTTTCTTCGTATTACTTTTAAAAAATCGCTGTCCCCACCTTATCTCGAAAAGTACTGATCAAAAAATTTTGAAAAAAGTCTGGAATATTCTCCACGGGGCATAGATTGAACGAAAATTATCACGAGTGCATTACCTTTAATAATTTATTTGGTATATAAAAAAAAAAAAAAAAAATTCAAGGTCACCAGTTTTCAGTAAAGATTGGAAACAAACTTTGTTGAAAACTCATTTGGGGTGTGTTTTGTGAAGTCACTGATCATTTTATACCACCCTAACAAAAGTTTTTATTTTAAAAACAATCAATGTACGGAACACTAATTGTGCAAGTTCAACTTGCACTTGACCGGTTTTTATTATATTTACTTAATATTTTTATGACACCTCATCAATTTTTATTTTAAATAGCATTACTATTTTTAAATTCCTTTTACTCGCAAGCAGTGCCTCCTAACCAAATAATAACCGATTAGTGCAAGTGGGATTTGCGCAATTAGTGGTAGTACCTTAATGGCTTTTAAAATAAAAAATTTTGTTACGAAGGTGTAAAATGATCAATGACTTCACAAAACACACCCCAAATGAGTTTTCAACAAAGTTTTTTTCCGATCTTTACTAAAAACTGATGGCCTTGAAATTTTTGTTCTTTTTATGTACCAGATAAATTATTAAAAGTAATGCCCTCCTGATAATTTTCGTTCAATCTACACCCTGTGGAAATATCCCAGAATTTTTTTAAAATTTTTTGATCAGAACTTTTCGAAATAAGGGGTGTACAGTGACTTTTTGCGATTTTTTAAAAATAATACGAAGAAAAGGTATGCAAGTGTTACATTATATATATTTTTAAACTCGTGTTTTTACAAGCTTTCAGTTGACACCCCACTCGATGACCTGGTCGAAATTTTTTTTTCACTTCGGTTTCGCCCTCCCCCCCCCCCAAAAAAAACTAGCCCCTTAAGTCAAAATTTAACTTTTAAAACTACACGGCTCTGATGAAACCATCAATTCCTATATTAATACCAAAAGTGATTCATGGGAGCCATTTATAAATAAAACGGAAGTCGAAATACTTATGTATTTAGAAGTAACATGTAACATCAAAATTATCTCTGGAAAACGTGCATGTATTAGTGGAAATGTTTTTTGAATCATAGATGTGACATGAATATTTCCAGTTATTATTTTAATGTCCAGAATTTATTAGATTGATGTGACGAGATGATATTTTTTTCCGTCTGACGCATTTTTAAAGATGTTGTTTCCAGTAAATGTATAGTTTTTTTTCACTTCCAGTTTCACCCCCCAAAACTAACCCCTGAAGTCAAAGTTTAACTTAAAAAACTACACGGCTCTGATGCAGCCATCAATTCCTATATTAATACGAAATTTCAACTTTCTATGTCAAACAGTTTCGTAGAAAATCGGGTGTGACAGACAGACACTGAAGTGATCTTGTAAGTGTTCCGTACGGAACACTAAAAAGGGGAATGCACTGTTTTCTTTAAAAACTTTTAAAATTTCATGTCATAATAAATTAGTGAAAATATTAAATAATATAATTTATATTTGATCTGCGTTAAAATTTGCTCTTAATTATACTGCAATAGGTCATAAAATCTCAAAAAGATCTTTTTAGAGAGAATTTTGATGAAAACATATATTTTATTACGTTAGGTAACTTAAAGAATAAGCAGTGACGATAATAGTGAATCAAGTCGGAAAAAAGTCTGCCGCTAGCGCGTTCTCTTGCAATACACTGCCTAAATCATTAAATATGGAACAATATCATGTAGCAAAGAATATAAAATATATAAAATGCAACGTCTCTCTGTCTGTTCGTTAGTACGCTTATGACTCGAAAACCACTTATCCGATTTACGTGTTTTTTCTTTCATTCATACATATGTTCTCTTTCCAGGTTATATAATAATAACAATAATAATAATCTATAATCTATAATATATATAAAATGCAACGTCTCTCTGTCTGTCTGTCTGTTTGTTTGTCCGTTAGTACGCTTATCACTCAAGAACCACTTATCCGATTTACGTGTTTTTTTTAGATTTATACATATCTTCTCTGGCCAGGTAATAGGATATATTTTATTACGTTAGGTAATATAAGAAATAAGCAGTGACGATAATAGTGAATTAAGACGGAAAAAGTCTCTCTGTCTGTCTGTCTGTCTGTCTGTCTATCTGTCCGTTAGTGCGCTTATCACTCAAGAACCACTTATCTGATTTACATGTTTTTTTTTTCTAAATTCATACATATGTTCTCTGGCCAGGTCATATAATAATAATAATCTATATAATATATGAAATGCAAGGTCTTTCTGTCTGTCTGTCCGTCCGTTAGTTTGCTTATCATTCGAGAACCACTTATCCGATTTCCGTGTTTTTTTGAATTTCTTAACTTAATATTTATCAAAAAAAAGTATAATATATATAAAACGCAACGTCTCTCTGTTTGTCTATCTGTCTGTCCGTTAGTGCGCTTAGCACTTAAGAACCACTTATCCGATTTACGTGTTTTTTTATAAAATACATAATTTCTCTGGCCAGGTTATAGAATATATTTTATTACATTAGGTAACATAGGGAATAAGCAGTGACGATAATAGTGAATCAAGTCCACATGAGCGACGCCGCGGGCACGGCTAGTAATTTATATAATGTAGAAATCAGATGCTTTTTTACGTGGGTATAATAATTTCTTTATTGTATTTACCTACGATATACGTATTTAGGATAACTAATATCCTTCAATTCAGGTATTTTTAAATTAGAGTGATTCATGGGAGCCATTTATAAATAAAACGGAAGTCGAAATACTTATGTATTTAGAAGTAACATGTAACATCAAAATTATCTTTGGAAAATGTATTAGTGGAAATGTTTTTTGAATCATAGATGTGACATGAATATTTCCAGTTATAATTTTAGCGCCCAGAACTTATTAGATTGATGTGACGAGATGATATTTTTTTCGTCTGACGCATTTTTAAAGATGTTATTTCCAGTAAATATATAGAATGATCACAACAGTTTCCAAAAAAACCTACCTTGTTTTGTTGATTATTTGAAAAATTTCCCTTTTTCACGTTTCTATTTTATTATAATTCTACTAAGAATATTAGTGTTGGGAAAAACTGACAAATTTCAATAATCGGGTACATTTAACTCAAATAATCTCAGTTATTGAGTCGCTACTATATACTGGATTAATTTTTATTAGAAATAATTCATTCTAGTTTTTAATTTACGAATGTAACCATACTATATATTCTGTTACTTGCCTCCCTCTGAAAGCATTGTTTTCGTGAAAAAACACTTTCCAAAAACGAAAAATAATTTTTGTCTATCTGTTTGGCCACCAGTTTGTCCTTCTTCCTGTTGGTCTGTCTGTTGATCTATCTGTTTGTCGGTCTATTTGTTGGCCTATCTATTTGTCTGTCTGTCTGCAAATCTGTCTCTTTGTATGTTGGCTCGATAACTCTCGAACGAAATAAAATAGAAATTTTGTAAATAAATAATACTAATAAATAGGAAATGACTCTACAAATTTTAAGCTATATGGTCTCAGGGGAAGGGGATGAAAGGAGTAGAAGACAACATATTTGTATGGATGCAATGGTATTAGAGAATGTTCTCTGGTTTTTGGTTGGTATATTAAATAAATCTTAGATATAATTGTTCTAAGGGGTTAAAGGAGTAGGAGATAAGAGGGAATTGCTTCGAATATGTCATCCTTTCTTTGGATTCAAGGGATCTGAAAATTATGTTCTTTTTCATTATTTCAAATTTTAACAGAAATAATATAAAAAAAGTGTCTGATTTTAGTTGTAAATATCTCTGAAAGCCTTCCTGTGATCAACTCTTTCTTGTTATTATTATCTCACCATAAAAAAAAAAGCGACCATTTAAAATATCGAATTACAGTTCTGGGATTAAGTACTCCTAGAGTAAGAAAATCAAGCTCAATAATCATTTTAGAACTAGATGTTTTCGAGCAAATACTGGGTCAATCATTTTATCGTTCTCATTTAACAAGTCAAATAAAAACGAGTCAATCCGAGCAACACGAGTTGCGATGTCTCGTAATGGATATACTTTTTCAGTCGACTGATCTGAGAACTAGGAAATATCAGCAAATATGACCTAATTCAGTAACATAAGTCAAATTGTATTATGATACTATCTTGAGATCATCTCTTTATATGCAATTGTTGGTAAGATTGCAAATAATGAGGAATAACATCATTTTCAAGTTACTGGACGAAAAAGGTATATAACATAATATTCTTATAATACCACTAAAACTATAAAAAATTTGTGACCTCCTTCCCTTTTACCACCCCCTTCCTTCATTCCTACTTGAGGTACTAAATGATCTCATTTCTATTGCAAGTTATCTTGTGAGGAGCACTTGGAGACTATTTTTTCGTAATCTAGGGACGTTGAAACGTGAAGAAATATAAAAATATCGGAATGAGCTTTCTTCACGGATACAATACTTTTCATACGAAGGGAAATATCTATCTATCCTCCGATTTATAGCGTCCTTCGCCTTCTGATTCCCACTCTCCATTCTCGCCTATCGGCCCAATCTCCCGGCCATAGGTTGCATTTCGACATTGCCTTCTGAATTCCACTTATCCACGTGGTCCTGGGTCTACTCCTTTTCCTCGCTTCTGAGAGTTGCCATTCCATTATTTGTTTTGGTAATCGATGGTCCCTTATCCCCACCGTACCAGGAAATCTGTTTTTGTTGTATATTGTCTATAATAGTATTTGTACGTGATTTCACGTATTCTTTCATCGCTTTTGTGCATGGTTCTTAACATACCTGCCGATCTGCGTCAGAAGCCCATCAACAGTGCGAGTAGTTTCCGTTCGATTCTTTTATTCACTTGCCATATGAGTTCAGAGCGTCCACTACCTTTTTCCCTTCAGTGTCCTCCCTGCTATTTCGGCTTCCGTATCTCATTCGATATTCAGAGCATGCGTTAATTATTTTCCCGTCCTCTTGTACTAGATTGTCGTTATCTCCTCCTATGCACGTATTCATTGTTTTTGTCTTATTCCCTTAAAGGAAGTAAAAATAAATGATTTTTAATGATCGTTTTCACTTTATTTATACATTTCAGAAGGTAAGAAGGTTTAGTTTTTCAATTGTTTGTAGGAGATATTATGGGGCTTTGGTGCACATCACTCTTAAAAGTGAAGGCAAATAAACTACCAGGTACAAATATTCATTACGTAAATCGATTTTACACTTAAAAGACCCAATCAATAGAACAAAAATAAACATTACCTCAAGCTAATGCATTTACAAAACTATAAAAAAAATATAGTGATTTTATTTTATTGCAAATTCCGCAAGTGCAGAAATTACTAATGTTTTCTCTTGATAAGTTTTATCTACAATTATCGTATTACAGTTTCTCACATACACGAGTTGCTGAGTTTACACTTTGCCTGCTCAGTTGTCTGTTATATTTATCAATAATATAAATGTTTATTAAATTTGGTAATTAATTTTCATACGTGGTGCAGGTTAAAGGTTATAGTTTGTTGTTATTTTAATAAACACCCTAATTACTTGTACTCGTACCTTATAAAGATAGGAATATTTATAAAAAAAAAATCATTTTCCAAATATGAAAACAATATTTTGAAGGCAGTATTATTATTGACGTCATATAATTTTTTACAAGAACCTCTAATAATATGTCACTGTAAATGGTTACGAAAATGAACATAACGATTTGTTATTAGCAACTGTAATTAATAGACTTTAAATTAATTAAATATATTTTGGGTATTTTACTACTACTATCGGGTCTTCCATTACGGACTTGACAACTTTTTTTTGAAATAAAACGCACCCATTTGAGACATTTCGAAAATTTTACTATCGGCTTGAAGAACAATCAAAACATTTATGTATGGAATTCGACTTCATTCATATGTCCACCACGGGCACGTTTGCAGCGGTCGATTCGTTGAACCCAATTTGCGATGACTCGGCCACACATTTCGACGGAAACGGCCGCTATCTCTCTTTCAATATTGGCTCTGAGCTCCTCTAATGACGCAGGCTTGTTAGCATAGACCAATGATTTAACGTACCCCCATAAAAAGAAGTCTAGATGTGTTAAATCACACGATCTAGGCGGCCATTCGACGGGACCATTTCTCGATATAACACGTTCACCGAATTTAGATTGCAGTAAGTCGATTGTTATACCCGCTGTGTGGCTTGTGGTGCCGTCTTGTTGAAACCACATATCATTAATGTCTAGCCCATGCAATTGATCAAAGAAATAACGTTGCAACATGCCTCTGTAGCGATCTCCATTGACTGTAACGTGACGGTTATTTTCATCAACGAAAAAGAACGGCCCAATGACACCACCGGCATGAAAACCGCACCAAACAGTAATTTTTTGTGGATGAAGTGATGTTTCTTCAAGCACATGAGGGTTTTCACCTGACCAATAACGCATATTTGTTTGTTGACGAAACCGTTTATCCAAAAATGCGCTTCATCACTAAAGATGATTTTGCGATGAAATTGGTCATCTTCTTCCAACATTTCTAGAGCCCAATTCGAGAACGTACGTCGCTTCATATGATCGAGTGGCTTTAGTTCTTGAGTTAACTTTAACTTATAAGGGTGCAGGCCAAGATCCTTTCATAAAATTCTCCATAGTGTGGTCTGAGCGATGCCCAATTCTTGAGAACGCCGTGAAATCGACTGTTTTGGTTCGTTTAAGATGGACGCTTGAACGGCAGCAATATTCTGGCCACTTCGACCAACCCGTTGTCTCACTCGCACGGGAACATCCAGCAGCGAATATGTTAACTCAAATTTTTTCACTAGACTATGAATTGCTTGTCTACTGGGACGAGAATTACGACCAAAAACTGGCGTTAACGCTCTTAAAGTTGCAGTCACCGACTCCAAATTTTGGTAGTAAATTTTAATTATTTGTAAACGTTGTTCGTTCGTGTACTTCACCATGATGAAAATGTTGACTTTACTGAATGTTTTGAGGTTGACAGTTCGGTGATTGGCTTAAGGGTGCGATCACAGTGAAAATTCAAAGTTGTCAAGTCCCAAATGGAAGACCCTTTACTACATTACATATTAACTTGTTAAAATCTAGAATCCAATGTATTGAATTAATATTAATTTACAAATCCTTCTTATTTCCTCTACAGCTTAATCGAAAAAATTATCTCCATACTTAAGTTTTATCCTTTGTTAATGGCCAAACCAACCTTATTAGCATGCCTTTCTAATTTCGAACACATTGCCAGTGGCACACTATCAAGTTATTTTTTGGTTCAATTTTTTTTGAAAATTAAAACGTATGGAAACAGGAACATTCCACTTACTCTCCTTCTTTTTTACAATAATGGTCTACTGAAAAAGATGAAAAGTTCAATCTATATCTTTGCCGACGACAGCACTCTTCTTTCTGTATTGACTTTGGAGGTTCGGATACTAATTGCTGATCTACTGACTTTAGGAAGCTAATACACAAGAGTCTTTTTATATGATAAACCGTATCCATTTGAAATAAAAAACAATTTACTCGCAAAAATAAAGTATTTTTTTAGCAATTGAAAGAGGAAAGTTTGACAGTGAAACATAATTTTTTTAGTCTAATTGCGTTGATTCGAGAATCAGTGGACATAAACTCGATGTCTCTCAATTCTGATGATGTTAAAATGAGCAAATTATATTAGTACAGCAGAATCTCGATTATCCGAAATAATATGGACCAAAGTGATTTCAGATAATCGAAATTTCGGTTAATCCGAATTTTTTTTATAAAATAGAAGTTTAGAATTAATACAACATTGCAAATTGACTTAAAAGCGTTGATACGATATGCTATGACGTACATAGGTATTTATTAAAACAAGGAATAGAACAATTAGTTTACTTATTTTATGTATATGTACGGAAAATCGCAAATAAAACAGTTTCATTATTAACTTTCATGTCTTAAAAATGAGGTAATTTTTAACTGCACTCGTTTTGCGTTAGTTCTGTTTTTGGCTGCAATGTCTCTCCAACGTTTGATAAGCAAAACGTCCGCGGCGGTTGCATTTTCTTGTTATTCTACATAAGTTAACGCTTTACCTAGGGCCTCTAGTCCTTCTGAATGTGACATTTTTACTGAAATATTGTCAGTTGCTTCTATTTCGTTATCATCATCGTCATCACTGTATATTTTATTAGCAATTTTGCATACACTTTTAATTAATTCTTGGTCAGTCATTTCATTTTCCACACTATCACTGTTTAACCATTCACAAACATCGGTTTCCGTAACACTTTCACATCCTGATATTCTTATAATAATTTGATGTAAACTTTCATTATCTTCTGTTTCTGCCTCTGAGTAATGTCTTTCCTCTTGTGGAATTAGTTTTAACCAAGTTTTTTCCAGAGTAGTACTCTTTACTTGATTCCAGGCTGATCAATATATAACATTTTTCAAATTTATCTTTTTTAGACAATCAGTAAGATTGCCACCTTCATCTACTTCTTCTAAAATATGCTCCAATAACAAACGCCTGTAAATGCGTTTTAAATTTTCCAGTACACTCTGATCCATAGGCTGAATGAGAGAAGTTACAGCAGGAGGCAAAAACATTGCTTTTATTTCCCCACTTTCAAGTTGATCCGCACTTGGGTGAGTGGGGGGCGTTATCTAGTAACAGAATACATTTTCTAGGATATCCATGTTCTTTTAAAAAAAGTTCCACTTTGGGAACAAAATCTCCAAAAAACCAGTCTTTAAATAGGGTCGCGATAATCCAGGCATTCTTTTGATTTTTATACAAAACAGAAAAAGCATTGCGACGAATATTCTTAAAGGTTCGTGGATTGGCTGACTTACCAATACATAATAATGATAGTTTGTGTCTTCCAGAAGCATTACTGCATGCAAGAACAGTAATACGTTCTTTGCTACGTTTGCAACCAGGTGCTCCAGCTTCCGTTTTTGAAGCTAAGGTATTTGGCAACATTTTGTAGTTCAAGCCTATTTCATCACAATTATAAATTTGGTCTGGTTATAAACCAGGTTCTTTCATAAGCTGTTCAAAATTCTCACCAAATTTTTTTGCAGTAGATACATCATGTCTTTTTTTTCCACCTGTCTAGCCATCGATCACTTGCAGAAAAATTTACAGGCGCTTCAATAACCGGCAACTCTTACAATACAATTTACTTTTTAACAGTTTGCTTCGGATAAGCCGGATTTCAGATAATCGCGATTCGGATAATCGGGATTGTACTGTAATTGTTTAACGTCATTAAAAATAGGATAGTACATCCGTAACTTTATAGGATTTTTGGAGTTGAGAAAGTAAATATTATGTTATTTTTTCAATTTTCGATATTAATAGAAGAAGTATATTGTAGATAGAGAACACCGGTTTCAGTTGTAAATATTTTTACAGCCCTTTTCCCAGGTTTTTTTGCGATTAATATCTCACATTACTAAGGGATTATTTGAATAATGGTTGTGCAATGCTTGAATTGGGTTATTCTTTAGTGTTAGGACGTCAAATTTATTATTTGCGTTGGTACTGTTTGTTGTAGTATCCGGTAAATCACTTTATTTCTAAAATAAAACGATAGGGACTAGCTTACTAAAGTGATGATTTAAAATATTCCTTCAGTAAATTACTAAAAACTATAAAACAAAATGATCATACTTATTTTTAAATTGGTATAGAATAGGGTTTATGTATTCAAATAACTTGATCAAATAAAACGAGTTCAATTGTTCTAATTTTATGTTCATTATGGAACATTTCACTGGAAAATTGGCTAATAGAGGTCACATCATCATCGTACATTATAATAGCGTTTAAACGAATCGAACTTCTCCTAAATAGAATTTATAATGTTTTGCTTAATCTTGTTAGTACTACTTTGAAATGTTGTGAAACATTGATTTTTATTGGGCTTTCTTAGGTAAAAGTTGACGTTCAAAGTGGGTATTTTCATATATTGGAATAAAATATGATTTTTCTCTTCCTGCTGAAGAAAAAGTGCCTTTAAAAAAGTGAAAATAAAATACCTTCTTTTGTAAGTAAACTATCTGAAAATTGTATTATTTTTGAGCTTGCAAAGACTCAGTCATGAAAAATTTATTCAATAGTGCAGGTTTAACCAACGAACACAATACACAGTGTGCCTCAAAGTAAACAGGACTTTTTCAAAAAAGCCAATCTTAGTGGCACCACCTATTGGATATAATATGCTTTAGGAAACGTACGTCTTTTACTGCCATTATATTTAATTTTCAGAACAATCGGAGGAATAGAAACTAAGCCTAAAATAACAGTATGTTTTAGCTATTGCTCGAAAAATAAAGATGGAACAAAAAGCGAATATTAGATTTTGTGTAAAACTTGGTAAAACATTTACCGCAAAGTATCATTCGATAAAACATCTTTATGGTGATGATTGTTTATCTCGTAGCAGAGTGCATGAATGGTAAAAACGTTTTAAAGAAGGTCGTGAGGACCTAAATAATGCTGAACATGTTGGTTAACCAAAATTCGTGATAATCGAAGAAAACATCGAAATTGCCAGTAAATTCATCAACAAAACAGCCAAAAATCTTCGTTGCGATGCATGGAAATGGAATTAAGTTTGTCCAAAGCTCCAATTCATCGCATTTTTACTGATCATTTAGAGCTTAAAAGATTTGTGTATGATTTGTCTCACACACAAACTGACTGATGACCAAAAATTGTTTCGAATTCACCATTGTAAAGACTTTAGAGTAAAGAATTAAAAAAGGACTAAACCTTCAACCTTGTAGTGGCAATGAGACGTAGTATTTTCAATGTGATCCAGGTAACCAATCGCCAAAGCTCTGAATGGAACCATCCAAGCGAAGAAAATTTTGAAAAAAAGTCATTTGAAGAAGTCAAAAATGTTGATTTGTTCGAACGATTCGGAGGGTATAGTGCACAAGGAATTCATTCCACTTGGCCAACGGTTAAGGCTGTGTATTACCTAGATGTTATGAAGCGTTAATTGTCGCGTATTCATCGTTTACGGCCACAATATCGTGAAAGTGGCATTTTAACCAACCAACCAAGAAAAGCGTTATGCGGACATTGAAGACATGCAAAAGATATCGACCAGGATAATGAAGGATAAGCTAAAAAAACTCATTTGACATGCTCATTGATCGTGGAAAACGCTAGATCGAGTCCGGACTATTTGGAACATAATAACTGAATTTTGCTAAAATAACAAGTTTTTGTTTTCATTTTAAAAGAGCCCTGTTTCCTTTAAAACACACTGTATGTATATATACATGTATATAATGAAACATTACCCTTCTTGCTATGTGCATGTTGAGTAATGAAAATTACCAGTCTTGCTTGTGCACAAATTTTTATATAACAATTTTTAACTTTTATTTTTAGGCATAACACGCTTCGTTAGACTTTGTCGGTTTGTCATTTTTCAGTTCGTTCTTTTACTATACATAACACGTAGGCTGAAAAGTTTTTGGACTGACATATAGATGTCGCCCTTTTCAAAAAATCCATATGATTTTTGGGAAGTACCAACCTTCAAAATTTTATGACATTTCGACGATTAGTTTACAAGTTGCAGTGGTTTTAGTGACGCTACTTTTCGATATTTTCAAAACAATGGAAAAAATCAAATTTCGTGTGTTGATTAAATACTGTTTTTTGATGGGAAAAAATACCGTTCAAGTAAAGCCATAGCTTGATAAGTGTTATGGAGACTCTGCCCCTGGAAAATCACTCATTATGTACTGGTATGTTGAATTTAAACGAGATCGTACAGACACAAATGTTGCTGAACGCTCTCGTACGCTCAAATGAGGTGGTTACACTGGAAAACATCAAAAAAATCCACAAAATTGTTTTGGATGACCATAAGGTGAAATTGCGTAAGATAGCTGACATCCTAAAGATATCAAAAGAACGTCTTGGTCATATTTTGCATGAACATTTGGGTATGAGAAAACTCTGTTCGCAATAGGTACCGCGTTTGCTCACAGTAAACCAAAAACAACAACGTGTTGATGATTCTTAGCGCTGTTTGGACCTGTTTAAGCGCAATAAAAAGGATTTTTTCATGCGATATGTGACAATAGATGAAACATGGATCCACCACTATACACCGGAATCAAATCGGCAGTCAGCTAAGTGGACAGCAGCTAGTGAAAGCCGCCCGAAGCCCCCAAGAAACAACTGTCGGCTGGAAAGGTTTTGGCCTCTGTACTTTGGGATGCGCATGGAATAATTTTCATCGATTATGCCGAGAAGGGAAAAATTATCAATAGCCAATATTACATAAAGTTATTGTTGCGTTTGAAGGCAGAAATCGCAAAGAAGCGGCTCCAAATAATCAAGAAAAAAGTACTCTTTTATCAAGACAATGCACCGTGTCACAAATTAATGATAACCGTGGCAAAATTGCATGAATTAAAGTTTGAATTGCTTCCTCATCCACCGTATTCTCCAGATTTGGCCCCCAGCGACTATTATCTATTCGCAGACATCAAAAAAAATGCTCGCGGGAAAGATATTTGGCTCCAGTGAAAAGTGAAAATGTTGGACTATTGTAAAGCAGAGTATGTTGAGAAAAAAGCCGTTTTTGCAAAAAAAATGACTGATTGTTCACCCTATCGAACTCTTGAAGGAGCATCTTTTCATGCAAGGGAATTTGAATAAAGTCGAATTGAATTATTATTTAGCAGGAAAAAAATTTACGTTGATACTGTTTGTTTTAAAATAGCTTTCTAGATCAAAATTTGAGATGAGGACTTTTAATACTAAAGTGTGATTTATTTTAAAAAACTGAATTTGAACCTTTTTTAAAGGACTGCCTTGATCTTTTCATGCAAGTTCAAGGTACTCAAAATATCATGCCATTGACGCGGGTCAAAATTTTAAGTAAATAATGGAAAAAAAAAATTTATCGGTTCAAAGGTCAAAGTTTATAATTTCGTGCAGTCTTATTTTAATACTATAAAACATCTACATACATATATTAGAATACAGGACAGCGTAGGGACTTTGCCTAAATGTTTTCATTTTTTACTTCCATTGCTAAAGTTTTGTTTTCGTGAGAAAATCAAATTTCGGGAATGGTACATTTTATGACGTGTCTAAGTCCCTAGATCACGAAAAGCAGTTTATTATTTCATTCAGTCTGTTAGTTTGTCGTTTTTAGTTTATAATTTTTAAGCAATAGGGGAAGGGGATCAAAGGGGGGGTGTCGTTAAATTTCGTATAGTTTCTATAGTATTTTGAGTTACTAAGTTGGGAATGTGGAATCTTTGGCACAATGACACTACTCAGTATATATCACCACAACACCAAATACTTTATTTTTGCACTCGACGCGCGTTTCGCTAACCATGTTAGCTTCATCAGGAGCTCCTCCAATCATTGCTCCTGATGAAGCTAACATGGTTAGCGAAACGCGCGTCGAGTGCAAAAATAAAGTGTTTGGTGTTGTGGTGATATATACTGAGTATAGTATTCTGAGGATTTTTTTTTTTGCTTTTTGTTTGGGATAATATATAAATTTTAAACATATTTACTTTTAGTTAAATAAATAAAAGGCAAAAAGGGTGAGGAGGAAGGTTGGAGGAATTGCTTTGTTATGTAGTTTTTGTTATTTTTCATTATTTGCACTTTTAGAAATCAGGTTTAAGTTGTCAATATCTCTAGTCGACTTTTTTATATTATTTGTCAATTATAAAATACTTATCATTTAAACTACCATGTTGTAATACTTGGCTTAAATTATTCTGTGTGTGACAGTCAAATTCATTATTTATTTTAAAACTAATTGTCTACTCAGTAAATTGCTTTATTATTATTTTTTTAAATACATTTTTTTCTAGTAAAATTGTAGATTTGTAGAAAAGAATGCGATCAATTATTATTATCCAATAATTACGTCAGTGTCAATAAATTATTATTTGACTTAAGAATTTAAGGAACTGACATTTTTGTTGGGCTATCGCTTCAAATTTCCCAAACAATATCTGACGTAATAAGATATAAGCTTATTTTTATAACAAACATATTAACCAAATAATAAATAAGTAAATTTGCTGAAATTCAAACTAGAACTTCTTATACACTCCAATTTTGAATCTAAATAACGAAATTTAAATTATTGAATACTATGTTTTGTCGACTCTCTTTTGAAATATATTCTTAGTGTATATCTCTGTCCAAATGAAGAAAATAGTAACGCTAGCCATTGAATATTTTTGCTTTGAAAAGCAGTAAAATTCTTTAGTGCTGTTTCAGCTCTTTTATGTCATTTTGGCTAATAAACAAGGCGCTAAACTAGTAGAATTGCGTCATTTCATCTCAGAAAATCATAAATCTACTACGAGACTGAATAAAGATGAATTTAGAATTCAAAAAGCAGGAATTTTAACGTACTAATTTTTTAGTGTTCCGTACCGAACACTTATAAGATCACTTCGGTGTCTGTCTGTCACGCCCGATTTTCTCCGAAACTATTTTACATAGAAAGTTAAAATTTGGTACTAATATAGGAACTGATGGCCTCATCAGAGCCGTGTAGTTTTAAAGGTAAATTTTGACTTAAGGGGTTAGTTTTGGGGGTGAAATCGGAATAAAAAAAAAAATTTACTAGGTCATCGAGTGGGGTGTCAAATGAAAGCCTGTATAAATACGACTTTAAACATATGTATAATATAATACTTGCGTACACTTTTCTTTCTATTATTTTTAAAAAATCGCAAAAAATCGCTGTCCCCCACTTTATCTCGAAAAGTACTGATCAAAAAATTTTTAAAAAATTCTGGAATATTCTCCACAGGGTGTAGATTGAACGAAAATTATCACGAGTGCATTACCTTTATATTTAATAAAAAAAAAACAAAAATTTCAAGGTCATCAGTTTTCAACTAAGATCGGAAACAAACTGCAATCAACGTACGAAACACTAATTGCGCAAGTCCGACTTATATTTGGCCGCTATTTTTTTTTAATGCGATGATAAGATATTTTAAAAATTTTTGACGATAAGTATAAGTAAATTTATTAATTGTAGCAACTGAATAAATTTTGTCATTCTAACACGCAGATGCGTACGTATTTTTTTTAAAGTTCTTAATCGCTGTAATCGGGTAAATGCATGCAAAAATTATGAAGAATTAAATAACTTACCTGGTATATATAAAAAAAAACAAAAATTTCATGGTCATCAGTTTTCAATAAAGATCGGAAACAAACTTTGTTGAAAACTCATTTGAGGTGTGTTTTCTGATGTCTGATCATTTTTTACTTCCGTAATAAAAATTTTTATTTTGAAAGCAATCAACGTTCATATTGTGCAAGTTCAACTTGCACTTGACCGGTTATTTTTTTTTCTATGAAGGTGTTGAAATATTTTCTCTAGTAGAGAAAACTATAACTATTCATGCAAAGTATTTTTATTTAGGTAAATTACAGAGTCTAGGTATTTTTCTGTGAAAACACTTCATTATTACAAAGCAAATATTTAACAAATTACGAGGATCGTTCCAAAAGTTCTTGGCGTAACAAACGAAACGCACGATTAAAGAGATTTTTTATTTTTATTGTTCTACATGATGCAAAGTCCAAACGCTTTTCTACTTTTTAATACCCTCATTACAATAAGATTTATCCAACTTTGCAAAATAAGCGTTCGTCACAGCTTTAACTTCATCATTCGAAGCGAAGGTCATGCAGTTTGCAGCAACAATCGAGTCGTATGTGAAGGCGCATTATCGTGATGGTTCTACTTTCGCCCGATAGTCTATGACTACAATACCATGAGAATTCCAAAATATATAAACCGCTTATGCTTTCTTGGATGCACTTTCACCTGCTCCCACCTATTGTTTCGAGTGCTCTGATGAATCCGTACTTCATCTACTATTACGAAACGTCGAAGAAATTCACTGGAATTATGTTTAAATAAGTCTCTGGGAAAATGTTGATTCGACTGCCTTTTTGGTCGATTTTTAACAAACGCGGCACCCATCGAGCGGAAAGCTTTCTGATACCCAAAACATCATGTTAAATGTGTTAGATTAGGGCCTATCGAGATGTTTACAATGTCAGCCAGCTCGCGTACCTTCAGTCGGCGATCATTTAGTTTACTATTGTGAATTTTTGACACAATCTCGTCGGTCGAAGAGAATTTCGGACATCCCGGGCGTTTTTCATCTTGAATATATCTTCGACCACCTTTAAATTCAGCAGCCCACCTTTTTAATCGTCGAAAACGAAAATAAAACTTTTCTGAATGTCCGTAAAAGTTAAACCTTTTAAAACGACTTATTTTATTACAGCTCATATATTAACTTCATCCATTTCTTAAAATATTAAAACTCATTTGTCTACACAATCGCTTCATAAAAAACAACTAAACACATATGCCTGAAACTTCACAGCACGCCATCTAGTACCTAACAGTTCAGAAATATCATAATAATTTTATCAACTTGACGCCATATCTGTGTCAGGCCGAAAATTTTTGGAACGACCCTCGTAAGTTAATTCAACTACATTAATATTAGTTATGTTTTGTTAATTATAGCCAAAACCAATTAGTAGATGATCTATTGCTATTGTTACTCATTTTAGTGTTTATTAACTAGGTTTTAATCCTTTCGCATACAAATGTGCGGTTTTTGAGTATTTCTTGGTACTTTTTCTGCTTTATTTATATTGTCTAGCAAATATTTGGCACATTATTATTGTTTATATTATTTTTATTTATTCATAGGTTTACAAATAAAAAAATGTGCAGTCCAAAATAGGTTAGAAAATATCATGTTATACAAATATACTTGTGTATATATTTTAAGATCTGGGTATGTCTGTATGTACGTGTGTCAGATGCTGTTTTCTTTAAGCCGTAAACAGATCATGGCTCGAGTATCCACTACAGGCATTTAAGATTTTTTATGTAATATCGGAAATTTCACCTCATTTGAGTAGCCTACTAGTAATACGATCTTGCTCTAAACTTTTTAAAATGATATTTCTTGTTTATCGAAACCTCCCCCTTCATAATTATCTTTGATTGAAAACTTTGTAAAATATTTTACCGATGCTTCTTTCTTTATATAATTAGTGGCGGCCCGTGACTCCGTGACGTAGTACTTGCTTGCGGTACAGAAGGTCTCGGGTTCCAATCCCGGCAGGTCGGTATACTTATTTATTTTTTTATTTAAGTATATTTGGCCTGGCCACATACATAGGTAGCAGATGTTTGCAGAAATGCAGTAACGTCCGTGGCACCACTACCACGTTGTCTAAAAGGGGCTGTAAAATACAAAAATGTATGTTTCGACACTTGGACAACGTTGGCGGGTATTATGACATCCTCATCGATATCCCTAGGATATAAAGAAGGGTTAAATCCCTATTCAGGCGGAGAGGTGAACGATAGAAAAAAAGAAAAGTACTTACTATTTCATTACTTCTTTTCTTTGACCTCCTCTCTATTTTTGATACCCGTAAGATCGTTTTCATTCTGTCTATGAAAAACTTCCAGTGCTCGTTTTTGATTTGCCTGATTAATAATATTTTAGCATATTTTTTTTCATAAAATTCCGCAATTTGTATTGTCAGATAATTTAAGTAGAATTCCTTTTTCTTTTTACTTTTCTCCTTAATTTCTTTATGAAAATATGATTCATATTCATGTATATCATTCTGTTGGTTTATATTACGTACTATATGGGATGAAAAGTCCCGAGACTTTCCGAAAGATGGCGGCACAAACAAAAAAAAACCACCTGATTTTCAGTTAGAATCAACCTCAGAAGATTCGTGTAAAATTTTCATGACATTTTGTCTATTAGTCTACGAGCTAACAGCTGTTTGAATGACGCTACTTTTGATTTTTGCAAAACGATGGAATAAGAAGAATTTCGTGTGTTTATTAAACAGTGCTCTTTGATGAAAAGAAATATAACCAGAACACAGAATGGCTTGGAAGTGTTATGGCATATCTGCTCGTTATGTCGATGGTTTAGTGTAGTCTATAAGCACGGACGATCACCACGTTCCGGACGTCCAAATGAGGCAATCACTCCAAAGAACAAAAAAAGTCCACCGTATTGTTCTGAATGACCGCAAAGTGAAAGAGAGAGAGATAGCTGACATCGTGAAAATTTCAACAGAACGCGTGAGGCATATTTTGCATAAATATTTTCAAAGTTCAAAAAAAATCGAAATTCTGATTGTATAGACGCTATTATAGGTTCTACATAAAATCCGTACCGGATAGCTGAAATTATTGTTTTTTATATGTTTTTCTACCCGTAGAATCCGAATTTACCGTTCTCGAAAATGCTTTTTTTTTATGCAATTTCTGGGGCAGCCTATCTATTGGAAGGTTAAATTGACTATTTCCATATTTAGTGGAATTCGTGGAACTCGGAACAACTAGTCCCACTAAACAAAATCGTTTGGGTCTATTGCTATTTTTTTTTATGGGTCTAGCACACGTGCTGTAGGGAAGTCCCTAAAGCGCTACAGGAGCGACACGTGTGAGGAGAAAGCGGTTCACGTTGTTCTTGAATCGCTGTAAATTGTACTCGGTGGGAAACATAGTCCTGGGCAAATTATTCCAAAGGGATGATGTTCTCCATATAAAAAACTGTTTGAAAAGCGTTGTACGAGGAGTAACAAGCTGAACCTCATACGGATGTGAAGTATTAGCGCGACGTGTACTTCTAACATGCACCGCTCTGGGAGGAATTAAGCGGGCCACATCCCCTTCGAACACTTTCCTTGAAAATACTTGTAGAATAGGCTCAAGTCGCCAACCGTTCTTCGATGTTCCAGCGAATCAAGGCCGCCGGTCAGTTCCGGGTCTCGAATCAGACGACCAGCTCTTCTCTGAATAGAATCCAACGAAATGCAGTGTATGTTTGGGAGCGGAGCCCCAAACATGGGAGCAGTATCCCATAGTTGGTCGAATTTGAGCTTTGGGCCCAATTAGGTCCAAATCGGTATTTGTTTGCAATACTCGTAGATACCGAGTTGCGGTCGCCTAATGGCCTTTAGAAGGTTGTAAAGATTTCATCCGAGTTGCGGTAATCGACAAATCGCCAGGTAGGTAGGGTTAAATTATCAAATATTATTAATTCTTAAATATTATTACATTAAATTAGGATTAGTTCAGGTTAGTATTTCCAGACTGAAACATACGCGAAGATTAACGCTGCACAAACCATGTATCAAAGTGTTCAACTAATAGGTACAATTCAGCATTTTTAGAAAATAAGATATTTCGAATATGTACATAAAGGAATTGATGCTGTAACGTTTGTCAAATGCATGTCTTACAAATATAGTAATTACGGAAATATGTCTTTTGCTTTAATTTTCACACATAACTTGCATACTTATAGCTCTATACCTGCCTATGACGGACCGCAACTCGCCCGCCAATTTTGGATTCGAAACAGGTCTGTACCGCAACTCGGAACTCTTTATTGCCTTTCACCGACCCTTACCGCAACTCGGTATCAACCGCAACAGCTGCTTGTGGCATCAAAATGAAAATTTCCGAATTCTTCAAGTATAATTACGTTCGAAAAGGATTAATTTTCTATTCTCTATAAAATTGTAAAACCTCTAGTAGCATCTATACTATCAGAATTTCGATTTTTTTTTTGAACATTAAAAATACCTCGGCTTGTTCGGGTACAAGCGAGGCGTCTACCCTCGTGATATTTTATTAAGTCCTAAATTTTCCAAAAACGACTTGGGCAGACGCGTAGGATCCCAAAACTTGGTACTTATGGTCTTATTTATTCTAAAACTCGAAAAACGACCGTTTTTGGCTGGAAAATGCGGATCCAGCTTCGTCCGCCGGTATTGACGGCGTCTGCCTTTTGCAGATTTCCTCTTATTTTATCAATTTACTGATTTTATATTTTTGTATCCACGTTTTTTGGGCCCTAAAGCTGGGTCCAGTCTCGGTGGCGTTTGCCCTGTAGCGTGCTCGACTTTTTTAGTGTCAAAAATGTTATGGTACTTGATTCAAGTGGTTTAAACGACAGTACTAAAAGTAAATCCCAAGATATAAGATCGTACCTTGTTGCTTTTGTAATGGGGCAATAAACGACCCTATTAAGGTTTTGTGCATAATTGACGATAAACGTAAAGGTATTTTTATTTTACCTGCTTTGTATACCGCCCTCACTTGCACCTGCAATAATATTGGATCTATTTTTACCTATATATTTACTACTTGGGAACCCGATTTGGAGCCCTTTAAGTATTTGATAATATAGGCTTAATGACCACAGGTCCCCATTAAGATTGGAAAGATACTTTTTATTATTTTTATTTTTAGTTTTACTTACAACTTACAACGTAACGGTTCTATTTTAATTATGTGGCGTCCGTGGGAAAATTACAATAGTGGCTATCGCAAGAGTAAACATTTATCACTTGACGCTAAACAAATAGTAAAAAATGTTTACGACAGTTTGTTAAAAATAAATTTGAATAAACAAAGTACTTTGCAAGAAACCAGTGAACTAACAAAAACCCCAATTTCTACGATTAAGGGTATTGTAGGAAAACCATCACTCAGGAACAGGAAAAAACGGAAAGATTTTCAAATGCATCATGTAGACGATTGTGAAAAAAAACAGAGAAAAATATATTCTATGTATGAAGAGCAGTTGGTGCCGACACTAGACAAAATAAAATTAACACTGGTGCAGAACAGTACCAATATACATTGTGGCCGATCAACTCTTCACAGAATTCTTTTAAGAATGGGATTCAAGTTCCGAAATATCAACAAAAAGCAAATAGTGATGGAATCACAAAGATTGCGAATCTTGCGACATGCTTATTTACAAGAAATTTAAAAGTATCGATCAGAGAATTGACCAATAATTTACCTTGACGAAACATGATTCAATACCCATAACACTGTGCAAAATGGGTGGGTTGACAGCAGTACAAAATGTCAGACTAATGCATCTTCAAATAAAGGTAAACGAATAACCATTTTGCATGCTGGATCTGAGAAGGACTGGGTTTCAAATTGTCTACTATTATCTGCAAAAAACATAAAAGATTCTAGTTTGGACTATCATGAAGACACGACCTCAGAACTTATATATATAGTTATGGACAAGGCAAGTTACCATAGTCGCCTGCTAAATAAGGTTCCTAATGCAGCCAACACCAAATCGGAAATACAGAAATATATGTTCGAAAATGACATTTATTTTGACTTTAGTTTAAAAAAAAAAGTGATCTTTTGGAAGTTTTTGAAAGACTATAAATTGAAAAAGAAATATGTTTGTGATAGTATGGCTGAGAAAATGGGACACACTGTTTTGCGGCTTCCTCCGTATTATTGTGTGTTTAATCCAATTGAACATTTTGGCATCAAGTTAAATCAAAAATTAGGGCACAAAATGTTTCTCCTATTTTAAGCGTGTCAGTGGCTGAATTAGTAAAAAAAGTTATAAATGATTTATCTTGTGAAAGCTGGAAGAATTCCGTTCAACACGTTGTTAAAGTTGAAGATTCATATATTTATGTAAATAATATAAAACCACCTTAGCTGATGACAGTGATAGTGAAACCGAATTAGGCTTAAGTTAAAATATATTTTTATTTATACAATATGTCCCCTCTTGTAAACCCATTCATTCATACTGTATATTTCGTACTTCTTGTCCATTTGTTTTTACATGCATCTATAAATAAACATCTCCAAAAACACTTATAATTTTATTTATTTGCATTAATGAATAAAATTCTTAAGTCCATCTCTGCAACCTATCATAAACAAAAGATCAGAATTTTTATATTGCCCACTTAAAACGGCAAAAATCAGGATCTTATATTTTGGGATGCGCTATAACATTTTGGACCTTATCTGGGCATTCCAGGGTACGGTGGCCGTAAAATCAACTTCAAAGGCTTTTATTCGACTCGCCCGATAGAATGAACAACTATACAGACGTTTAGGTCGACAGGTAAAAATTTCGACTCACTCTCTTGGTATTTTTAACTTAACTACTGCGTCTTTAATACTTCTTTTTAATTTTTCTCATAATTTCATACATAAATACCGAATACAGGGCATCCTCTATTAGAGGCCCCATACGATGTTTTTATCTTTGTTTTTGGCACTAATTCCCACATTTATTTATAATGTTTCATAAATCTTTCATTACATACGTAACAGGCAAACGCATCAAACCCAAAAACAGTAAAATAAGTTTATAAACAATGGGGGATTAAACAATCAGAACAGTTTATATAGAAGCTTTTTTGGGTATTAACTGTCATTATATTTTAGCATATCAGAATTAGACTCGCCAATATTTCAGCATGCAATTAAAACATTTTTTTCCATAATACCATATAATACCTGTGTTTGTTATGACGTCACGTACTGTATAAGTAGATCAATAATTATTTTCCTTGTGTTTCTTTTATTATCAATATATCATTATTTTCAAAGAAATGTGATATATGTATGGAAATAGTGAGCTTACTGGTTCTAATAAAAAGATTAACTTAAGAAGCTTGTCCTAGAAATTATTTATTGACGTTTTTGACGAGTAAATATTTTTGAAGTATACCGAGTAACGTGACATATTTTTTCCAAAAAGAAAAAAAATCCCTACTAATACTAAATAACTGGTCAAGTGAAAGTTGAACTTGCGCAATTAGCAGATCAACAGGAGTTCTTCTGATTTATGTAACACATGTTTGGAACAACGCAATTGAACACTTTGGAGAATCTCGAGCGGTCGCTCTTGACATATTCAAGGCATTCGACCTATTAATATATTATATAATTATAATATAATACGAAATATTAAAATCGGCTACATGTACATTTAAATTGTGGCATATTTTTATAGAGCGTAACATATATCCACTAACATTATATTTAACAATTTCGATTCGGTCGCAGATATTTCTTATGCAACTCTTCTTGCAAATATGTATATGCTGAAGCGTCTGGAGGCTAGTTTTGGTTAAAAGTACGGAAAGAGACATCTGGCACATTTTCAAATTCTTTATTACCTCAGTAATGCACATCGTGTATTCCATGCGGACCGAAATATGGGTACAATCATAACATTCTTTACATATCAGAAGTCGGGGCAAACACACTGAAAGAGGTAAAAAATACATTGTTTCTAAATACTTTTTTGAACAAGATTGTAAAGAACGAAGTTTGCATGTAATATTACGCATTTAGTACTGTGGTTATCTATTTATCATGAAATTAGTCACATAGTAAGAATTTTTTGCGTACAAATTACAGTTGTTTACATGCATTGTATTGTACATGGTCTAGACTATCTTAAATTTTAATATAAATGTACATATACTCTTAACATTGAATTTTTCGTCAATAAATTTGTTAAAATTTGAAAATACCTGAACAACAAACGAAGCTAAATGCAATAGAATATAAAAAATGGTAAAATGATTTGCCCAATACTTCAAGCACCCACTTCTAAAATAAATATTAAACTTAGATTTCTCACCCTAAGAATAACTTAATTCGGCATTACAACTCGTTATTTGAAATGATAGGTACTCTATGGTGATATTAATCACAAGCCTTCAGGTTCAAACATATTTACACCTGAAACCTGATAGTTCGGTTAAAGGTGCAAATAATAAAAGAAATATAAATTTTTCTCTAGTCTAAGAACTCTGAGACGACATGTAACACGATATATTTAAAGCAACCCATTTAACCCCTTCTTCCACTTCTTTAACCCATTATATGGTTAACTATAGAAAATTATGATAAAAATTTGTTTATTATCCACAACAAACCAGAAAAAATTCTCATAATACTATAAGAATTGCACAAAAACGTACCCAACCTCACTACTTTTACCCCCTTTTCCTCAAGATATATCTCTTAATGTATAGTATTTTTCACGATGTAAGAAAGTGACTGAGCTATCTATGACCATTCAAAGTTCAACAAGATTCGAAAGTGATTAATTTATGGCTGTTTAATGACAAGGCATCGTGCAGGGCAGCACTATACCTAATTGTATAATTGTTGGGTTTAAAATTTTATTGTGATGAGACAGTTCAATTTTAATGTTTTATGTACTGAATAATACACAATATAGTAATTACACAAATATATTAAAACAGTGTATAGTGTCCTCGCGTATATTTGTTACAATTTTAGTTATTAATTAATATCTAGTTCAATTTCGCTTTCGCTACTATCTTGTAAATCAATAATACGTTTTTTTAAAGGTTCTAAACTATTTATATTTATGTACATACATCTATATGAGTTTTCAATATTTTTGACGTGTTGAATACATTTTCTCCTATTTTCAACGGTTATATTTTTGACTTCTGTGTTTATCAACTCAGTCACACTACTGTTTAAAGTGGGTGTATTATTATGAGCACTTATATTAGACTTTATTCTATGCCATATCAACTCGATCGCATTAAAGATACAATAATAAGGTGGAAGCTGAATTATTTCGTGTCCTGCTTCCTTTGCAATTTTATCACAAACATATTCCTTTGAAAAATTGTAACTTTTTAAAACTTCTAACAATTGTTTAACCGTATAACTTTCATGGAAATATATGTCACGTTCGCACAAAAAGGCTTGTATGTCCCTTTTTCTACTGATGGAACTTGGTACTTTATTCATTTGACGACTATGATAGGATGCATTATCTATCACAATAAGCTATTCGGTGGTATATTCAGCATTAATTTGTTTTGAAGCCAATCTTCAAAAACTTCAGCGGTTGTATCACAATGATAATCCAAGCTGGCATTTGAAATATTCTTGGCTGCTAGAAATAGACATTCTGGTATCCAGCCTTCTTCTGACCCCGCATGTAAAATAGATATTCTTTTACCTTTATTTGATGGAGCTTTGGTGTGGCATTTTTTGGATTCATCAATCTATCCTTTACTGGGGGTGTCGTGGGTGTCATGCCAAGTCTCATCTAGGTAGATTATCGTCCCATTTTCCGATCTAGCTGTATTTATTTTTTTCAAGATATTCCATTCTGAGTTGTTGTAAGCGACGTGATTCCATTATAACTTGCCTTTTGTCTATTTTTTCGAACAAAAATCCCTAAACGACGTAGAATGTAATAAAGTTGACATTTTATGTCACAACTATCCTCGGACAGCCTCCGTGAAATTGACAATAACGTAGGAACTTTTTGTTCTGCATACATTTCATAAACTTTGCGGCGGATTAAGTCTTCTTGACAGAAATCAATATATTTCGACACACCTTTGTCTTTTCGTATTTTTTTAGGCGCTATCGAATTATTTACAATTTTCCAAACTGTACTTTCAAGAATGCTTGTTAAAGCTGATGTCTCCATCAATGAAAAGTACTTTTCGTGGCCTCACTCCACTAACTTTAAATAAACACTTTTAACTGTCACTTTTGCCTCAACGGGCAAACATTTGCGGCTTCTGATAGAAAGGCCTATTTTAAGAATATTGAATTTTATAATACATACTTCTATTCAGTATAATACTGATGTACCCAATAAAATGTTAGATTGAAAGGGAGGTATATATATATATATATATATATATATATATATATATATATATATATATATATATATATATATATATATATATATATATATAACAAAGGTAATAAAATCACAACTCCAGGATGCTAGCGTAAATGCTTCTGAGCGCACTGTTCGAAGAAAATTGAAAGAATTAGATTTTAAGGCCTGTCGCCCCGCCAGGAGGCCCAAGTTAACAGCTGCAATGAAAGCAAAGTGCCTGAAGTGGGCCAAACAATGGCAAGACAATGATGTGGACTTCTGGAGATCGGTAAGATACAGCAATTTAATCAATAATTGATACATTATTATCATTTTCAGTTAAATAAAGCAAATAAACATGGAAGTTTATATATTTTTCCTATTTTTGACAGGTCTGCTTCAGTGACGAAAGCACATTCGAAATTTTGCAGAATAAAGCTCAGTATGTGCGTCGTCGTCATGGAGAAAAGTTTCATCCTGATTGTGTCGTCCCGACGGTTAAACATCCCACCAAAGTGATGATTTGGTCAGTCATCAGCGGCAAGGGCACTGGACGTCTGTACGTCGTCAAAGGAATAATGAGGCAAGATCAGTTAATTTGGCCAGGGACTGTATATATATATATATATATTATATATATATATATATATATATATATATATATATATATATATATATATATATATATATATATCAATTACGACCCTGTTACGGACAGGTACGTGTCAAGATCCTAACGGTCGTTTAATGTTTTTATTGCATCAATTTGTCAAATCACTTTCCTATATCTTGAACAATACTATACCAAATTTCCAATTGATACATAATTTCGTTCGAGAGGTACCGTACCAACAGACAAAGACAGAGACTATGTATGTGTTTTGTGATCGATTGACCCTGAAACGTGAAGAAATACAAAAACCTCGAAGGCCGATTCTTTCACAAATGCAGTACTTTCCTTTATAGTGCAGTAAAAAAAAAAACATTTGAAATTGCACAATCTAGATACAACAATATTATGAGTTTATCCTCTCTGGGTATCACTAGGAGTATTGTCTTGAAATTTAGACCTCGAAAAACTTGTGCTCTTTTGTTTATAAACAATTTAAATTTTCAAAACTCGTTTCTTGAGCTTAAGATGTAAATAACTCCGGTTATATAAGTCGGATTGCGACAAAAAAAAAACCAGACTCTTCGTAATTAAATTTGCAACAAATCCTCGTTACTTTTAAGTCGCTCAACGGCGTACATACGTTCAAAATTGAAAAAAACAGTCTAAAAACTATTTTTTTTTTATTTTATTGTACAGATCGCCTAAGTGAACCGATCGGCTTGAAACTTTTAGAAAATATGCCTTTTGTTTATAGCCAAAATACCTTGAAATTTTGGTGCAAAAATATTGAACCCAGTGGAGTCATATTAACCCTTTTTTACATTTTTTTTATTAATCAAATAACAACAAATGCGTTTTTTCTGCCATTTTGAAAAAAAAAAAATTTATCATATCTGGTAGAGAATCGTGAAAACTTTATTTTAAAAAAGTCATTTTCGTTAACGTGAAAATAACTGAAAAAAGCATTTGTTTTTATTTGATTAATAAACAAACGTAAAAAAACTGCTAAAAATCACTCCAAAAAATTTTTTTGAATGGCATGGGAAGGTTGGAATCGATACCCAAATTTTGAAAAAAAAAAGATTCATTTTGGACCCAAGGGCATAAAATGGCGAACAATCCAAACTTTAAATAATAAATTCTATTGTGCCCACTGGGTTCAATATTTTTGTACCAAAATATCGGAGTATTTTTGCTATAATAAAAGGCATATTTTCTGAAAATTTTAAGCCGATCGGTTGACTTAGTCAACCTGTACACTAAAATAAAAAAAAAGTTTATGGCCTGTTTTTTTAATTTTGTAAGTTGAGCCATTGAGCGAAGATTTGTTGGAAACTTCACTACGAAGAGTTAGTTTTTTAGTGTTACGTACGGAACACTTATAAGATGACTTCGGTGTCTGTCCGTCTGTCCGTCTGTCACACCAGATTTTCTCCGAAACTATTTTTCATAGAAAGTTGAAATAAAATGATTGGAAATAAAAAATACGAGTAAAAAAATTGAAAAAAAAAAATGTATATATAATGTAATACTTGCGCGCACTTTTTTTATTATTATTTTTAAAAAAATCGCGAAAAAATCGCTGTCCACCCGCCTTATCTCGAAAAGTACTTACCAAAAAATTTTGAAAAAAATCTGGAATATTCTCCACGGGGTGTAGATTGAACGAAAATTATCACAAGTTCATTACATTTAAGAATTTATCTGGTATATAAAAAAAAAAAAAAAATTTCAAGGTCATCAATTTTCAGTAAAGATTAGAAACAAACTTTGTTGAAAACTCATTTGGGATGTGTTTTGTGAAGTCACTGATCATTGTATACCTCCATAACAAAATTTTTTATTTTAAAAGCAATCAACGTACGGAACACTAATTGCGCAAGTTCAACTTGCACTTGACTGGTTATTTGTCTCGGTCCGACTTATATAACCGAAGTTAGTCACATTTTAAGCTCAAAAAACGCGTTTTGAAAACTTAAATTGTCTATAAACAAAAGAGCATAAGCTTTTCAAGGTCCAAAACTCTGTATCTATCTCATCACTATTTTGACCTTTTTTTACTGCACTATTAGTAAGGAAAGTAAAAAATCATTCTCCTCTTAAAGAAGAGACTGGTTGTTAGCATTTATTCATTTTCGACGATAGCAGCTAGTTAGGTGAAGCTAGTGCAGCATTTATTCACCTTTTCTTTTCTGTAACTTAGCTCGATAGTCTCTCTTTAACTTGAATCAGAGACATTTTATTATATACATAACATATATTGGGTATGTTCTTTAAAGATTCGTTGCCCGCCTAATCGATCGTCCTTTTAAAATGCCAATGAGAACAATGAGAATAATTCGAAAACGGACTAAATTGCAAATCTGTCCTATGCAAAAGTTAGCCACATTTTTTTAATTCCATGTAATACCGCAAGGAATAGCCACATTTTGTCTTTTAGTGTGCTGTGGCTGGCCGTGGCCCGGTGGCGTAGTACTTTGCTACTGTGCAGAAGGTCGAGGGTTCAATCCCTCAGGTCGGTATACTTATTTATTAATTTATTTAAGTATATTTTGCCTGACCACGTACGTAGGTAGTAGTTGTTTGCAGAAATGCAAATAGCGTCCGTGTCAACACTACCGCGTTGTTTAAAAGGTGCCATGAAATACAAAAATGTATGTTTCGGCACTTAGGCAACGTTGACGGGTATTACGACATCCTCGCCGATATCGTTGGGATAGGAATCTGTTTTTTTGTCAGAAACGACCTCTCTTGCCAACGAGAAGAGGCTCTGGAGCCCCCAAACTTCGATGTTAGGTGGTTAAAAATAACGACTCAACCAACCACAAGGTTCATCTGTATCCTCTAACGACCACCAAGCGATACTAACTTTAGAACACTTTTCGCTTCTCTTGCAGACACCATCGATCATTTACAAATTAACTATCCAAATGCCGAAATTGCCATCCTGGGCGACTTTAATGTCCACAACATCAACTGGCTTAAATATTCAAATACTACCGACGAACAAGGTCGTGAAGCCGAATCATTTTCAATCAGTTGTGGCTTAACTCAGCTTATTGACGAACCAACACGGATCCCTGACCGAGACGGGGAGTTCGCCAGTATTCTTGATCTGTTTTTAACCACCAATCCGGAGATTTACACCGTCAGCGTAAATCCGCTATTAGGTTCTTCCGACCATAAACTACTTTCGACATCGATTATCCTACGAATCAGTGACAGAGAGCCGCCTAAACCGCGCAAGATTTGGCACTACAGATCTGCTAAATGGGAAGATCTCATGGAATATTTTCAAACTTTCCCCCGGTTAGACGTTTGTTTTCGATCCGACGACCCATCTGAATGTGCCAGGGAGGTTTCCGATGTTATTTTAGCCGGTATGGAGGCTTACATCCCTTGTTCGAAGAAATGCCCTTCCAACGGCAAGCCTTGGTTTGACCGAAAATGCAAAGAAGCTGTTGCTTCTAAACATCTTGCATACCGACAATGGCGTGAAAATCCTAACACCATAAATTGTAACACCTTTGTTCGTGCCAGGAACAGATGCAAAAAAATTATCGACGAAACCAAGGAGACACACAATCAACGGATTAGAAACAAACTTCTCGCTTGTCCCAACAATTCCATGCCCTTTTGGTCAGTCGCTAAGTCAGTTAGTCAAAAATTCACCAAATCCACCATACCACCACTCACAGGGCCAGATAATTCTATTGCAACGACACCTGTTGAGAAAGCGAACTTGTTGGCTGAACTCTTTACTTCACATTCTACTGTTGATTTCCAAGGAAAAACATCATCTGGTATTCCCATAGTGCAGTCAAGGATGCCCGATATTGTCTTCAGTCAGCGCATCATAAAACGTATTTTGATGAAGTTAGACACCAAAAAGGCTTCTGGCGCTGATGGAATACCTGCCATAGTTCTCAAAAACTGTGCGAGGGAACTAACACCAGTTTTCTGTAGACTTTTCAACCTATCCTACAGAAAGGGAATGTTTCCTTCCTGCTGGAAATGTGCCACAGTTCAGCCGATATCTAAAAAAGGCAAGAAGACTGCCAAATAACTACCGACCAATCGCACTGCTTTCAGTAATATCGAGAGCCACGGAAAAGGCTATCAATCAGCATCTTCTAAAATATCTTGAAGTATTCAACATTATTAGCAATCACCAATATGGCTTTCGTAAACATAGATCAACAGGAGATCTTCTGACTTATGTAACACATGTTAGGAACAACGCAATTGAACACTTTGGAGAATCTCGAGCGATTGCTCTTGACATATCCAAGGCATTCGACCGTGTTTGGCACGATGGGATGTTGGCTAAGCTAGGTTCTTATGGTATGTCTGAAAAGTTCTGTTTGTGGCTCTAATGTTTCCTCAGAGAGCGTTCTTTACGAGTGGCAGTCGACGGATTTCTTTCTAACGCCTTCACTATCAACGCCGGTGTACGCCAAGGCTCCATACTGTCTCCTACTCTCTTTCTCATTTATATTAACGATCTGCTGGAAAAGACCGAGAATCCAATCTACAGCTTTGCAGATGACAGTACACTTATCTCTTCATTCACTTTGAACGCTCGGACATCAGCTACTTAGACGAATGTCCGCAGACAGCAGGAAGTCATTCAACTTAACAAAGACCTGGAAGAAATTCTATCTTGGGGTGATAGTAACCAAGTGGAATTTAACGCTACAAAAACCCAGGAGGCAGTTTTTTCTAAAAAAGTTAACGTTGCTGAACCCGACATAGTTATGTGGGGGCACTCCATTCCTCTAACATCGTCACGCAGTTTGTTGGGCGTTAATTTGGGAGCAAATATGTCCTGGCATGAATATGTTGCAGGCATAGCAAGGAGAGCTTCTCAAAAGTTGGGAATATTATTTCGAACCAGAAAGCTTTACACTCCACAACAACTGTTAATTCTTTACAAAGCTCAAATTCGACCAACTGTGGAATACTGCTCCCATGTTTGGAGCTCCGCTCCCAAATATACACTGCATTTGTTGGATTCTATTCAGAGAAGAGCTGCTCGTCTGATTGGAGACCCGGAACTGACCGGCGGCCTTGATTCGCTGGAACATCGAAGAACGGTTGGCGACTTGAGCCTATTCTACAAGTATTTTCATGGAAAGTGTTCGAAGGATGTGGCCCGCTTAATTTCTCCCAGAGCGGTGCATGTTAGAAATACACGTTGCGCTAATGCTTCACATCCGTATGAGGTTCAGCTTGTTACTCCTCGTACAACGCATTTCAAGCAGTCTTTTATATGGAGAACATCATCCCTTTGGAATAATTTGCCCAGGACTGTGTTTCCCACTGAGTACAATTTATAGCGATCCCTACTGAGGCGGGGAGGTGAGCGATTAAAAAAAAAATTGTACAAACGGGTACAAGCGATATTGCCACTTACAGCTATTAATTATAATAGCTGGCTACATATGGTTATATACAATTTATTAAAATACAAATTCAGAAAATATTCTACTATTAATAATAAATATTATATAATTTACTTTCTTCTCTATTAACAAAATCTCTACACACCATTATATTAGGTTTTGAATGGTTCTGTGAAAGTCTGCGAACCAAAGAATGATTTAGTCAGTTTAACAAAAAACAATAGCTTAGACGGAATCGTTAATCGTCCATACGTTTAATCAACTATGGGAAAAAATTAATCATTTGTAGTGTTCCGTACGGAACACTTATAAGATCACTTCAGTGTCCGTCTGTCTGTCACACCCAATTTTCTCTATTTGACATGGAAAGTTGAAATTTGGCACTAATATAGGAATTGATGACCTCATCAAAGCCGTGTAGTTATGAAAGTTAAATTTTGTCTTTAAAGGGTTAGTTTTAGGGAGTGAAATCGAAAGTGAAAAAAAAAATACCAGGTCATCGAGCGGGGTGTCAAATGAAAGCTTGTAAAAACATGAGTTTAAAAATATATACAATGTAATAATTGCGTACAATATGTACCTTCCAAGGTACATATTTGAAATGTTGAACTCTCTCTATCACTTGACCGGTGAGATAAAGATCAACATCTGCATATTGTTGGCGGCAGGAATTTTGTTTTAGATATATTGATGTTAAGGCCCATATCCGCTCAAGTCTGTTCAACTCTATTTAACAGGCGTTAAAGGTCGTCAATCCTGTCACTGAAAATAACAGTATCGTCCGCATATCTGAGTGTGTTAATGAACTCTCCATTTACCTTCACTCCATATGGGTGTTCATATAAAGCTGTTTTGAATATTTTGTCGGAGTAAAGGTTAAACAGCAACGGCGAAAGTGTGCAGCCCTGTCTCACTCCTCGTTGGATGGCAACATCCTCCAATTTCACCAATGCCGCCAATACAGATTTCTAATTATGCGGATGTCTCTGTTGTCCGCTCCTGTGTTCTGAGTGCATAACCTTTAATAATTTATCTGGTATATAAAAAACAAAAATTTCAAGGTCATCAGTTTTCAGTAAAGATCGAAAAAAAGCTTTGTTGAAAACTCATTTGGGATGTGTTTTATGAAGTCATGGATCATTTTATATTTCCATATCAAATTTTTTTATTTTAAAAGCAATCAGCGTACGGAACACTAACTGCGCAAGTCCAACTTGCACTTGACCGGTTATTTAATGTAATATGCAAAGTTTATTTGTAACATATTACTGTAGAAAATCTGTTCACTTGTATTTTTCCAATTATCGATAACTCAAGCGAATTTAATTGTTCAAATAAAAACTCGTTTGTGTTAGTGTTTTGCACGGTAATATCCAATTTAACAGTTACACGAATTACACGATATGTCGTAAAATATAAAATAAATATGAATTCTAATTACTAAAAAACTCATTTCTATTTTTAAATTCATTTTTATTCCAAAGTAAATATCCCGTTTAATAATTAAACTACTTAGTCAAAGTCAATTACATCTTTTTATTGGATTTTTTTAATTAAGAAAAATTTACAAAATTTAACTAATGATATCACCAGTTGGACAAAAAAAAATCACTTTTTTGCAAAGTTAAGTTATTACAAGCCAATGCCAATTTCAACATATTTATATTGGACAAATAAAATTACAAGATTCGAAGGACCTAGAACAGGATGGTCGAAAAAGTCAAACATTTTTTTTTGTTTTCAACACAATTTTATTTTAGATTACAACTTGACAGGTATTAACAACGACCTTTTGGATCCTAAATTTTTGATATCATATTTGTTTTTCAAACCATTTACAAACTGATTTAAATAAATACAATTCTTTTATTTGTTCTTGTTGTGATGGAATATTCCAAACGTAAAAAACTTGATTTATTAATAGTGGAGGCCACAATGTTTGACATAACTACCTGTAAAAATCTAAAATAGACACTGAATTGGACTCTCTCAATAACTCTTTTTGTTCGACAATACCAACAGAACGAGAGAAACTTTTTTTACATAAACATGAGGAAATGCAAAAATTTTGAAGTATATTTTTTCACGAATACATTGCTTTAAAAAAAAAAGAAGTAACGGAATAAATTGTACAGGGTGAGTCAATGATAGAGTAAAGTTCATTATCTCATTTGTTTCGGGAATGACGAAAAAATGTTAAATACAATAGTGTTAGGGAATGTTAAGGTGCACAGTTTAAAACTATTTTCGAGTATATAAGGTACTTCAAAAAGATGAGGCCGATATAACATGTTTTTTTAAATGGAACATCCTATTTTCTAATTTATTTTTATATTTTGCGTAAAATTTTATAACTTTTTTATTGATTATGTTATATACCTAAACCTAATAGTTTTCCTAATATTTCAGTTTTTTTTTAAAAAAATACTAGTTTTCAGTTTTGTAAAAAATTGCCAGTAGCACCATTGTTTCTGAAGGTAGAATACTCATAATTGGTACGAGCGTTCTATAGAGATGAAAAAAAAATATATATATGTAAAGAAATTTGAGTTAGATGCTAGAAGGTGTTCAAAATAAATTTATACGACTATTTTAAACTGAAAAATCTCAAATTTTTTAAAAGGCACACCCTGTATATTATTATTTTTTCTGATAGATTTTACAAAACCCTCCAACTTTTATTAACTATGTCATATATCTATTTCCAATAGTTTTTGATTTATTTTAAATTTTTCAATTTTTACCCTCGTTTTTAATACACTTAGGCAATTGTGAAAACATAAACATATAGTTAATAATAATTTTAATATAGTTTGACTTATCTAATGATTAATTATTATGACATAATAAATGTTCAAAAATATGCCCGTCTACTTGAACACACATGTTTAGTCGTTTTACTATATTTTCCTTCACTTTCCTTAGCATAAAGGGCATTATTGTCCTGCACGCATCCCGTATCATATTTTCCATATCCACTGGTGTTATAGGGGGATTCACATAAGCACGATCTATAATGAAGCCCCACAAAAAAAGTCTAAAGGTGTTTAAGTTACATGATTGTGGGGGCCACTGAATGAATGCATCCTACCGATCCATTTTTGTGGGTAACGATCGTTTAAAAATTCCCGAACTTCCCGGTGGTAATGAGCACTAGCTCCGTCTTGTTGAATCCACATTTGTTCCCTTTCAAAGTTATCAACTTCTTCAGGAAGCTGGGCTAATTCGTTTTACAAAAAATTTAGATATCTAGACCCGTTAAGCGGTTCGCGGAAAAAATATGGACCAATAATTCGAAAATTTAATATTCCACACCATATATTAAGCGACCAACGGTTTTGGTTTTGAACTTCCCGGACCCAAAATGGATTAACTGTTGAATAATAATGCATGTTATGGCTGTTAACTGCTTCATTACTGCGAAAAGTGGCTTCATCAGGAAACATTATTTTGGATAAAGAATTTGGAACGGCCTCTATTGCTCCATTCATGGTGGTACAAAAGTTTATTCGTCGTTAAAAATCACGGTCCTGACGTTCTTGGTGTAGTTCCATATGAAAGGGATAATACATGTATTTTCTGGTGGTGCGATTAGCCGTAGATTAGGATGTGTCAGATAAGTCAGCTAGTTGACAGTTGCTGACTTGGGGATTGTCTTTAACATGAACTTTTTCCTCATTTGTAGCATTCTGGTTTACTACTTTCCGTTTCGTATACTCAACGCTACCACTACCATCAACCCGTTCCATTAATCACTGAAAAGATTTTCTAGATGGTATACGTCTATTAGGGTACTTACCTCCGTAAAGCCTTACTGCCAAAAGATAATTTTTTCCCGCCTCGCCCAATATATAAACCATATCAATTAATTCATTTTTAGGAAAATCCCTAACTATTACCTTTATACTACAACAAATTGAACTATTTTTACTTACTTAATAGACATGTCAAAATTTGACAGTGCCTACATTTTTGTTTTATCTTGGCAACTATGACGTTATAAGTGTATTAAAAACAAGGGTAAAAATTAAAAATTCGAAATAAATCGAAAACTATTAGAAATAGGTATCTAATAAAAGTTGGAGAGTTTTGTAAAATCTATCAGAAAAAATAATAATGTAATAAGAATGTGCCGTTTAAAAAAATTTGCGAGTTTTCAATTTAAAATAGTCGAAATGTATAAATTTATTTTGAACATCCTGTAGCATCTAACTCAAATTTCTTTACTTATATCTTTTTTTTTCGTCTCTATAGAACGCTCGTACCAATTATGAATATTCCACTCAGAAACAATGGCGCTACTGGCAATTTTTTACAAAACTGCAAACTAGTATTTTTTAAAAAAATTGAAATATTAGAAAAACTGCTAGGATTAGGTACATAACATTATTAATAAAACAGTTATAAAATTTTATGCAGAATTTAAAAATAAATTAGAAAATAGGATGTTCCATTTAAAAAAAACATATGTTATATCGGCCACACTTTTTTGCAGTACCCTGTATACTCAAAAATAATTTTAAACTGTGCTCCTTAACATTCCCTGAAACTAAAATATTTAACATTTTTTCATCATTCCCGAAATAAATGAGATAATGAACTTTACTCTATCGTTAACTCACCCTGTACTGTACTTTATTTATTCGAAATAGATATTCGTTTAATTTTCGCAGATTATGACCATGACTTTTTTTTGACACTTTTTGAAATATCATGTGCTGATTTCAATCTTATTTTAATTATAGCAAAGTAACATTGGTCAAAGTTCCCTCCTTGAGGTGCTACCTTGCTGACAATAACCATAATTCATGGGATTCTTCGAGTAATTTACAAATGTTACATAAATATTAAAATGATAAATGGTGATTTATCCGGGACTTTAAATTGTATATTTTGAAAAGCACTTCGGAAATTCACATTAATAAATATCAAGCCTTATATAAATTTACCAATATGTTTGCCATTTCATATTAAATATTCACATCTTTTACATCATTGTTAAGTAACTATTAAATGTTAGAGGTCAAGTCAATGTTAATAACCACTGATAAATTAGTCTTATAATTAATAACATATTTTTGAAATTATGATGCAAATAAATAATCATTTCTGGTGACGAGAATGCATAATACAATAACTACAATGCTGTGATAGGTCAGTTCAAGGTCAATCCTAATATATGTTTAAATAATTTAGAAATTTAGAAACTACCCTTATTTGACTGAGGTGGTGGGGGTTTCCTGGAACGAAACTGCGATTCCCAATCTGAGCGGATCGTCTCATTGCCCTGCACCCTTGTTATCGGGACATCAGGAGATGTAGGTCCTAGGAGACCAAAAGTAGTTGAAACTGTTTTTCTCTAGATAGCTAGATAAACGAATAAAAATCTCTGCCAGACCATGATCTGCTTTTCCAGTGGTCAATAAAAACAAACTTGGAGATTCATAAGACAGCCTAGAACTGAGATGAAAGAACTAATAGAGTATATACACGTGAAGAAAGGAACGTAGGTAACATATCTTAAACAATCATGTAAAAGGGAACAGAATATCACACTGCCACAAACAGCAGATACAACTATAAACTAAGAAACTTATATAACGGAAGAAGACATAATAGAAGTACTGGAAAAATTTAAAAACCGTAAATCTCCCGGCTAAAACCAAATAGCGAATGAATTAATATATGGGGGACACTCTTTGGTTAAGTAACTCCCGACTCTCATACAGAGGATTATAATATCGAATAGAATCTCAGATGAATGGAGAACAGCGACAGTTATACTAATTCACAAGAAGAGAGAAAAAGCAGATCCAAATAACTATAAATAAATAAAATTAACAACGAAGATTATTACAACAAAAATAAATGCGGGAATACAACTGGAAGAAGAACAGCAAGGATTCAGAAGTGGGCGGTCATGCATCGATGCCGTATTCATTGTGAGACAGGTAAAAGAAAAATCCATAAAATACAATATTCCAGCATACTTGTACCTGATAGACTTAAAAAAGCTTTCGACAATGTGCAAATAGAAGACGTGATTCATCTACGAGTATTATATAACAGGCACATCCCATTAGACCTAATTAAAATTATCCAAAATATATTAAAGACAATAAAGTAGTCGCGAAATTTGCAGAAGGAATGACAGAACCAATCGACTATGAGTCTGGAATCAGTCGGGGAGACTCTTTAAGTCATCTATCATGGATGAAATTATACAGAATGTCAAACGGTAAAAGGGATATAGAATCGGCTGTTTTTTTATGGGTCTAGCACACGTGCTACAGGCAAGTCCCTAAAGCGTTCCAGGAGTGGCATGTGTGCGAAATTTTAACAGCTGATTAAACTCTAACATAGACCAACAGAGAATGTAAAATTTTATGTTATGTAGATGACGCGATAATAATTGCCGAGACTGAAAACGATCTGCAAAGGCTGCTATACGAATTCTACATAGCAACTAAACAATATAATATGTCAATCTCTACTGAAAAAACCAAGACAATAGTAATAGCAAAAGAGCCGATCAGGTGCAAGCTGGTGATGGAAGATAAACCAATAGAACAGATGATGGAGGTCGATTACCTGGGCATCAAAAGACCTAGTAAAATCGAGGAAGAAATAAAACATCAAGGTTAATAGGATAGCGGGATGCCTCAATGATACCATATTTAGAAATAAATTCCTCTCCGTTGAGACTAAAACAAGAATATGCAAGAGCGTAATTCGACCAGTAATGACTTAGACATCTGAAACAAGACCCGATACAAGTATAACACAGAGGATGCTGGAATCAACTAAAAGAAGAATACTTAGGGGATGTACAAACAAGACACTGAGGGATAGAGAAAGGAGTGAAAACATAAGACGCACATATAATATAGAAAATATGAACCAGTGGATAAGAGGAAGAAAAGTGGAATGGGATCAACACATAGGAAGAATGGCAAACAACAGGATAAACGGATCGCAAGAGACAAGTCACCGAATGGAAGAAGATCAATGGGACGTCCAACAAAGAGATAAAGCGATGATCTATAGATCGTTTGAACCCACTCAAAACAATTTTTTGTGCTTCACTGGTGGATCGCGCTGGAGTTGTGCGCTGCTTATAGAGCAGGGAACAATAATGCGTAGCTATAAGTCGGAAGAAGTAGAATATCAATGGTCTATAGAAAACTTTGTGCAAATTTAACTCCAGCGCCATCCATCAGTGAAGCACAACAAATTGTTTTGAGTGGGCTCAATTTTCTGCTTCTTTCAATGTTACCTGTTGGGAATTATGAAGGAAAAAATAAATTTAAACCTCACATGTGACTTCTAAGAAGAGTTTCTGTTACAGAGAAACCTACAAGTCATAATATACTGGATTCATTTTCACCTGTTAATTTACGAAACCTGAAAGACAGAGTGTTTAACGAAACACCTGTCAATTAAATCTAATTAAAATGAAATAAACATTAAACGGTGTTAAATCATAAAGAACAAAAAAAAAAATTATGATGCAAATAAAAAATTTTAATGACATCAGAATAGGCAAGATTTGTGTCGTAGATCAGTGACAATTTACATAATTTTTATGACGAGAAAGAAAACCCAACGTGTTATTGTTATTACGTACAAAAGTTAAATATTTACCAAAAAAGAAAATGACGGGTAGGTGGCATGCACATACAAACGTATTTTTGAGAAGCATCGTTATTTACTTATTATCTTATTATACGTTAAAATTAACCGGTTTTGTTTTTGTTTTGTCTACTTTAACGTTTTTAATAATTAGTTCATTAGTGAATACCAATGAACATATGTGTATTGATTGGGTAAAGTTTCATTAAGAGAATTAGCCCAGTCGCCATGGTTTTTTTTTTATGGGTCTAGCACACGTGCTACAGGGAAGTCCCTAAAGCTCTACAGGAGCGCCACGTGTGCGGAGAAAGCGATTCACGTTGTTCTTGAATCGCTGCAAATTGTACTCGGTGGGAAACACAGTCCTGGGTAAATTATTCCAAAGGAATGTTTCAAATGTTCTCCAAATAAAAGACTGCTTGAAAAGCGTTGTACGAGGAGTAACAAGCTGAACCTCATACGGATGTGAAGTATTAGCGCGACGTATACTTCTAATATGCACCGCTGTGGGAGGAATTAAGCGGGCCACATCCTTCAAACACTTTCCGTGAAAATACTTGTAGAATAGGCTCAAGTCGCCAACCGTTTTTCGATGTTCCAGCGAATCAAGGCCGCCGGTCAGTTCCAGGTCTCCAATCATACGAACAGCTCTTCTCTGAATAGAATCCAACAAATGTAGTGTATATTTGGGAGCGGAGCTCAAACATGGGAGCAGTATTCCATAGTTGGTCGAATTTGAGCTTTGTAAAGAATTAACAGTTGTTGTGGAGTGTAAAGCTTTCTGGTTTGAAATAATATTCCCAACTTTTAAGAAGCTCTCCCTTGCTATGCCTGCAACATGTTCATGCCAAAACATATTTGCTCCCAAATTAACGCCCAACAAATTGAGTGACGATGTTAGAGGAATGGAGTGCCCCGACATAACTATGTCGGGTTCAGCAACGTTAACTTTTTTAGAAAAAACTGCCGCCTGGATTTTTGTAGCGTTAAATTCCACTTGGTTACTGTCATCTCAAGATAGAATTTCTTCGAGGTCTTTGTTAAGTTGAATGACTTCCTGCTGTCTGCGGATATTCGTCTGAGTAGCCGATGTCCGAGCGTTCAAAGTGAATGAAGAGATAAGTGTCATCTACAAAGCTGTAGATTGGATTCTCGGTCTTTTCCAGCAGATCGTTAATATAAATGAGAAAGAGAGTAGGAGACAGTATGGAGCCTTGGTGTATACCGGCGTTGACAGTGAAGGTGTTAGAAAGGAATCCGTCGACTTCGACGGGTAAATAACGATCTCTAAGGAAACATGACAGCCACAAACAGAAATTTTCAGACATACCAAAAGAACGTAGCTTAGCCAACAGCCCATCGTGCCAAACACGGTCGACTGCCTTAGATATGCATCCGCTCGAGATTCTCCAGAGTATTCAATTGCGTTTGTTCAAAACATGTGTTACATAAGTCAGAAGATCTCCTGTTGATCTATTTTTACAAGAGCCATATTGGTGATCGCTGATAATGTTGAATCCTTCAAGATATTTTAAAATATACTGATTGATAGCCTTTTCCATGACTTTAGATATTATTGGAAGCAGTACGATTGGTCGGTAGTTATTTGGCAAGGTCTTCGTGCCTTTTTTAAGTATCGGCTGAACTGTGGCACATTTCCAGCAGGAAGGAAATATTCCCTTTCTGTAGGATAGGTTGAAAAGTCTACAGAAAACTGATGTTAGTTCCCTCGCACAGTTTTTGAGAATTATGGCAGGTATTCCGTCAGCGCCAGAAGCCTTTTTGGTGCCTACCTTCATCAAAATACGTTTTATGATACGCTGTCTGAAGACAATATCGGGAATCCTTGACTGCACTATGGGAATAGTTAAATGTTAACAGGCTGCATTTTGGCATACAAGTAATTTTTTCGATGTAGAATACGTTAAAAAAACTTTGCTAAAGTTTGATGTACACTAAGCCCACAAAATCCAAAATAAAATCCAAAAATTCGATTTTTTCGGTAATATCTCGAAAAATAAAAAAGATATAGAAAAATTAATAGGGCCACGTGAAAGAGCTGAAAATTATACAAAAATGAGAATTTATTAAAATTTCGGATAGGTGATTCAAAAAGTGTATCTCGCCGCTCGAAGGTCAACCGATATTACTTGTTTTCAGAGTGTAAAAAAATATAGCTTTTTAAAGATTTCCGACGACACCAATAGTTTTTATTTTTGTTTCTTTATAATTTGTAAAACTTAAAACGAAATTTTTGTTTGTATGATTTTAACGGGCATACAGTAAATTACAAATATTTAATAAAATATGGCATTGAAAAAAAAATCCTTGTGCATATATCATTAATATACCTTAAGTTTCAATATAAAAATAATTAAAAATACCCACATTGTCTGTGTTATTTAAAAATTGAGTTTTAAAATATGAAAATTTGCCTGCTGTACTTCGCCGCCGGTAATTTTACGTTCAAAGAAGTACGAAATGGTCAAAAAAAATCGGACAATTTTTATTTTTTTCTAGTTACAGTCAAAAGTAGACTTTAAAAAATTTTCTCTTTTTTTGTAATTTTGCTCTTAAAAAAGTGTTCATGATAATTGTATTTTTTGCTTATTATTAATCATACAACTTAATCTTAAAATAAAAAACATATTTGAAGGTGGGAAATTAAAGATAAAAGTCTAAGCTTTAAGTATAAAGTATTTATATTTCATTTAAATATCCAGATAAAAAGTAAACAGTTATTGAAAACACAAAAATTCTAAATTACTTAAGGAATTTTGTTAATGGCGTTAATATGGAATCCGCCATATTGAATTTTTCAGATCTGTCTTAGGATTCTTAATCAAAACCCCGAGAAACCCCTTAATAGTCAATTTCAAAATATTTAGCGGTATAGCGGTATTTTTTTACGTTTTTTTCGTTCTAAAACAATTTGCCCGTGCATACAGGTCAAAATAATGAATTGTTAAAAAGTGCTTGATCATTGGAGGAAGAGTTGTCGAGGAATGGGTAACGAAATAGACGATGAGACAACACTCTATAGGCTACATTTTGCCGATGATCAGGTGGTTATCCCAAGATCCAGAAGATCAGGAATATATGACAAGGAAGCTCATAGACCAATATAACAATTGGGGACTCACAGTAAACATGAGCAAAACAAAGTACTTGCGGATCGGTGGGGATAGGCAGGACCTGAAACTGGACAATAACATCGAAATTGAAGCATGCGACCAATATACTTACCTGTGAACTAGAATAGATAGCACTGGAAGAACAGAAAATGAAGTGGGAGAGAGGATACCAAAGGGGAAAGGACTGATCGGTGCCATCAATTTCATTCTGTGGTCAAAAAATGTCACTAGGCAAAGAAAGCAACAGATTTACAACTTCATCTTCAAAAGTATAGTTCTATATGGGTGCGAAACATGGCAACTAAACAAAACTCTTGTAAGAAGGTTAAATGCTCTGGAAATGGATTTTTGGCGAAGATTGGCAAGAATTTCCAAGCTCGATAGGATATCAAATGAAAGGGTCCGGTCAAAAATGAAAATGGAAAGAACACTGATAGAGGACGTACAGGAGAGACAATTAAAGTGGTACGGCCATGTCCAAAGGATGCAACACCATAGAATCCCAAAACAAATCCTACAGTGGACACCTACAGAAAGAAAGAAAAAGGGAAGGCCGAAAATAACCTGGTCTATAGGCATAACAAAAGCAATGTCCGAACGAAATCTACGACCATGTGACTGGGATGATCGGCAAGAATGGAAGCTAAGAACCGGAAGGCGCAGAATGACACTATAAACCGGAGATAGATATATATATATATATATATATATATATATATATATATATATATATATATATATATATATATATATATATATATATATATATATATATATATATATATATATATATATATATATATATATAAAGTGCTTCAAGAATTCTGAAAAAAATCATGATAATTCTACGAATAAAAACAAGTATTTTTTTCTCTTACATCATTTCTGCAGAAGTTTTGGTTTTCGAGTAAAAAATTGTTGAATATCAAAAATATATCAAATACGCTGTGATAAATATCCCCGAAAATTGAGGCCATAAAAAAAACTTTTCCTACAAAAGTTGTAGGTTTTTTGGGATAGAATAAGATTAACAGAGAAAACTTTTGCTTAAATTAGGAAATTACATTTTTACTTTAGTTTTTCTGAAAGTTTCTTAAATCCATTTTCAGATTTGGGTCGGTATTGAGCCCAAATCAGCACAATTTCTTAATATGCCACTCAAAATCAAAGCTACGTAACATAAGCTTTAATCTGGATTAGATTGTGTCCTCATAAATTGCGTCAATTGACGAAATGAAGAGAAAATATCACAAATTTGGGGTTCTTCGAATCCACCTATCTTGAGAATTACATATAATACGATATATACGAAATAACCCGTCTAACATCCTCCCCCACCCCTTTAACCCTTTACGTCTTCGACTATAAATAATTATGCTTGAAGTTGTTCATTGTCTCAGCCAAAAAACAAAAACAATTCTCATAATGTGAAATTTAAAAAAATTTATCGACCCTCACCCCCTTCCCCTGAAGTGATGTCGTGCAAAAACAAGATGTTCCATTCATATTTCAAGAATTATATGCGTACCGAATTTGAAATAGATATCTGGATTCATTTGGGAGTTATCGTACTAACAGAAAGTCAGACTGGCAGACAAACTTACAGATCGATGGAAATTGGGGGCCATGTTTTGCATTCCAGAAGACTGGCTATGAATAAGTGAATGAAGGGAAAAATATTCAGTATGTATTTGTTGTTTTTATCTTTTTATTCAATACACTGACAGTAAGAGACTTCGAACACTTTTCGCTTCTCTTGCAGACACCATCGATCATTTACAAATTAACTATCCAAGTGCCGAAATTGCTATCCTGGGCGACTTTAATGTCCACAATATGAACTGGGTTAAATATTCAAATACTACCGACGAACAAGGTCGTGAAGCTGAATCATTCTCAATCAGTTGTGGCTTAAACTCAGCTTATTGACGAAGCAACACGGATCTCTGATCGAGACGGGGAGTTCGCCAGTCTTCTTGATCTGTTTTTAACCACCAATCCGGAGATTTACACGGTCACCGTAAATCCGCCGTTAGGTTCTTCCGACCATAAATTGCTTTTGACATCAAGTATCCTGCCAATCAGTGACAGAGAGGCGCCTAAGCCGCGCAAGATTTGGCACTACAATTCTGCTAAATGGGAAGATCTCATGGAATATTTTCGAACTTTCCCTTGGATGGACGTTTGTTTTCGATCCGACAACCCATCTGACTGTGCCAGGGAGGTCTCCGATGTTATTTTGGCTGGTATGGAAGCTTAAATCCCTTTTTCGAAGAAATGCCCCTCCAACGGCAAGCCTTAGTTTGACCGAAAATGCAAAGAAGCTGTTGCTTCTAAACATATTGCCTACCGACAATGGCGTGAAAATCCTAACACCATAAATCGTAACACCTTTGTTCGTGCCCGGAACAGATGCAAAGGAATTATCGACGAAACCAGAACACAAACTCAACTCAGCAAACTTCTCGCTTTTCCCAATAATTCTAGGTCCTTTTGGACAGTCGCTAAGACGGTTAGTCAAAATTTCACCAAATCCACCATACCACCACTCACACGGTCAGGTAATTCCATTGCAACCACACCAGGCTTCTGGCACTGACGGAATACCTGCCATAGTTCTCAAAACCTGTGCAAGGGAACTAACACCAATTTTCTGTAGGCTTTTCAACCTATCCTACAGAAAGGGAATATTTCCATCCTGCTGGAAATGTGCCACGGTTCAGCCGATACTAAAAAAGGCAAGAAGACCTTGCCAAATAACTACCGACCAGTTGCACTGCTTTCAATAATATCGAAAGTCATGAAAAAGGCTATCAATCAGCATCTTCTAAAATATCTCGAACGATTCAATATTATTAGCGATCACCAATATGGCTTTCGTAAACAAAGATCAACAGGAGATCTTCTGACTTATGTAACACATGTTTGGAACAATGCAATTGAACATTTTGGAGAATCTCGAGCGGTTGCTCTTGACATATCCAAGGCATTCGACCGTGTTTGGCACGATGGACTGTTGGCTAAGCTACGCTCTTGTGGTGTGTCTGAAAAGTTCTGTTTGTGGCTCTCATGTTTCCTCAGAGAGTTCTTTACGAGTGGCGGTCGATGGATTTCTTTCTAACACCTTCACTATCAACGCCGGGGTGCCCCAAAGCTCCATACTGTATCCTACTCTGTTTCTCATTTACATTAACGATCTGCTGGAAAAGACCGGGAATCCGATCTACAGCTTTGCAGATGAAAGTACACTTGTCTCTTCATTCATTTTGAATGCTCGGACATCGGCTGCTCAGGCGAATATCCGCAGACAGCACGAGGTCGTCACTTAACAAAGACCTGGAAGAAATTCTATTGGGGTGACAGTAACAAGTGGAATTTAACGCTACACAAAAACCCAGGCGGCAGTTTTTTCTAAAAAAGTTAACGTTGCTGAACCCGACATAGTTATGTCGGGGCAATTCCCCTAGCATCGTCACTCAATTTGTTGGGCGTTAGTCTGGGAGCAAATATGTCCTGACATGAACATGTTGCAGGCATAGCAACGAGAGCTTCTCAAAAGTTGGAAATATTATTTCGAACCAGAAAGCTTTACACTCCACAACAACTGTTACTTCTTTGCAAAGCTCAAATTCGATCAACTACCAACTGCTCCCATGTTTGGGGCTCCGCTACCAAACATACACTGCATTTGTTGGATTCTGTTCAGAGAAGAGCTGTTCGTCTGATTGAAGACCCGGAACTGACCGGCGGCCTTGATTCGCTGGACCATCGAAGAACGGTTGGCGACTTGAGTCTGTTCTACAAGTATTTTTCATGGAAAGTGCTCGAGGGATGTAGCCCGCTTAATTCCTCCCAAAGCGGTGCGTTAGAAATACACGTCGCGCTGGTGCTTCACATCCGTATGAGGTTCAGCTTGTTACTTCGCGTACGCGTACAACGCTTTTCAAGCAGTCTTTTATATGCGCTGTCTTTCCCACCGAGTACAACTTACAGCGATTGAAGAACAACGTGAATCGCTTTTTCCGCACACATGGAGCGCTCCTGGAGGGGACTTCCCTGCATCACGTGTGCTAGACCCATAAAAAAAAGAGAGATTTCTACGTCACGAATTGTCGCCCGACAAGCTAAGTATTTGTTTTGATCATCTGTCAATGCATAATCTTCATGGTATTAAGAAATGATAGGCCATATTTTAGGTAAATGAATGTTGCACAACTAAAAACATGATAATCCAAAAAAACAAATTTAAAATTTTTGTAGTACATGCTTGGTTTTAGTGAAGGTAATAGTGTTTTTTATAAGTGAAGCTTTTTATTAAACGTTATTAGATATACTTTTTAAAAATAAATGCGCAAGGACAGAATATCTTCCAAAAAAGTATACTACAAATACAGAGAGGCTAAATTTATTAATAACTAAAGATTTAAGTGTTATATTGCTGGCGTAATGGATAACCCCTTTTTTTCTCTGAAGAGGCGCAAACGGTACGTATATTAAAAGAATACCACAATTTTTAACATTCTCAGAAACTGTTTAAAATGAAAGAATTTGTTCTCTTTTGTCCTGTTTTGCTACAATTGTGAATATAAATTCGCACAAAAAATGAGTTGTATTCATGGAAACATCAGAACCATGAGATTTTATTTATTTCTTCACATTTCATCATCGCTGGATCATAAGAAATATATTAGGTTGTCGAAAAAGTATTTTTATCCTCCTGTCTCTGGTATTACTAGTCAGTTCTGGTCGTACTGACACGCGTGTAAAAATGATGTGACATTTCAGAGCATGAATGGAGAAAAAGTTGTCATATTTAATGATTTAGTTCAAAGTTACAAAGCCTTGAAAATTAATAACTGAAAAAATTCGCTATATTTTACAATTTTACTTTGATAGAGAACTTTGTGCTTTTTATGATCCAGATACTTTATCAACGACAACAGCCAAGAGATGGTTCGCTCAGTTTCATCCTGGAATTTTCAAAAAGGTCGTTTTCGCTCTAATTTTAGAAAAAAGTCGTTGAAATGCGTACGTATTTTTTTTAAAGTTTTTAATTCGCTATAATCGGGTAAATGCATGCAAAGATATATTTTTAGAAAGGATTAACTACGTATTGAACTATGGTCCAACCCATTTGGGTCTTCTTAGCGTATCGACTGATTTTTAAAACAAAAAAAAATCACAACATACCTCTTCACTTTGTTAATATAAAGACACACAATAAGGAAGTGCTATTTCTAAGAGTGTATATTGCGCATGCTTTTAATAAGTATAACGATAAAGGCACGTTGGAAAATAAGTGTTGCAAAATCTATTTATAAGAATTTCCACCAATTTAGCATTCGTCATGATGGATTTTTGGTTCATAACAAGTCTAAAGAGTTTTGTTTATGGTCCTCTAGAAAAAAGTTTAATATTCTTTGTGTATTGTACGAAATTTCTAAATTTCCATGGTTCCTAGTAACACTACTTTAAGAGGTTTATTTATATGAAAAAAAACCTGTCCTGTTATTACTTACTTATCTATAAGATATTTTTGTTTGAAAAATCCACTTACTCAGATCTTATTATAACTAAAAAAAATTTGCTTGGAAACAGTACCACTTTTGGACTGTCGTATCTTAAGTTGAGTGTTCCACAAACCGTCCCACTTTGCTTCTTCAAGTAAACAGTTTTAAATTTTCCGAAATTTAATTTGCAATGCTATAAATAATATATATATATATATATATATATATATATATATATATATATATATATATATATACAATATATATATACGTATATATATATATATATATATATATATATATATATATATATATATATATATATATATATATATATATATATATATATATATATATATATATATATATATATATATATATATATATATATATATATATATATATATATATATATATATATATATATATATATATATATATATATATATAGGGTCTGGGAAAAAGTTCGTGGCGTTTTTCCCGATGGATGACGTCAATTGCAAATACCTCAAGAAACACAGATCGCAGCGACACCACTAAACGCTCGTTGGGAAGTTGACACTTCGAGCATTACTTTGAGTGTATAAACATCGAAATTGGTGCAGTGGTTGGAAAAGTAATGAAAAATTGCGCTATATTTTGCAATATTATTACGACAAAGGGAAGAACGCTGCGCAGGCTTGTGCTGTGTACGGTGAAGGTACTTTATCAAAATCTGCTGCGCGGAAATAGTTCGCTCGCTTTCGTTCTGGTCATTTTGATGTGAAAGATGAGTCACGCTCTGGTCGTCCAATCACTGAAAAAGCTGATGAAATTCTTGAAAAAGTCCAGCAAGATAAGCATATCAACAGTGTCGATACTGGTATGAAGCTAGGCATTGACCACAAAACGGTTTTGAACCATTTACACAAAGCTGGCTACAAAAAGAAACTCGATGTATGAGTTCCTCATGAGTTGAGCGCGAAAAACATGAAAGACCGAATTAACATCTGCGATGCGCTGCTGAAACGGAATGAAATCGAGCCATTTCTGAAACGTGTCATAACCGGTGATAAAAATTGGATCACGTATGACAATCGGAAGCGTAAAAGATCGTGAAAAAGGTGACGCTGTGTGTGTGTGGTGGGACTGGAAGCGAATCGTCCACCATGAGCTACTTCCAGTTGGTCAGACGATTGATTATCAACTCTACTGTGGCCAACTAGAGAGATTACGCCAGGCAATTGAAAGAAAACGGCCCCAATTGATTAATAGGAGAGGTATTGTCTTCCATCATGACAACGCCCGACCACACACTTCTTTGATGCCCCGTCAAAAATTGCGAGAGCTTGGTTGGGAAGTTTTGATGCATCCACCGGATAATCCAGACATAGCAACCTCTGACTATATATATATATATATATATATATATAATATATATATATATATATATATATATATATATATATATATATATATATATTCGAGAAGGCATCTTGGTCTTTCAATATTATTATTTTTTAAAAAATCTCTACCAACTTACCTTTACCTTTACATCATTTTAAAACCATGTTTTTTCTTTTCTTTCATCAAAATTAACAATTTACTTGGTTATCCTAAAACAGACTGCTTGTACCTAGAATTGTTTGGTCATTACATTACATTAAAACGCGATCACTCATCTAACCTGGCTCGAAAACTAGTTGACTGGATAACATGCGTACATCAGTAAGTTATATATAACCACATATACTCTGCTATTAAAATTAAACATATATAAAGTAACAACACAGTTTGATTTTACTACCAGATCGCGTGAGATCATTCAGTTTTTCACCGGTGTTACAAAGAAGTTTCTAATTGATTGATCAGAAGTAGACGCGCTGAGACTGGTCTTTAACTCTCACCAATCTGAACACAGATCATCCTTGAAGCTCCCCCAGTTTCTGCAGCCCACTCATATAAAAAGGCGCGTTTTGCAAGCAAAAAGTCAGTCACGGAACAAGCTATGCAGAAGCTGGAAGTATAATTTTTTTAATTGACATAGGAGAAATTCAGAAGAATTTTACCTATAAGATCTGTAACCTGTGAATGTTTCTTATTAAAATTAATTTGTGACTTATCAGTTATAAGACATGTTATTAAAAACTTAAATATTTTTAATATTTCTTGAGAATTGTGATCTCTACTATTATACTATACTATGGAAGACCAGGAGATATCGTTCCATTTTGTCTACGCATGCGAGACCTTGAAAAGACTCAGGTATGAGATCTTCAGAACGGCAGGGCTCCGAAGAAAGGACGCTGGTACTCGGGCGTGGAGTGACATTCTGACTTTTATGGTTATGACCGCGACGATCATGGTAGTTAAGGGATTGGTAAAAAGGATAAATCTGGTCTGTTTGCTAGGCGCTAAGCCCCGAGAACTATTACTTATGTTGTAACGTTAAATTCTACTTGGTTACCGTTACCCTAAGATAGAATTTCTTTCACCTCTTTGTTAAGTTAAACGGCTGCTGTCTGCGGATATTTGCATGAGTAGCCGATGTTCGAGCATCCAAAGCAAATGAAAAAATAAACGTACTGTCATCTGCAAAGGCTGTAGAGTCCTAGTCCTTTTCCGCAGATCGTTAATGTAATTGAAAAAAAGTAGGAGACAGTTTGGAGCCTTGCGACACACCGGCGTTGATAATGAAGATATTCAAAACAAATCTGTCGACTGTCCCTCATAAAAACTCTCCGAGAAAACACGGGAGCTATCAACAAAACCTTTTAGAGATACCATAAGCGCGTAGCTTAGCCAATAATCCGTTAAGCAAACCCTGCCGAATGCCTTTGATATATCAAGTACAGCCGCTTGAGATTCACCCAAATGTACAATTGCGTTGTTCCAAACATGTATGGCATTATTTAAAAGATCTCCTGTTGATCTATGTTTACGAAAGCCATTTTAATAGTCGCTAATAATATTAAAACCTTCCAAATATTTTAGAAAATGCTGATCGATAACCTTCTCGATAATTTTCGAATATTATCTATTGGTCGATAGTTGCTTGTCAAGGTGTATATCAAGCTACACCTCTAACTCCCTCCACCGTTCATTTAGCTTGTTAGATGTTTGGCTATAAACAATTATATTTAAAATTTCTTCTGTATCTCAACAGAAAACCAGAAACAATTCTCATAATAGTAATGAAACTAAAAAATTTATCGGCCTTCACCTATTTTGACCCCTTCCCCCGAAGAGATATAGCTCAAAGACTATAGATTCCTTACCTAATTTAAGTGTTATGCGAACCAAATGTGAAATTGATATCGCATTTGTTTGGTGAGTTTCGGTGGCAATAGCCAGACATACCGACATAAATTAGAATCCATATTTCTCGTGACCTGGGGACCTTAAAAATGCAAAAAATCTCGTAGAGTGATTTTTTTTTACGAGTATAATATCTCCTTTTGCAAGGAAAGAACTCTTCAGTTCGCTTTATGGTTATAAAATAAAATTTACGGCATCACAAGTCTAAATGAATCATTAGTTTACAGCATAAAAAAAGTTATGAACTTTTTTTTAATTTACTCATGAGCTGAAATGCATTAATTTTTAGCAAGAATGTTAGGAATTTTAACACCTTTGCGTACGTAAAAGTTAACATTTTAAAGTAAACAAGTTGGTCATTAAAGACAAATTAAAATTTAACATTATCTTTGAAATAGACGGTTTTTTTTGAAAAAATGCGCAAAACGCCTAGATTAATAACAACGTCGTATATATAATGTGAACCCAGATTAACCACTTGGAAATTATCAGGTAAAACCAAAATCCAGTAAACGTGGCGATTGGGAAAAAAAAGAAAAATAAACAAAGGTGTGTTTTTCCGATAATTTTTAGTATTTACGATTTTAAAAGGAACTTTTAAATCATCTTAACTAAACACTTTGTACGTTGTTTTTTGTTTAAAAACGGGTTTTTGGTTATTTTTTCATACAAAGATGGTACTTATTATTTGTTATTTCTTTTTATATTTACTTAAAACACATATGCTACACAATTATACCGTACGGGAGAAAAGTCCCGACACTTTCCTTAAACATTGCTTTTTGATGGGAAACAATACAACCAGCACTAGCGTTGCCAGGTGTCCCGATTAGCGCGGGACGTCCTGATTTTCAGAGATCTGTGGACATGTCCCGATTCAACCTTGATCGGGGACGTCAAATGTTCCGATTTTGGGCCAATCGGTAATTACAAAGTGCAAACTTCATGAGTATTGTTCTGTGACTGTGGAAGGCGCGATCGAAGTATCACGTTGTCTCGTTTTGTTATATTTAAAATGTTTATCGAAATTACTTACCAAATAGGTACTGCCAATTGTACTACCCTACCATTATTGATAATATTAATAATAAAAATAAACCTTGTTTTCTTTAGCTGTCCCGATTGGACAACCAAAATTCAGATTTTTTAACCTTCCGTCCTGAAATTTAGCAAACTGAACCTGGGAACAGAACCCAAGAATATCTCGAGAAGTTTTATGGCACACGTTCTGGACGTCCATATGACTCCAAGAAACACAAAAAAAATCCACCATATTGTTCTGAATGGCCACAAAGTGAGAAAGAGATAGCTGACATTGTGAAGATATCAACAGAACGCGTGAGTCATATTTTGCATAAACATGGTGTGTATATGATGGGTCCACACTCTCACCATTGATCAAACTTAGCAACATGTCGAAGATTCAAAACGCTGTTTGGCACCATTTCGGCGTAACTCAAAGAAGTTTTTGCGTCGATTCGTAACATTTGACAAAAGATGAATCCACCACTACATACCGGAGTCCCACAAACAGGCCGCAGAGTGGCTGGAACCACATGAAAACCGACCGAAGCGTCCAAAACAACATAAACATCAGCTGAAAATGGTTTGGCAAATATTTTTTGGGATTGGTATGGAATAATACCGATCGACTAACTTGAGAAGGGGCGAACAATTATCGGAGACTATAATGTTGGTTTAAATGGAGAAATCAAGAAAAAAATGGCGTCATTTAGCGAGGAAAAAGTGTTGTTTTCCCAAGATAACGCACCAGCTCACAGCTCCATAAAATCGATGGTGAAATTGGACCAATTAGGCTTTGAATTGCGTCTTCATCCGCCGTATTCACCAGATCTAGTCCCCAGCGATTATTACGTCTTTCCAAACTTGAAAAGGTGGCTCCAGCGAAAGAGATTTGTCTCAAATAAAGAAGTCGAATAGGACACTGAGGCTTATTTTAGAATGCTCGATAAATCGTACGGTATGAAAGGTATCCGAATGTTGGGAAATCCCTGCAATAAGTGTATTGCTCTTGAAGGGAAGAGCGATACCTTGAAGGAAACTGTACCGAAGAATAAAATCGATTTTGAGCAAAAACATTGTTTTTTTTCTTCAAAAATCTCGGGACATTTCACCTCACCCCCTCTTCATTGGATATCGATCTTAACATTCTATTATAAACATAAAACTCTATACTCATTTCTAGAGAGCCCTAATTTATCAATTTGAAAGTTTATGTTTAAAGCCTTGAAGTTACGTGTGAGGTCAAAAAAACATCCCCGCCGCAAATTCACCCCGATCCAGTCTTCAATGAATATTCGGAACA